>JAUPFT010000025.1:7463349-7788090 GCA_036936625.1 Parnassius smintheus behrii
CTAACAACCGTACGAGAGGCTCCAGTGTCTATGGTCAGTTTACACGGCATTCCGTTGACCTCGCCCTTGATGATTAGACTGTTCCCATCATGGGTTTGTGAGATTGAGATCCTTGGGGCTCTTTTAACATCAGCCAGCACCCGCCCCGCAGTTCTGGCTTTTACTCGTTTCCCTGCTGCTGCTGGGCGGTGCTGTTGGCCGCACTGCCCTCCTGAGACCGATCACCTTCCCTTTCTAGGGTTCGCTTAGGGCAGCTGGATCGAAGATGACCCTTTTCCCCACAGCCATAGCACCTAGGGCTGTATCCTCTGTTGCGGTTGCGAACTGTAGCCGCTGCAACCTCCCTGATGCGATGGGAACGATGATCCTGCCGCACGGCTTCTACCTCCAGTGCATGGGCCAAGGCGTTCTTAAGCGTGTCGTGGTGCCCGAGTCTCACAGCAGCTCTGACTTCAAGGTCGCGGATGCCGTCGATGAATGTCTGAACCAGGTTCCCTTCAATGAGCGCAGGTACAGACTGGTATGCTTTTCGAACCATCTTCTCCACCTCAAGGGCCCACTGCTGCAGGTTTTCGTTGCTGCGCTGCACGCGATCTTTAAGCTGCGCGCGAAAGACGTGTTCCAGATGAACGTCACCATATCTCGCTTCCAAGGCCTCAAGAAGCTGCTCGTAGGTCACTTTCTTACCGAGAGCTTCCAACACAGTTAAGGCTTGGTCGCGCAGGCCTAGGGTGAGTGCAGTCATGGCTTGGCTTTTATTTCAGCCGTTCGCCTCCATGACGGCCTCGAACTGGATTTTGTAGGCCGGCCAGGAAGAGGTCCCGTCGAACGGCGGCACTTTGTATCCACGTACTGAAGGTGTTGTAGCTACTACGGGAGGTGTAGTTCCATCCCCCAGTTTGAGATCGTCCAGCGTTTTCTTCACATCAGCCACCACGTTGTCTACCCTATTGTTCACTTGGTCGATTTGGGTTTTAGCTTCCTTGATTTGGGTTTCAGCATTCGCGATTTGGGTTTCAGCTTCTGACAGGCGGTTGTCATGCTGAGCAACCCTATCTTTAACCTCCTTTATCTCCTTCCCGAAGGTAGCGTGTAGATCCTTCATGAGGAGCATTTGCTCTTCCAACCGACGGGCCTGTTCCTCTTGTCCGCCCCGCAGCTGCTCTTCCAAACGACGGACCTGTTCGTCCTGTCGGCGAGCCTGTTCATCCTGTCCGCCCCGCAGCTGCTCTTCCAACCGACGAACCTGTTCCTCCTGTCAGCGAGCCTGCTCCTGCAGCATCACCATCAGAGCACCTAAGTCAGGTGCAGCAGATGTAGGAGCTACTGACGGACCTGCAGCCGGCGGCTGGCCCTCCGACGTCTGCGGCGTTGCACCACCAAATCTTCTTTGGTCCGTCTCCTGTTGGCGTTGACTTCGGGTACGGACACCCTCCGTTTCCTCCTTAGGTAAAATCGGCATGATTTTATCCCACTTCTGACACCAATTTTTACGAGCTTGAGGTTCGTGACAATAAATATTGCCGATAAAATTACCTAAATTAACACTTTAATTTACTTTACACAAATTAAGATTAAAACACTAATAATTAAACACACTAATTCACTTAATTCCGCTCCGAAGCTTCGCTTGTGTCGCTGAGTTCAACTCTGTCTCGATCGCATCTTGCGCCACCTATTTATTTAAAATTAGCAAAATATCCGAAATGTTCAAGTAAACACGCGCAAGGTACCGAGAGTTGGAGTATAGATTTTCTAGTTCTTCGGGTGGCGCTGTCGGTCGAAAGATTTGTGATGTCATAAACTGCAACGCTCCCCTCGCTCTCGTTCCTGACACTAGATGGCGCTAGTTGTGTCGTCGACTGGAGCGCGTAACAATATATTGCAATTTGACTGTATGCTGTTGATCCACGGATCTTAGAGTGTAGTCACTTATGAGTAGGTAAGATGAAAAATGAAAGTTTTACTTCTTTGGAAAAACTGAGATAGAAAAAAAATTATATAGGTAATTTTATACGAGTACTATCGCGGTCACCTCATTTTTTAGCTCTAGAAAATCGAAAAATCATCCGAATTAAATTATTTGTTTTTAAATCTTCGTCTTTACGGTGGATTTATGGAAAAATATATGGAAAATATCTCCCCACAAGATTTCATATCATAGTTTTATGAATTTAAAAGTGATCATAAACACACTTCTTCGAATATAATCGTTCATAACTTTTTAGCAAAACGTTAAACGAGGTTTATATATTTTTTTTTTGTTAATCTACCCAAAAAACAAACATTAAAAAAGCATTGCAAAATATTTGTAAATTAATTTTTTAATTCACTTTAAGTTTTTGACATTAAATGTTATCATAAACGCTCTAGAAAAACGAAAAATCATCCGGTTTCGATGAGTTTTTTTAAAATCTTCGTATTTACAGAAAAGTCCAAAATGAAAAGAATTGACTATGTATTATATTCAAAAATAAATCAATAACTTATATTATTCTCGAAAAAATCTTGTTACAATATAAAAAAAGGACTTGGAGAACATCTGTTTTGCAACATGAGGTACTACATGAGGACTATACACAGTCGTGCAGGAGCGGGGGATGAGTGATTGACCGAAGCTGGTTGGTTTCTCTATCATTGTGTTCAGTTCTTCACAGTACACATCTGCATTTATGTTGATTCCGTTTGGTAAGCAGCTGTGATGAATCACACCGGCACTAGACCGTCAAACAGTGATTATCACTTTTCTAGAGATAGGTTTTCGTTTAGGTACTGAACCAGGATGCAAATAACTTGCTGAGCGCTTACGATTGTCAAAAAGAATCCGTTTCTTTATGTGAGTAGGGGCCTTGAACACGCGGCTCACCTTACGGTAAATGACTACCACCACCCATTAACAACTGCTACACCAGAGAAATTTAAGGCGCGTTGGCAGCCTTTAAAACGCAGTGGTCTCTTTTCTTGAAGGTCCCTAAGTCGTATCGGTCCGGAAAATGGTTTGTTTTCTTCAAATTCTTCAAAAAAGTTCTGCGAGAAAATAAAGTTCTTGTAAATCACACAGTAGTGGATTGCCTATCATCCAGGTGGTAAGGATGTTATTTTGAGTAGTGTCGCGATATGCGATAGTGATATTGAGTGGCTGAAATTAGTGCGAACGATTTCTCTGAGCACTCCCCGTGGTAAATACGAAAGAATACGCAAGCAGATGTAACATCTCTTCGCAGTGCCAGTAAGTCAAGCCGATCAGAAAGTTCTAACTCGCTGACGAATCGAACCGCTCTGCGTTGAATGCAGTCAAATAGAAGCAGCCGGCACTGGGAAGCCTTGGTCCAGAGATGGAAACAATATCCTATATGAGATCAAATCTGCGCTTTGCTTAGCGTGCTAAGCTTTTTAGAAGCCAATTCCGTCTTCTGTTCCATGTGACTACGATACTACACGTCATTCGATATGTCAACGCTGAGTATTCCCTTACTGGCGGAGGCATTGAGTTGAGTGCCCTTAAACTGAGGAGATACGACAAAGAGTTTCTTTACAGCGATAAACGTGCAAACATGCGTCAGCAGCGAATTGAACTGGACTAGACTTAGTCGCCCCTAGTCCGACTCTGTTCAACAATATCTCGACTTCAAAGACAGGCTTTTTCCGGTACTCGGTGACGTTATCCCGAGAAACATTCGCTAGTAAAATGGGTTTCCTCTTCTCTACACTCACCGTACAAATACAGCAGCATTAAGCTGCTATTTCACGCTGATATTATGTAAGGGCGTGATCTTTGCCAATATATTCTGTTCTGAACCATAATGTAGCTGCAAAGTGGATCTATCATGTAAACGATAATGATTGGTTAAAGCGTCGCATAGATATCAACAGAATCAACTATGAGAAAAGCCCGTAGGACCTTACATATTCTGATAGATTGCGATATATCCATGTCGTTCACGTTCGGAGGGTGATGGATACTCTTACGACACTATCACACGATCACCCACCATTAGGTGTACAATAATAGAGAAAGAGACAGCATCATTCTATTATAAACACAGGAAAATAATAAATCACTGAATGGACTCTGTTTAAATGTAGGTATCGTGTTCAGTAAAAAAAGTAGAATCAATCGTACTTCAGACGTAGAGCGTTCAGACCAGGGACAGTGAGCTGCGTCGAAGATGCGACACGTTTAATAGTCATTTCTGAGATTGTCAATCTGCCTGCACAGTGTGATTAAAGCAAACTCTTCCTACAACGTGAGACCTTTTACGTGCTGATATTGAATAATTTTACAGCAAGAGACTACACACGGCTACAGATGCATTGTTACCACTAAGAACTAAGTTGAAATGCCTCACAGCCTGTAGTCAGCTATATATTATCCCAATAATCTTTTTATTCGAAAACCCTTGAGACGACAATATACTAATGATTAGCGGTTGTAAAAGCTAAATTATAAGCTTTTTATATCCTCCAAGGTATAAAAAGAGGCAAATTTTTTATAAAACAGTTTGTAATGTATGCTTAGGTTAAAAATATTTAGACATGTTTTGCGTGTATAATTTTATAAATGATCTCACGAATTTTTTTTAAACTATGAAAAATATTGCAGACAAGTAATATGAGAATAGTTTTATATCTTTTTTATTAAAGTCACACGTACTCGTTTAAGGACTCAAGTTCAAAGTTGCTGAATCACACGAGAGAGCGCGTGTTTTTAAAAACTGACAGAGGTTTTACCAATAAAACATTAGGCGAGTTGTATGTTTAAGCATGACTTTGTTTTAAGTTTCATCATATCATTTTACTTCTAATCTCAATAGTAATATAATAACTTCAAATTCAATAGCAATATATAGGTACCTCTAACATAATTCGACAAGTTTGATCTCCACGGACTTTAATGTAAGAAAAGTGCTCGCACGTTCTCTCATCACGGTTTTCTAAACCATGTTTCCCGAAGGAATATTGTTTCTATCAATGTTCGATCGGTTTGTGGAATACTTAGATACTTTTTCAGGAGACTCAACGATATGACTTTAGTCCACTGTGTGATTTTTCTGGCATTATCCATAGTCACCTTTTACGACACAGAGAGGGAACAGGGCAGTGGAATTTATTATGCTGCCTCTACATATTAGCACATAGGGGACACAATTAAGTCTTTTTTTTTCAGATGCAGTTTATCGCATGCTGTATACGATTAGGTTGAGTTTAATTGTTTAAATAACGCATATGTGCCGACATTTAAGTAAAGCCACTATTAGGAAAGGCCTGCGCTAAGCATTACTGTAAGCTCTCTTTGGAAATGTTAGCGTTATTGTTATGATACTTTGTTATTATGACTGCCTTCAAAACCATACAGTTTGCCAACGATACAGTATAATTATAGCAGAATTACCAAAGGACCCGTAGTGTGTCTACAGTTTACAAGATGAGTGCAAAACGAGATGTAAGGGAAAGTTAATGTACGAAACAAACCAAATGAAAGTAGTTTTGACACTGATTTTATTGTATAGGAATATACTTTATATAGTTAAATATTAATAATAAAAAAGATGTACAAGCAGAAGTAGGGAAGATATACATGTGTGCGTAATTAACTAATAACATTATTTCTAAGTGACCTAAATTAGTGAGTAATGCATGCTTTATTAACTATTGTGCGGCAACCCGTACATCCTGCCGGCCCAAAAGAGGGAAACTATGAATTAAGTTCATAACAACAAGAATATAATAATATAAAAGAAAGAAAACAAAGTAAAATAATATAAATCATAAAATATTTCATAACTGCACTACTCTTGTGACGGAATGTCCAGTCGCACAGATCGCGATCGGGTCCACGGGGGTGTGACAGCCTCTTGATCTCCGCTCCTTACCGCCGCCATCGTGATTGAGTTCGCAGAGGTGTTCGTCACAGCCAAGCTCAGCGCTCCCTTGCTTCTGCGATATCGCATGATCACGTAAACACATCCCGCTATAACGATCAGTTCCAGTATTGACTACAGAACTGAGTACTGGTGTACGTCATGTACGATAAGTGGTGCGTTTTCTTGTTTGAGGTTTGTGATCTGAGTCCTCATTCGACGCCACTCATCTTCATGGCCTTTGGGAATAAACTGCTCAAAGTTGAAATGATTGATAGTGGAATTCAGTACCGACGTGTCTGATGGGGTCGGTATGTTCCCTTGAACTTAAAACAACAAGACCCCATAACTTTGACCGATATATAGTAAACCATTCCCGGTCAGTGACAACATTAACACTCCAGTGTTGATACAAAATTTGCGCACTGTGCATTTCCCACAGCAAGAAAATAGCCACTTATTATCGCAATGTAACTTGACCCATCGATCGCGACACGGCGCCTCCCTTGTACTGCACATTGTTTAATTATGTATTATGTAAATCGTTTGATTTATAGAGCATAGTAATTTGTTTGTCTGCGTATGGATACAATTTTGAATGTCTGATTCTGTTTGAGCGAGGAGTAGGTCTTTTTGTAAATTGAATGCGATATAGAGTGTGATGAATTCCACGATGTAGTTCTGTCGAGGAAGACTAATCACTTTGTCCAGCACAAAAGTCCTTATTCACCAGGAGAATATTGATTTCAATGATCAGGTATGAGGAGCCAAGTCACCAGTTGTTTTCATCAACTTGTATAATTCCTTAAAATTATGCCTGTCGGCAGGAAAATCAGATCGTTTGGTATGTGTCTATATATGATGTTCATCTGCTCTTTCAATTGTTATGGAGACAATAAATGTGCACCCATATGTCCATGTGCTAGGTCTGTCATGGTCATGTCATGTCATCATGTCATGTCAATCACACTTTCTTGTATTTGTTGGACGATAGAGGTGATGATCTTGGCCGACATGGATGATGACAAGATGTGTAATTCGCTGCTCGTTACTTTTTCTAGACGGTTGGTAGCGTAGGAAACATTTTGTAGATACCTCTGAACCAATTCATACTGCTTGTTCATAATGGCTTCGTTTCTCTGAAAAATATTCTATTGAATTTCTATAACGCTGGTCTGATTTTTTCACAGAAGTTGTAGGTGGTTTTCATTCATAGAGATGTTTTCTATGTCCTTTTCATATTTCTTCACGAAACACTCATCCAGGACCAGGAATAAGGAGTTAGGTAGATAGCCCACGCCGTTAATGAGTCCTCTTTTTTGTGTTCTATGAGCACTGTCCTTCAGTATTCTGTTGTAATGTTGAATTTCCGAAAGTTCGTGTTGTAATTAATATATTATACTCTTGTACTATGTTGGGAGTGCAGTAGTTACCGACGTAATTCTGCACGTGATGTAATGCTGACCAGTATGTACTCATGTTATAATAAACGATCAGTTTCCAATCGTCCCGTATGAGGTTCATGTCATACATCTTGTCAAAATAAATGTTTTAATAGTTTTTCAAAGATTATATTATATTGTATGAACACTGAGCAGGGTTGAAGCAAAATAGGAATAGCATCATTACCGTCGTAAAAAATGTTCCTACGAGCCTTCACGCCATGCGCCTTGAACGTCGATGTTTTGGTTGCGAGACGGCCGGTGTGACGTCATCACAAGTCGATGATTGAATATCGCCTGTTTGTAGTTCAGTGTGTTAGTCTCTCACAGGTAAAAGTGATAATTTTTAAATCGGCCTCTGCATAACTCCATTCTTAGTTTTGACGGATACCATACTTACGTATCCGTCCTTGACAGGATGAACGGCAACGACTTTACCCATTGACCACTTCCTGGGGGGCAAGATTTCGTCTTTGATAAGGAAAATGTCGTTGACCTCTATTAAATATTTCATGATGGTGTTCTCCACTTTGTACGAATTGGCAACTGCTGTAAGTAGTCCGATGACCACTTTTCCTAAACTGTTTGTTCATGGCTCGGATCATCTGCCATCTGGTTTTCAAGTTCATGTGATCCGGATCCGTTTGTGTTCTTGATATTAGTGACCCTCATACAAGGAAGTGTCCAGGTGTTAAGTATTGATCATCCGGATTTTCATTCAGGGTAATCAGAGGTCGAGAGTTGAGGCATGCCTCTATCTGATGAAGAAGTGTGATAACCCATTCGTACGTGAGTGTGTTCTCATCTATCATACGACGTAGATGGTGTTTTAAACTTTTAACAGCAGCCTCCCACAGCCCACCTGCTGGCGGGTAGGCTGGCGCATTAAAGTGCCATTGAATATAATAGTCATCGATCTTGATATGGAGCTCTTCATTGATGGTTGCAAGGATATCTTTGTATTCTTTCTTCAAGTCTTTGGATGCTCCGATAAAGTTGCGTCCTTGATCGCTCAATCACTCAATCTGTGGAGTGTCCACCCTAAGCTTCGATTATCAATACGAGGATGCCACTCAAATATCTTTTTTCTTCATCGTTTGCCGGTTGTGATTACTATATGACTGGACAATTGCTAGTTTAGCAGCTTCAAAGTAATTAATATCGAGAACGGAATAGTTAACTAAAATGTAACTAATAACCTCACGATATTGGTAACTCTTGATTTATCGTACTGTGCTTGTTACCCGCTGCGGCCATAAACTTCGATAACGAAAATTTCTGTGTCCAATATTTCTTGAGTATGAAGAAAACTCATTACGTTTTCCTAATCAAGGAAATTTTTTCGAAAAACTTGTTCGAATAAAAGTGTTGAAGTAAATAAATTGCTTTCCCAAATAATGAATCCACCACAACCAACCGTTAGTTTCGTATTAGTTTAATCATATCAACAATTTGGGAAGAAAATATTTCGATGTGTTAGTAAGTCGTTAAAACCATGATAGATCAGGAGCAACATGTTAGTCACTTTCGTAGTACGCGAACCCTGGTTCGAATCTCGCCAGCACTAATAGAAGTGTTAATTCCAATTTGGAGTCCTGATTCACTACTGGACAAGTATAGTTCACCAAAATGTATTACACTAGCGCGGTGGATTAAATGCTTCATAACCTCAGAAATGAAAAAGTGCACAGTTGAGGGGTTAGCATAGAGACTTTATTTTATTAGTGTTTACGTAAATTCAATAATAAATGAAAATATTTTAGTAGTGATCTATATGTCCAAATGAATGGTTTTATAGTTGATAAGTATAATCAAAGCTTGTAGCGTATTGTCTATCACATAACATCAACAACTTTGGCAAATTTATTCTTATCGTTAAAAAACAAATTCGATTTGTAAAGTTTTATTTCTATAACGATATATTCTCGTCCCGTTTGCGGTACGCAAGCAAATACCGGTACGTTAATTACCAGTGTTGTTGTTTCAATTACGGCTATGTTTCAATCTTAAAGACTCTTAAAATATTTCTATATTTTCGCCTTTTAATTCACATGATAAAGTGTTTTCATACAGGATAATGCTTCTGCGTTTATTGTTATGATTGGCGAGAACCGGAGACCTTTTTACAGATAACTACACCTGCAACTTTACAAGGCGCAGGTTGGGCCGCACATGGAATACTGTTCCCATCTCTGGGCTGGGGCTCACCAGTACCAGCTCCTTCCACTTGACCGCATCCAGAGCAGAGCGGCTCGAATCGTCGACGACCAAGTGCTTTCCGATCGGCTCGATTCACTGGCACTGCGAAGAGATGTTGCATTTCTTTGCATTTTCTTTCGTATATACCATGGAGAGTGCTCTGAGGAATTTTTCGGATTAATCCCAGCCGCCAAACTTCGTGAACGCACTACGCGACAAACGTCCCGATACCATCCACAACGTCTGGATAATTGGCGGTCCACCACTGTAGGTTTCAAAAGGAGTTTTCTTCCGCGTACAACCTCCCAGTAGAATAGTTTACCACCGGCCATTTTTCCGGACCGATACGACCTGAGGACCTTCAAGAAAAGAGCTTACTCCTTTCTAAAGGTCCGGTAACGCACCTGCCATTCCCCTGCTGTTGCGGTTGATCATGGGCGGCGGTAGTCACTTAACATCAGGTGAGCCAAATGCTCGTTTGCCCCCTCTTCTATAAAAAAAAGAAAAAAAAAGATAATGGGGCGTTACATCTTATTGCTCACGTCCTCTTACTTGCATTTTGATTCTTAATCTTAATTTTATCTAAAAAGCTAAAACAATTTTGGCCTCATAATGTTATATCTTTCACTATATTTTAAGAATTTTCTCGAAGTTAAACACTGTATTTACAGTAATAAAAAGATACAACGGTCGTGATTAGTTTTATTTAAACAGTAAATTATCGTATTTAAATTTGCGAGTACGATTTTGATTTTACTACAAGAGCCTCTTCTTTGATGTTTGACATTCAATTCAAGTTGTTAAAGTGTCATCACCGTGAGCTGTAATTGTTCGACAAAACAAGGTAGTTATTGTTTTGTAGAACAATTAACTTTAGACAAGGTTGAATATTAGGGTGTAGGTGGAATCATGCAAAGTTTCCTTCAAGTGGTAACCTCTCCAACGCATGTTTCTCTATAAGCATTGACGGTCGACGCTCTGGCGATTAAGTAATTGTGTAGCAATCCATTCAACAATCCTTTGCAAGAATTTAAACTAACACTTAACAGACTGGTGACAATGCAGCATTTCTGTTGCCAGGTATCGCCTTTGCAACGACTCGCCTGCTTGCGTCGTGAGTACGGGCGTAGAAGATGCGAGAGAGATCTGTCAGGATCGTGTCAAATGTAAGTGCGTAATCTCCGCCTTTCACTCCGGATGACAGACGTGAGTGTTTATGTATGGTTTATTACAGGCCAACAAAAGTCCACTGCTCTTGCAAAACATAGCCCCTCCTAATGTTTGCTCTTATCAGAACGTGTGCCAAAGTGACTATGCTTGGCAAGTAGGTTGGCTACTGGTGATAATAATAAATATTCTCCTGGTTTGATTCTCTCTGGCACCTGTTGTGATATACACGGAACGATATGGGGTGGTGGGTATACTAAAACTATAAAAACCACCAATATTAATTAAACATTGCAATAAATAATATATTAAATACTGATAATATTTTATTTATCCCTCAACTAAATTAGTATCGTTAGCTACATTTTCATTTTACTAGAAATGAGGCGATCCATCTTTTCCTTAAACGTGACAGTACATCAGCATTTTGACTCTTAACCGAGGAAATGAAAGTCTACAGGGCACAGCGTCCACATAACATCGGTGTACTATGTGCTCTTTTGTAACCCTTATTTATGCAAAACATTTTGAACATCATTAAATTATACATAGAGCTAATTTTTAAGGGAAAAAGCGCGATCAAAACTGATTATAAATAAAAATTAGACGTCCGTCGTACATGGTATTGGAAAACACACGAAAATAATATCCGTTGCGAATTTAGTCGAATCAAATTAAACTTTATTTAAAAATTCCGAAATTCTGTAAAAAGTTTTAATAAATTTTCCGGTTGATTTTCAATTCAAGTGACATTTGACGAATTCTCCTTGTTTTAATGTTTAAATACGTGTAGATGGGTAAATTACAGTGTTTTGTACTTAGTTTGGCAACGACTACCTGGTAAGACATGCTTAAAGTCGATGGATGTAGGTGGCTCAGGAAGGCTCGTGTTCTTTCATGCCTTGAGGTCTTCGTTCAGGGTACGAGTTCTGAAGGGCTGTAATGATAATGATGTTGGTGCAGTTGATGTTGCATAGGATCTACCCTTTATTAAAAGGTTGGCAATGCACTTTCAATTCTGCTGGTTGTTCATGGGCAGCGATAGTGGTGAGACGCATTACGTGCATCCTTTTGTTTACTTTATTTACTTATTTTTTATTTTATTTCTTCCGTTGTAGAGAAGACTAGCTGTAATCAGCATACTAAGCTGGTGGATTGAACAAGTTACATGGTTTTATTTTTGTGTTTGGTACATAGGCCGTAACTCATAATTATTTTGTAGGTGGTAAACTACTCTTTTCTTTAGATGCCTAAGTAGGTAGTGTTTTAACTTAATTTTGATTACCCAATTAAGATAATTGGTATTACTGATAGATTCAAAAAAGTTTTTATGCAAGTAATGGAAACCATCGAGTAAACAGCCGATCATGAGAAAATAATATATACATCCTAGCAAAGAAATTTAAATTACAGGTGCGTTGTTAGTTCTGATGAATAAAATGGTATGACTTATTAACAGTAAAAGGAGTTTTCAGTTCTTTACACTCACGATACGGAATCTATCAGGAGTATTTTGCCATTTTGCTTTAGTATTCTTTGTATAATGGTAATGGTAATGGCCTTGTATTTTTCAGGCATTTCCTAGCGGGTTTCATTAATTTATATAGTTTTCTATTAGCATTAACGAATGTAGAAATTCCACTTGGCTGATTCCGAGCTACCGCAGGGCTGGCCAACTTCAAAACATGTTTTCAAAATATTTATCAGCACATTGTAAATTAGCACTTAACAAGCAATCACCTATCTTATTGGTGCCAGCAGGGATAGAACCCGGCTGCTTATATAGTAGCACGATTGTTTGAGAACATAAATTATTGATATTTCGAGACAGTGATAAGCCTTTCCTTCGCATTTTATCTTTAATAATATTCCAACAATACAATATTAATAGACTGCCCCATTTATAATAATAGTTTTGAAGCTGTTTGTTTGTTTTTTACCGATCCATAAGAACAGTTTTCAGAGCAGACGAGACAATTTCTTCCGTCTACTTATTACGTGGGCGTGAACTGGCGTCGGCAAACTGCGTCGCGCCATAAGCGAAAGGCTTTTAAGTATGGACTTCTAGACGATCCAAGACGCAGTTCTTCGAGTTATCTTATCTTTGCAGGTCTTTATTGTATACATTTACGTGTTTTGTTTCTCCTATATAAATTTACATAATAAATTAAAGGATCAGCTAACTGAAGCTGTCTTCAACGGGAGAGTCTCATGTCCTGCCACCCGAAATCAACATTTTAGACGCTGATGATAAAGAGTAAGATGAAGTGGCAATGGGAAACCGATGGCGAAGAAATTTCTCTAGTGGCAGCTACGTTCTTGTAATACCGTGTCAACCTGATGAGACATGACAAGATGTTGCATCCATTTGCATTTTATCGCATTTACCATGGGAAGTGTTTAGAAGAATTGTTCGGATTAATTCCGGCATTTAAATTCCACCATCGCACATCGTGACAAAAGTCACAATACAATCGAGAAAGTTTGGCTTGGGAATCAACCACTATGTGATTTACTAAAAATTTTCTTCCTTAAACAACTTTTTTCTTCTTCTTCTTTCTTTTTCTACGACTGGCGATTTTTTCTTGGTCAATATCAACTTGGGAAAGTACAATAAACGAGCTCTACTTTACTTGGGAAAGTACAATAAACGAGCTAAACTCTTATTGTAAAGGCCATGCACCTGCAACTCGCCAGGTGTTCCTTGTGAGCAGTGGTTGACGCTTACCACTAATTGAGCCACATACTGATCCTTTTATAAAATAAAAATGCGTGAGTTCGATGCCCACGTCCGCGTCTCTGGCATTTCTTGGTAAATGCTTCTACTTAACACTTTTCGGGGGGAGATAAGTATGTAATAATCGTGTCGTTGATATAATAATATATTTTACGGCCTCTTTCTCATTGGTTATAGTAAAGTGATATAAACAGTAATACATTGTCAAGGTCAAAAAACATAAAGATAGAAAGTGAGGGGTGTGTGAAATGAACAAGGTGATGGGTGTGTATTTGTGCAGCAAGAAAATGTAATAGTTCGTATTAGTTACACTGGTACTCTAAACATTAGTAATAGAAACCTAGAAGTGTGTAGATTGATTCTTTGTGACAGTACCAAAGAAAAGACATGCAATCTACATGACGGTAAGTGAATTATGTGGCTTATACATCTGTGCTCGAATCAAGACATAGTTGCGTTCTCATTCTTCAGTCTGAGATGAGTAAAATAGGTCTACGGTTCTCATATCTCACTATACCCAATACAGAAGCACCTTGCTATATAAGTACTGTGTAAGCACAAGATATTTCTGACATCGAGTTGAACTATTCACTGAAGTTAAAAAAAGTTACAATACAATATCAAGTTCAATACAATAGGCTTCCTCTCATTTTTGAGAAGATTTTAGGGCGAGGAAATGTCCACCGCGCTTCCCCAATTCGTGTTGGCGATCTTCAAATGTTTTCGAAAAAAGTTTCTTCTCATTTACAGACATCCAGGTTTCCTCGCGATATTTTCCTTCATCACTGAGGACGTGAAAAATCAGCTGTAGTAGCTCACGAGCTAAGCGGTCGCTGTGAACTTCATAGTACGCGAGCAACGCGGGTTCGATATCTCGCCGGCACCAATGATCTATTCGTAGCTTTGTGGAGGTCGTTAACTAGCAAAATGTGAAATACTTTCATGTAAAAAAATTTAATTTTAAAATAGAGGTAGAAAATGTATATAAAAAAGTACCTTTATGCCATTAATTTCTATATTTAATTTCACATCTAAAATAACATTTCAAAAGAGTTATCTAATGAAACATTTTTCCTCAAGAATTATAATTTAAGATTTATTTCACTGCACTTGTTTTTGATTAATTAAACAGCGAGAACCAGAGAGAGATTCCAGAAAAATTAAAAAGAAGTTTGAAGATGGATTATATAAGTTTTTATTAAAATATGAAGATCACATTCACATTAAACTAAAACTACATTAATTTTCATAACATAATGAAGTAACAAACGAACTCGTCGTCCACCTAATGGTAAGTCACTTGTACCATTGATACCTACAACAAACTTCATACACAGAAGGCTACACATGTGCTGGCACTGCTACGGACTGAGATAGAGTATCCTACAGCCTGTAATTACACTGTCTCTCTATAACCTTCAGGCCGGAGCACGGCAAAGCACGCGCTGCTGATTGGAGGCAGATATGAATAAGAGGGTGATATTTTTTTTATTTATTTATAAAAACTTTATTGCACTTAAAATGTACAATTGGCGGACTTAATGCCTTTAGGCATTCTCTACCATATCTACATACATATCTACGCAGATGAATATTTACAGAGGAAAGAATTCCTTTCAACTAGTGAAATATAAAAGATTCAGGTTTGGATATCATACTACTTAAAAGCAACTCTGAGAGAGCTACAGTGTTGGTGTTTTAATGACATAGTTTTTCTATGATACTTCTGTAGAACTCGCCCTTTCATATCTTGGAATGCTTTTTAATTTCGAGTTTTTCAAGCAAGTTAAATTATTTCCAAAAGGACAGTTTTGTTTAGCGAAAGGATAATTATGCTTAAGCCGCTTACATTTTTCTTTGCATTCGTTTCGGAAGTCAAAAGCTGAAGAAGGAAGAAGCGAACCTTGTTTATATAAATCCTATACTATTAAACGAGCAATTCTTGTATATATATATATATCTATATAATCGCGATCTCGGAAACGGCTCCAACGATTTTCATAAAATTTTGTGTGCAGGGAGTTTCGGGGGCAATAAATCGATCTAGCTAGGATTTATTTTTAGAAAATGTCTTTTTGTCCGTGTTTTTAGGCAATGAAAAACTGCTATAATATCGTTAGAATAAGAAGGTAAATTTTGACGGCTTATTAATGATTACAAATAGCTTAATGGTATATTGGGCGGTCACAAAATCGTAATACCATGGTTCGAGCCCAGACCGGCCGACCGACTTTTTTTATTTTTTTTTAAATTCCTTTCTTTTTTGTGAAAATCTATTTTTTTCGAGCCCTTTTTTTAGTATTTTTTAAAAACACGAAAATTTAAATTAAACTAATTGCACTCATGATTTTTTAATCAAATAAACAGTTCAGTTTTTTTCTATTATGTCGCTACGATCAATAAATATTATTCGTATTTCATCAGTATGTAATTTGTATCTAAATATAATTTCCAAAACACACGAATCAAAAAAAAAACCGAGCGAAAATTACCGAGCAAAGCTCGGTCAACCGGGTACTACATATTTATAGCGCAAAAAAAGTGTGCGTAAATATACCAAGTATATAGAGCAGTAAACCACAATTTATAAATTTTTTGCTATTGAAATTTTCCGCGCTGTATCCTATACCTTTAAACGAGCAATTCTTGTGTGTATATATATATATATATATATATATATATATATATATATATATATATATATATATATATATATGTATATATGTATATATATATATATATATATGTATATATATATATATATATATATATATATATATATATATATATATATATATATATATATATAATCGGCGGAAACGGCTCCAACGATTTTCATAAAATTTCGTGTGCAGGGAGTTTCGGAGGCAATAAATCGATCTCGAAGTAAGATCGAATCGAAGGATTTATTTTTAGAAAATGTCTTTTTGTCCGTGTTTTTAGGCAATGAAAAATTGCTACAATATCGTTAGAATAAGAAGGTAAATTTTGACAGTTTATTAATGATTACAAATAGCTTATTCGGTATATTGGGCGGGCACAAAATCGTAATACCATGATTCGAGCCCAGACCGATCAACCGACTTTTTTAAATTTTTTTTCAAGTTCCTTTCTTTTTTGAGAAAATCTATTTTTTCGAGCCAATTTTTTAGTATTTTTTAAAAACACGAAAATTTAAATTAAACTAATTGCACTCATGATTTCTTATTTAAATAACCAGTTCAGTTTTTTCTAATGTCGCTAAGATCAAAAAATATTATTCGTATTTCATCAGTATGTAATTTGTATCTAAATATAATTTCCAAAACACACGAATTAAAAAAAAAACCGAGCGAAAAATACCGAGCAAAGCTCGGTCAACCAGGTACTTCATTTTAATATTTTATAATGGGTGCCTTTATTAAAAATGTCGCTCAAGTAACGGCAGTTTGACTTTATAAAATTGAAAATGTGCTCACTCTTGACCTCCATCTGGCCCGTGGGCAAAGATGAGGTCTACGATGCAGCGAGTTTGTCCGGAAAAAGCCTGTTCACACGCACTAGACTTTTTTGTTTAATTTATTTTGAAATATTTTCAGTGGTGTAGATATAAGTACCTCCATTACATACATAACATAACATAACATAACATAACATAACACTCACGCCTGTCACCCAGAGGGTTAGGCAGAGACTATGGACTTCCATTTAGCAAGATCCTGACATACCTCTTTCACCTCCTTTACATCCATATATCTACGCATACATGCTCGTCGTTTAAGGGTACTTCTAATGTGTCTCATTTTCAAAATATCTCCAATTTGGTCGATAAACTTTTTCTAGGGCGTCCCTTCCCGACTCTGCTATTCACATCTGCCATATAAATTTGCTTTGTCACTCTTTCCTCATTCATTCTTTCTACATGACCAAACCACCGAAGCATTCCTTTCTTAATCCTGGTCACAACATCATCTTGCATACCAAATTTATCTCTTATCACGCAATTTCTCACCCTCCCATTCAGATTCAAACCTAGCATACTCCTTAAAGACCGCATTTCTACAGCATTTATTCTACTTTTGTGCTTTTTCTGCCACACACAGCTTTCACTACCATACATTAAAGTAGGGACTAACACAGCATTATGTATTACCATACGTGCCTTTTTCGACACATTCCGATTCTTCACAATAGAGTGTAGTGCCCCATTTACTCTATTCCCTGCATTTACTCGTCGTTCTATAGCCTTATCATATCTACCATCCCTGATAAGTACACATCCCCAATACACAAACTCATCCACTTGTTCAATTAACTCTCCTTCTATTCTTATTTAACATACCGTTTTGCTTTCTTCTCTTTTAAAAACCATCACTTTCATCTTACTTGCGTTCACTTTCATTCCCCTTTCTTTTAATGCCCAGTTTATTAATGTAACCATCATTTGCAACTCAGCCGCTGATGACGCAAGTATGACTTGATCATCGGCATACAAAAGACATTTGATGGTTGACTCGCCCGTTCTTAACCCACATTCTTCATCTTTCAAAGTTTGCAAACACCTGTCCATAAATAGGTTGAGCAGCCAAGGGGAATCTACACAGCCCTGTCTGACACCTTTTTGGATGCCAAACCAGTCCGAGTATACCCCATTGATCCTGACACAAGCACTAGAGTCCCTATAAAGAGACCTTAATGCCTGTATCAAACCAGCGCTCAACCCATATGAGTTCAGTGTTTGCCATAACACATTCCTGTCCACTCTATCATAAGCCTTTTCCAAGTCCATGAACGCACAAAAAACTTTCTGGTTTTTGGCCAAAAGCTTCTCCGCAATCATGCGCATGGAAAAGACGTGGTCTGTACACCCCATTCCCTTTCTAAAACCCGCTTGCACATATCAAATTTTTCCATCAGTTTCTTTCATAACTCTTATATAAGTACCTCAGTCCCTTAAATGTAGTTTAAAGTTCTGACATTCTTCACAATGGAAATTGTGTACGGGCGGTGTTAGAATATTACCTACCCCATATTGTCCCGTGGGTGTCGTAAAGGTAGGTCTACGCTAGACGAGCCGAGCACAAGCGGAGCATGAGCCGAGCACTAATTCGTGTAGTGTAGAGCGACTAACAATCAAGATTATGATCCGCCTATTGTCGGTTTTTAGACGAACACAAAGGGATTTGCATCGCGCTCGCAGTGCGCTCGTGGACGTGTTGAGTGATGACGTTTCGCTCGAGTATCATGGAAACGTGGATATAAGATTAATTTTTGTTTGCAATTAATTTAATTATATCAAAGTAATCCAACGATGTGAGAACAAACATGAGGATAACTATTAAAAAATAAAAAGATTGATGCGTGGTCTCATATATTCCAAGACTCGTCCATATCCGCTACGACCTGCGAGCACACTGCGGAAAACTACCTTTGAGGAGAGTGGCTGTCGTAGGCTCGTTGTACGTCCACACTTGACTCCGCGAGTAGAGCGGCTCAGCTTGTGCTCAGCTGGTGCTCGGCTCCTATAGCGTAGACTCACCTTAAGAGACGACAGAGGGAGACAAACCAAGATATGGCAGCTGCAAGATGCGACAGCTGTGTCTTTCTGATAACAAAAATTAAAAAAAAACTGCTGTTTCCAACCCGTCTGCCAAGCGTGGCAACTATGGCAAAAATGTCTATGTACAGCTGTGAACTTTTGATGGGCCGTATGTGAATGATTAGTTGATACCTAGACTGCATGTATCAAATGAAGTATGAATGTAATATCTATTAAAGCTCGTTGCATGAAACGGCATCGAACATTATTTTATTTAAGAATTTAGGAACAAAACACCTTAAAAATATTAATATAAGAAGAAACAAAAGCTTCCTCAAATAATTTTTTTTTGTATCCGTTGGAAAGTCATTCTGTTTTTCAACACTAAATGGCGTTGGATCTCTATTACTTTTGATGCTTAGCTTAGAATATTAAGTATCGTTTTTCGTCTCACGGACTGAAACTAGCGATTTCATTAACCGAATTCAAAAATGAGAAAGGTTCTTATTTCGACGCTATTGTTTAATATATATTTATAGACTCATCAAAAATGCCGAACCTATTTAAATAATTCATCTATGTCAAAATATTGTATATAATCTCAAGAATGGTCCCGTTTAATAGTGAAGAAAAAACCTGCCCCTAAACAAATAAAGGATAAATAGAGGGTGCATAAATTGAGGATGAAATTTGTACTGTTACCAATTACACGACATTTTAGTTGTTTCTCGAGCTTGTGATATTTATTGTTTGGTCCAATTAAATGTGCAAAAACAATAAAGTTTGAACAACAAGTAAAAATCTATTTCAAAAATATAATAATTACCATTTACTGGTCACTGAATTCGGGGCTTTAATTCTTTGATTTATCACGACTAAGAACTTATTACAGATTCAGATTCAGGATATTCTTTTATTCCTTTTTATTATTGAAATCGCTTTTAACTTCCTAAAAAGTTATTTTTTATATATTTTTATTCTCGTTTAGCTTAAAGTTTCGTAATTGATTTTGATATTCTCATTATTTTTATGTATGTTATTAAAAATATTTGGTGTTTACGGTTATATACCCAATTCAACCGTCAATATCAACCCATAAAATTAAGTGTTTTTGTTGTTCTTTTTTCAACAACAAAAACACTTAATTTTGCAATACATTGCATTTCACCGTTTAGCCACTGCGATATCGAGTCGTCAAGTTACAAAGTTTATAAACTCAATGGATTCATTTAAATGATGGTATAGTCATGTGTAAAGATGTATCATGCTGTTGCGTTTTAGTAATTCTCCTGGTTTTAAAAGTTCTCACTTTTCAACGCTAGATGGCAGTAACAGATCACGAGGGTTGGAGCGAGTTTAACACCATGAAAATTAGTACTCCAATCTATTTACTTAAATTAACAGAACACTGGAATTTACAAAGAAAATACACACATAAATGCGTGTGTGTTTGTGAGGTAACAAAAACAGTTAATCTTGCATGGCAATATTCATTTAATCATTACACACGATGAAAAATGCGATCTAGAACTTAGGCCACCCCCATAAATAGCCTTATAGGGGTAGGAAAGAGGATAACCTATAGCTGCCTCGCTTTGAAGGCACAGTTTGGACCGCAGTTCTTAATAACTATTTTTGTTGTTATTAGGAAGATGTCTTTTTATAAAATAAGGGTAACAAACGAGTACACAGTTTCCCTAATTATTTTTTTATTTTTATTTTTTATAAGAATATTAACAATGCTATAAACATTACTAATATTACCCTTAACCACTCGTGGTAAGCTTAAATTGCTTGTGTTACGAGTGGTTCACGCCAGTAGTCGAATGCTGGATTCGAACCCACGACCTTTCTGAGTTCGCGGTCCGCGCCCTACCATTAGGCTACTGTCGCTTATATAAGCAATAAGTGGATAAAACTATTAGTGGATTCTGTGGCCCATAGACATTTAAATTTATCCTCTGTGGTGACTTGGATAAAATGCCTCGTTTTCATTAAAAAAAGGTCTCCGAATCTCTTCACTCACCATACGAATCACAGTAGTATTAAGCTGCTACGCTGTTATTCTGTGAGAGTGAATTCGACCCATTTGTGTTACAACCATAATATAGAATATTATGGTTGTAACACAAATGGGTCGGCTCCACGCTGCTGCAGCGTTGCTCTACCACATATGATGCAGCTGCCCATCTCCTGTCTCATTTTCCTACTGTTGCCTCTTGCTTCACTCAAAGGATCATTTAATTTCATTCATGTAGGGCAGTAGGTTATCTAACACCGCCAATAAATTGAACAAAAGACTGACTTAATGCCTTTCGGCGTTCTCTCCCAATCACCCCGGGCCGTGTGGAAATAATGTGGTAGTGTGTGGATGTGTGTGGATTTGTAACATAATTAGTAATTCGTGATTTATAATGAACTCGGCGGTGAAGTAAATAGTATCTGTGGACTAAAAATATTTCGAAGACATATTCTGCAATCTGCAAAACACACGCTAGAGCTGTGCGGCGGACTAGTTGTTCCGTAACTCTCTCAGGAATGAGAGAAGATCTGTGCCCAGTAGTGTAACGTTTATAGGCTGTAATTTACCACTTTACTGTATTTCTAATAAGGTCGCTCAGAATATTTTGAATGCATAATTTTTTATCTTGAAGGATTTAGCAAGGGTTCATCGTAATCAGATGAACTTGGTTATTTACCAGTCTCGCTTTTCAATCAGCTGGCGCAGCATTCTGTAGTTGAGAGGTTGATGTGATGAAAATAATATGCAGCGTGGCTTTACCGTGGCACAGCATCCTGGGCCACAGCATCCATTTACCATTAGGTGAAATGTGTTCTCCTTTGTCACTTAAGTAAATGACAACAACTGCATGAAGGGATTCTCCCGATGCGGTGTTAGAATTTGCTTTAAGAGTATATTTAGACTGCAAGGCATTTAAATGCAGTACAAAACTAGGCAATCAAGACAGACAGCTCAGATTAATTTTACCTATAAAAAATTGTTGACATCACCATTCAGTATATTAATAAATTTTTCATAAGCAATGTAAGAAAGATTGTGGCTACGTCTGTATGTTTTATTTTAATATTTTGTGAGTTGAAATTGTTTGCTGGATGTCAATACACGGATTACTAACATGGCTGTATTCGTAGGTTTGTTTAATTAATTTATTAAAAAAAATACATTGGATCACGGTACTGCTGGATATAAGTATATTGTATCGTTGAACTATTAGCTATTTTGTGTCCAGGGAGAAAACGGAGGTATTTGTATGGACTAAAAGCCGCGCGCCGTTACTCTATTATACAACGTGTTAACAACTAATTGTTAACACGTTTTTATACACAGTACGTATAAAAACGTGTTAACAATTAGTTGTTAACACGTTTTTATTGTAACATAAGTTATTTATACAAATATTGTAAACTTGACATTGTATTACTTAGTATAGGACAGTTAGAAGAACTCCAGAACAGTGTTGGGTGAAGACTGTACCGAAGTGTCAACTTCTTCTTCTGCATGTCCACGTTTGTACCAATTTTGAGAGTACATTCAGCGGGAAAATAAAGAGACCTGAAATAGTTTTAAATGAGTATAGAAGATTTAGTAAAAACATTAAAATGACACATAAAAAGAAGTTAACGTTGTCCCACATGTCCAAAGTCGACCTGATGGTAAATCAATTCATTAAGAATTAAAATACAGATGCGTTATTACCCCTGAGGACTAAGATGTGATACCTAGTTTACGGTAAAAAAGAGATTCTGACTTTCTTCGCTCACCATCCGAACAACAGCAGCATTGAGCTGGTATTTTACACAGGCATTCTGTGACAGCGTGGTCCTTCTCCGGTTAAACCAACGCGTTCGTGCTACAACCATAATATGTCTTTGAGGTCACGACTCTTAGAAGCTTAAGAAGTAGACTGTATTTCACAAATTACAAATAATACATTGAGCTGTTACAGCACAAGGGCTAAGCGCTAGATTTAAAATGCATATAACACGGCGTTCTATTCACAGTTAAAGCGCTAATTTACCAAATGCTATATGGTAGAACTCTTACTCATTTCTACCAGCATGTAATAGTTGTGATACCACTCCTGTTTTTATTTATAAGGGCTTGGTCTGTTGCAATTATCCATAGATTACAGTAGCAACCAATAATCTTGTATAATGGAAATTGTCGTAAGGTAACATCAATGTTGGAGTTATTTATGACATTTCAAGGACAGTTAAAGACTCCCAATTTGCAGAGAAGCAGCTAGGCGGAGTCATTACTGCCTATTAGCCAATTGAAAATGAGAAGAGGGCTGAGCCCAGCTGTGGGAAGTACGATGAGAGTCACTTTAATTTCACTACAATAATCTTACGAACAATAAGTAGATGCTTTAAAACAATATTTACCAAAAAAAGGAAAATCAATTTTATGAGGTAATCATTTTTTTAAATTTTTGGAACAATCGAAATGGAATAAATTTATGTTTAAGCATTCTAATGGTAATGTTCTGTAAAACGAAATTTGTTACATTTAACGCATTTTCGAGGTGATTTTCCTTTTTAAATAATAATGATATCAGGATACGGATTTAATTTTTTTTTCATTTTTACGGTCTAAAACATGTTCATCTTTTATGTTAACTTACCTTATCTCATATCTTATACTATCTATATATTTGAAGTACGTATATTGTAATGGCGAACTTGAAACAACTATTTGCATTGATGGTGAATCTATTGGAAGACTAGGTTTTATAGCATACAATCCATCGTTTGATGCTTATTTACAATTTGAAACACAAGCGTATAGTTTACCCAATTCGTTTCTTAGTTCGTTTGTGAGTCCGTTTGTTAATTTATAAACCTGTTTGTGGGTTCGTTTGTTAATTTGTTTGATTGACTAACTTAATGAAAATTTTTACACAGAATAGGGTCTTGTCGATTAAAAGTTCAAACAAATCACTATCACATATCTAATTGCAACAAAGGTATAACTACTGATTCCACGCGAAGGTGGCCGCGAGCAAAGCTAGTGAAATAAATTTAGAAAAAAACTATAACGACACTAAAAAAATTTTTAGGACTATTAGTAAAAATATGAGGTAAGCTTTTGTTAAGCAGTGGATCTGTGCTGTAATGATAGTAATGTTGTTAATGTAATACGGTATGAACGCCACAATGATTACATGGTGCCGTCCACTATCTTCACATTCCTGTACCTTTATCATAACATTATGTTTATTGTTATGTAGTGCTTTTTAAAATTAAATGACTCCGAAATATAAATCTTATTTATTTAACAGCTACAGTTTTTTCCAAGTTTTCAAATTAATCAGCTTCGTTATATATAAGGCAAAGGGGTTAAATATTTTATATTCTAAAATAATTCCGTCTAGTTTTAACATGTTCATAGTTTTTACAGTATATAAATAAATCAAAGTAATTTAAGAAATATGCACTCACCGAAAATTAACAAAAATATTAAAGAAACATCGGATTTCATTTTGAGCTGAAGCGGATACACTAATTGACTGACTGACTTAAAACCGAACTTCACTTTATTCAAGTTTATTTTAGTAAGATTTAGTATCATCGATTTCTCACCTGTGTTAACTTGAATAATATTTATTTGAATAATATTCTTTATGAATCAGGGAAAAAGGTTCTCATTCGCATCAACGACATTTTAAATTGTATAAACGATCAAAGGTAAACTGAATCGCTTCATTGGCTATCAAATGGCAACAATATAATTGTCAAAGTTACGTTATGTTTCCTTGAGAACTCATATTTGCTAATACTTAAAGTTAAGTAATACCATTAAAAGATCCTAACGCTAAATAAAATAAAGCTAAGTTTGCCTGTTTGTGTTTTCGTAAGTAATTTTTATAAACAAGTTATTGTAAAGATAGCTTGAGGTATGTAGGAGAATCCGTGGTCGCTCAGGGGTTGTTTGCTGTAAATTTTACAGTACGCAGCAACACGGGTTCGATTCTCGCTGGCGTGAATGCCAATGGCAACAATTTGAGTACATGATTATTACGTCCATGGTGGAGAAAAAAACATTGTATAAACAGCAGGGGAAAATAATTTGATGACGCTTGAGGGCAGTGCCCCGCCCCCTTATCAATAAGATATTTGCTACCAATTCTATTTTTTGTTTCATCTCAAAATGATGGCCTTTGCGCGTTTATTTCTCGTATTGTAAACTAATACTAAAGGTACAATTAAAAAAAACCGTCGATATATAACTTTAAGAACTCAGATAGTTCTGTTAAATTTAAATTTTACTAAGAATTTTATACTTTCAACGCTCAGTAACTTCTGGGTACAGTCCTTTACTACATTTAGATAAATTTCTTAAAATTACCACACTTGTATCAAAGATTGATGATATCAGTGCTCAGTACCGTACGTTTAGCACGAACTCAAACCCTGCTGCTGATAAATGTATGTTATGTTCTATCTGGCATATACGAGACGATTTTACGGTCATCTATGTGAATCAATGAGATTTGGTATTTCACATACTAGTCTCATACGATACCCGCCAGATAATTCGAGCGATATATTCTTTTCGCTCTCACCCCGCGATCGTGCATTAATAATAAATAACTAAATATACAGATTTATTATATTAACGCGAACACTACACATTGATTAAAACTACTTTTACGGATTTTATCGCGTTTAATTTTCAATTCTCGACGTTTCGGGTGCTTTCCAGCACCCAAGGTCCATGGTTACCCATGGTCAAAATTAAACGCGATAAAATCCGCAAAAGTAGTTTTAATCAACTATACATACTTTTCTTTTTGCTGACCTAACTGAATGCAGTAATATTTCTAGGGGCTACTAGAAACGTCACAGGGCTATCTATATAATTTAATGCATGAGATGTGGATTCGTCATTGAATATCACAAAACATCATACAAACGTTTCTAAATCAATGTTGGGATAAATAGTTTAACAAAACTGCGTGATTTTTTTAATGTACCCGCACTTTATTTCAATCGCTCAAATACATTGCAAATTGTAAAAATGTGGCTTATAAAATAGATTCTATACATATATATATTACATATTATATTTAATTAAAATTTAATCATGTGATTATTTGTTAGTTTTCTAAGCATATGAATGAATACATGGAGATGGACATGGTGGTTGAGGCTGGTACAATGAAACGACCGCGCAGCCTGAAGTCCTAAAGCGCGATGGAGGGTTTGGTTGGAAGCCGGTGATGAGTGAGCTCGGTACTGTAATCCTGAGAGGTGTCACAACTAGTTATTCCGGTGCCGGTGGTTGTATTGTGGGAGGCTGTACCTGAAAGTTGATCATTAAATACTTCGTCTCTAAAGATTAACAAAATAAACATTCACATTGTGTTAAGCATATTCATTTAAAATAATAAAAATTGTGTAACATAATATAAATGAAAAAATTCATACTTCTTTTCATTTAAATTATGTTCTGGTATGAAGTTCATACTTTAATTGGAGCAGGCTTTGGTGGTTGAACCGGCGCCGGTTTAACAACAATCGAAACAGGCTGAGGTGGGTACACAGGTTTCGTAACATCAATTGGTGCTAGGGTTGGCGGTTGCACTGGATCTGGCTTCACGTATATTGGAGCCGGGGCAGCTGGTTGAAATGGTTGTGCTTTTACCCATATAGCAGGTAGTGTTGGCAGACGGATAGCTCCTGGTCGGACAGTTATTGAGGGAGGTGCCTGAAACCGAATTTGACTAGGTTTTAAGACCACTGAACCTGTAAATCATTATTTTTAGTTTTATTTTTTAAGAATGTATTACTTCATAAAGTATTAAATTATTTTACTGAATTTAGATTATTTTTAAATGATTTAGTTTGTATGAAAATATATTATTCTTACCCTGGGGTGCCTGACCATACAATTATTTAACAGATGGCTCAGAAGGATTGCAAGGACCGACGTTTATGACTTCATTATCATCAGAACACGGAGGTGGGCATGGGTCACAAGGATCACATGGATGTACTGGCTCATAGGGTTCACATGGAGGATACTCCCCGAACGGAATTTGAGGATCTTGGGTCAGGTATCGGTTGACTTAAAGTCGTCCCCAAAATAAGTAGTGCAAACTATTAAAATATAAATTTAAATAATATTTGAAAATCCAAAAGTGCACGCCTTACACGCTTATTATACTATGATTTTATGTTACTAGTGACTAAAATTTTTACAATAAAAAAAAACAGAGAATCTGATCAATTGTCATTAATAACTTTTAAACGGTGTTGAGTTAAATAACAAAAACAATAGGGATTCTCCTTCAAATACTTAGATTCTTATTTAATACAGTAGTACCTGGGTGACCGAGCTTCTATCAGTTTTTTTTATTTGAATAAAAAATCATGAGTGCAAATAATTTAATTTAAATTTTCGTGTTTTTTAAAAAATACTAAAAAAAAGCTCGAAACAATAGATTTTATCACAAAAGAAGGGAACTTGAAAAAAAAAATGAAAAAAAGTCGGACCCAAGAACGGGACTCGAACCATAGTGCTAAGATTTCGGGACTGCCCGATATTCCAATAAGCTATCTATAATTCTTTAACACAGTGTCATAATTTACCTTCTTATATTATAGCAGTTTTTCATTGCCTGAAAACACGTAGAAAACGACATTTTCTAAAAATGAATCCTAGCTAGATCTACTTATTTCCCTCGAAACCCCTGGACAAAAAATTTTATGAAAATCGTTGGAGCCGTTTCCGAGATTCCGATTATATATATATATATATATATATATATATATATATATATATATATATATATATATATATAAATAATAATAGAAATGTAAGCAATAGATTGAGATATAGATAATATCTCAATCTATTGCTTACATTTCTATTAAACGAGAAGACTCACCGACGCACAGAGCAAGGGACGGCAGTCCATATATATTTTCAATTACATTTCTGTTATGTAATTTAAAGTGAATCAATTAGAAAATAAACCAATCCTATAATTCAATATCTGTAGTTATTGTAACTTTGGTAATAATATGGATTTGATGTCTAGCTAAAAGTATAAAAACGATTTTATGTAGTGAAATTGGTGTGTGGCCACATATCGAGAGTAGAGCAATAAATAATTATGTGTTGTTAAGAATACGGGTATACTAATAGAAACAGATAGTAAGATCCGAAGGTCCCCGATTTATGGCCAATTAATATACCTTTGTAACAACGGCGATTTTAGATCGTGATTTAAAGTTTGATAACTTCGTAAGGAACCTGTATGTCTAAGAAAATAATATGTCGAGGATTAGTGAAGTTCACTTATGCACATGAAGCAGCACGATGGACGCTTATTTGCTCCATAACCTTCTGTAAAAATTATTGAGATACATATTAGAATGTGATAGAAGCTGTATTTTTGATAGAGTTTCTATCACCAAACAGAAATACCTTCCCTGCACTGTACGAAAATTAAAAAAAGTCAAATAAAAATAAGAATAACTATAATTACCTGATAACCAAATGACTTTACCCCACGCCTAGACACTTTCTACGTTCATACATAGAAAATGTTTATATATTTTAATGTAATCAAACTTTATCGCAAATAAGATTTTTAAATCAATAATGTAACACTTTAAATAGCACAAGATTCAGGTATTTGAAAATATTGTTATCTTTTAATAAAATGTAACGGAATAGTATGTGAAGATAACGTAAAATATTTTCATATTACCCTAATCAATTCATTACATTTAAATAGCATTTAATGCAAAGTGTATACTTTGATTAAATATCGTCGCAAAAACACTATGAGATTTTTACCATTAATTTTTTTATAATTTTCCCTAGTTAAGTATCGTAAGTTTTTTTTTAATAATTTTCCTTAGTTAAGTATCGTAAATAAAACTTACCACCATATTTTGCGAATCAGACACAACGTCTTTAATGACCGCATCAATCATTCGTTTCGACTTAGATGACATACTTGAATATTATGGCTGTCACTGCACACAAAATACAAAAATAAATGCAAGTTTTTTTGAATAATAGCGTCAACGTCAGCAGGCGTGCTCCGCCCCGCGTAATCTGTCGCTACTGCTAATTTCTATACGCTCGTCGCGGCTCGCGATCCCCCCGCCCCCGCGTACAGTGTGGGTACTACACAATACTATACGTTTCTTCGATCTAAATAAACATATGATAAATTACAGTCTTAATATCTCCGGTAACATTGTAAAGATAAATATTTTTTACAGTTTATATGACTTAGGGTGTTATTAAGTATTCAAAAATATTTAAAACTAATTTTCGCATATTTGTTGGTTACGATATTATACGTAGGAGGTATCGAAATTTATGTTGAACAGGTACCAGGAGAGGATGCGTTCTGAAAATTTTTGTTGTAACAGTTGAATCATAATGACTTAAGTAAGGCACTTTAACATATCTTTCAATAACGGTCATAAACAAAATAACTAATGATATGTATCATTATCATGAATAGCCCGCAAAATTCCTCTGCTGGAAATGTGCTTCCCACGTTTACTTAGATTTTTTATATAGATTCCTTTAATCGCCACGCTTTACAGTTGGATTGGCGATTGCAGTACCAGACGTCTCCCAGCTCTGGATCTGCTTCTAGTCCCCAGTTTGGGGATTTTACGCAAAAATATGTCAAATCCGATAGATGATAGATCAAATATTTTATGTTATTATTATGCTTTATTGGCCACTTTTTTCATGTATTTGTTAATATATTATGTACTATGATATTTAAGCATTATGTCCAATGTATCATTAAAAATGAATTTGCGAATAGTATCATCATTATTACAACCCATCCCGACTCTACTGTTGAACAAAAAAAAAATCAACCATAGATAGATAATTTTTTTTAATTTTTGTGGTAGTTCTCCTTCTGTGGTAGATCTACCACAAAAAAACTTATGCCTTACATTATAAGACTTTCAAGCTTAAGATTTTTCACCTTTCTCCGATAATTTTTATGTTGTCTTCTAACAGACAGGTTTTGAGGTCACCGGTACCGTTGCCCTTACAGCCTATTAAAGTCCACAGATTGCCTCACAGGGTGTATTTGCCATAGTTGCCACGCCGGACAAGTGGGTTGGTAGCCACACTTTTATTTTCATTTTGAGACACTGTTGCCCGTCTCTTGATTTGTTTCTCTCAGTCGCTCCTTACGACACCCGCAGCACGATATGGGCTAGTGGATGTTCTTACACAGACACTACACGGTAAGGTATTAAGGTGAACACAGACAAATTAAAGGTCATGTGTAAAGTACATGTTCTTGTGTTTTCTAAATAAATTCTGCAATTTCTACATATATAATTAAAAACTTAGACTTTTTGTTATAGAATTTCCATCTGTTTCCAAATAGTAGTCCCTTAACCGAAGCGCGACAATCTTGTGAATGTTACATTTGCTGTGAAATTCCATTTTAATTTTCATGTTAACATTTTAATTTCTTGATTTACGTTTTAATTTGCATATTTTCTGTGGAACTTCTTGAAACAGACTGACGATGATCTTGAAACTAATTATAAACTATCTTTTGTAATAGGACACTTTGTATCCAATTCTTTTTTATTAAATCTTAAAATGTTGTAACTGATTAATAATGTTAAATGGGTTTGGGAAAAGTAATTTCGTAGAATTCGGTATGTACTCTTTAAATATAACATTAAGTTTATAAGACTTTATTGAAAGTACTAGGCTCAAGTTATATTGTCATCGGTATATTCTACTAGGTTGTAAATATTTTATGCTGAAAAGTTTTTTTATGTAGATTAAGGGTGACATACGAGCACACAGTCCATCTGATTGTAAGTATCCTCGATTAGGAATCAAAATGCGCTGTTACCTCGGAGAACTAAGGTGAAATTCCTCTATCCCAGTCGGTTCTCTAAACTTGAACACAGCTGTGCATTAAGCTTCTATTTAACCTATTTTATTTAGTATCCTGCGTAATCCTTCCCCGTTCGAGGCAACCCATGCACACTGCAACCTTAATATAGCTGTAGCATGGCTCACCACTAATGTGTATTATGATTCCATCTAAGGAGCCAATTTGGTAATGAGTTTACTTGCAGTCTCCCTGGCATTTCATCTATGATCTCAGAGATGTCGAGCATCTACTGCAGAACATATCTCACTTAATGATTTCTTAATAATATGTAATATATAACTAATATAATTAATAATTAATATATAATATTCTTAATGTTATCGTTATCATTAATGATAGTTGATTAAACGCGATGAAATCCGTAAATATAGTTTTATTCAACATATTTCACTTACCAATTAAAAATTTAGTTAATATATTTTTGTTAAAAAATGGCCTTTTGCATTTGAAATTATATAACAATGATAATTTGTGTGTGAGCGAAAAACTTGTTGCAAGCGGTCGTACGGAAAAGATCAAATTTTGTATGTAATTTACCAAATTGAATAGAATTTATTATAAAAATCGATAAAACTTACCATAATCTTTTGTTTTTTAAAAGCGGCAAAATTCATTATTATTCATTATATTCACCTGAAAATCACTTAATCACGCATCGAAAACACACGACATAAAAATATGACGTATATATCGGTCTACCTGCATCGTGTCTCATATATTTTTTATTTAAAAGGCAAAGGAATTCATGCCCATTATGCCTTAATACTTGCTTTATCATGAACGCAATCTATTTTTTTTGTCTATTTTTAATTTTAATCTAGGTAGGTAGGTGTGTTTGGTTTGGAAAGCTGTGTAACCAAACTCAATTTGAGCCCGTTCGTCATTGGTAACTGTAGATACCGATCTCGCATTAGCGGTTACGGTTTGAGGCTACTGCATGGAAAACTTTCGGCACAGGCTGTCGAAATTGTCGAGCTATAGGAAGGGCTCATGGCCACCTCAGTTTATTGATCCATTGTTTTTGTTATCAGAATTTATTTTTGGAAAATATTGTTTAATATCGCTAATATTATTAAAATTGACAAACTATCAAATTGCAAATAATAATGTCGAAGGAACGATGTGAGGAGAAATTCAGAGTTTTTACGATTTTTCTACATCTATAAAAACACTTTCACGTTTTCTATAAGGTAATATAGATTTTGCAAAACCTGACGCGTAATTTATTTCAGAGTGAATTTTAATTTATTCCAATAACTACAATGTGACAGGTGCGGTATGATGCCATGAAGTGGCAGGGTAAGTGAATCCACTTCCGCAAGAGAGGAGTCGATTACCCAATGTGATGATATTATAATTGAAGAAAGCCTTGTACGGTTAAGTTAATAGGCAAATCCAAATCCTCCCAAAAATTGGAGTTTTTAATTGGGAGCACGATGGGGAGGAAGCGTTATGTTAATTAGAAAAGTCCTAGTATATGAATATTTAGAAAGTTTAGCATGTACCATTTTATGAAGGATTTTAAGAAAATTTGTTTATAAATATTGGAAAATCATCACAGACAGTTAAACAGCGAGTGACACATATAGCTTAAGAGCGAGTGGGCGGCAGACTTACGGTATTTCAATAAGCTTCACATTTTTTTTCAGTTAATCACCTACACCTGAGGTACATGAAATCGGGACTCTTTAGTTTAACGGGTAGTCGTTATAGCGACTTGCAGGTATTTAAGATGTATAAAAATTACAAAAAAAACGTCATAGCAATAAGTCTACTACTTTGACATCCTGAAATATTCAATAAAAGTAAACCGAAAAATAACATTGGCAGACACCTATGATGGTCGCAAGGTCATGGCAGACAGCTTGTAAAGTACAAAATTTTATTAATAATTTACGTTATTTCAATAAAGTTGCTATTTATATATATTATTGATAATATTATTTGATATGTATAACTTTCGTGGGCCGTTTTTTTTACTGTACAACCAGTGCGTGTTGCCAGTGATGACCTATAGAGACGTTGTCCTTCACTGCTGGCCGTATGAAGACGCTCAAACTCGCTCAGCGAACTATGTAAAGGGCTATGCTCGGGGTTTTTCTGCATGATAAACTTAGAAATGAGGATATCCGCAGTAGAACCAGAGTGGCCGATTAGTAAGCTGAAGTGTCAATGGGCCGGTCATATAGCTCGAAGAACCGACAACCGTTGGGGAAAAAAGGTTGTCGAGTGGCAGCCTCGTTCTGAGTGACGAAGTGTGGAGCAACGCCTACTAGATGGAGTAACGACCTGGTAAGACATGCAGAAAGTCGATGGATGCAGGTAGCGCAGGATCGTGCTTTGTGGCGTACCTTGGGGGAGGCCTATGTTCAGCAGTGGACTTGTGAAGGGCTGTAACGATGATGATGATGAACTTTCATGGCAGACATATATTGTGGTTCTATCAACCAGGCAGACAACAAACTTCTGGGAGTCCATAAGCGCGTAATATAGCACTCGCTCTAATCCAGTCATTAAATTAATTTAAAAAAATTATTACATCAATTGAAAGTAAATACTATCGTTTCATATTGATTGCAATTAACAATACTTACGGGTTATAAAAATAATAAATGTCTGGTTGAAAAAATAATAAATTTAATATACCGAATCTGCCTTATAAACACATATTATTTTAAAATAATTGGTGCTTACACTTCGTCAAAATGATTATTTTACTAAAACAATAATTAAATTAAGAAAAAGCAAGCAATAGCAGTCACACTATTTAGTACTAACATATGTTCAAACGCAAATAACATTATCAAACTTGCTACACAAAGTAAATTTTCTTGTATTTTTTCTGAATGGCTATAAGTTCTGTAAATGGGTCAAATTTCAAGGCCGGATACCCTATATAATGTACTTAAAACACTTCAATAACTAAAATGTTCTATGATGTACGCCGAAAAATTACGATCACATTTGTGTAGCTTATGAGTGTGTAGCAAACACGAGCAGACTAGCAACCGTAAGTTGCACCGGTGCACAAGTATAGATTCGACTATCGCAGCAGGAAGGTGACTGCTTGTCATACGACGCTGCCACAAGCGGATTTTTAAGCGAACATGACAATATCATCACACATTGAGATTTATTTCCGAAAAACGCAAAAATAAGACAGTTTATTGAACACACTTGCAATTTCCCATGGGATCCTTTACAATGTTTTCCTAAAAATATATCTGCAACCACCTATGTATTTTATTAACGAACATTTAAGTCACAAATTCACATGGCTTGGTGATCAACTGGAATAACACCGTTCCATGTTGTTGTGTTATCAAAATATTCATATGAACTAAGTGTTAGAGTTCATTCGATTACTCTAATAGGCTTTGGAGATTGAAGCATAAACACTTTTAAAGTGATTTTTGAATTGTCTTTTGGTTAGGCTTAAATATTACAAGACGCTCAAAAATCGTGTGTGTTCATTGCCCTATAAGTGACTTAAATATCTTAGTTATTCTAAATTTGGGATTAGTAGTTTTGCAACTAATTCATACACCACGATGATCATTTTTTTTTTTGGCATACGACATTCATGTATTTGTTATTTATATATTCATGTCAATAGACTACTTATTATTAATTTCTTTAAACAGTTCCCTCGAGAACGCAAATTACAAATTGCACATTCAAATTACAAATAGTACGCGCTTATGGACGACCCAAAAGTTTGTTGTCTGCCTGAGTGATAGAACCACAATATATGCCTGTCATGAAAGTTATACCATGTTAAATAATATTTCAACAATATATATATATATATACTCGTAAATTGCAACATTATTGAAAAAATGAAAATTATAAATAAAAATTTGTACTTTGCAAGTTGTATGCAAAAACCGTGATACCATCACAGGTGTCTGCCAATGTTATTTTTCGATAACTTTTATTGAATATTTCAAGACGTCAAAGCGGCAGACTTACTACCATCACGTTGTTTTGGTTATTTTTTTACACCTTTAACACCTGAGCATCTCTATACCGACCGCCGGTCAAACTTAAGAGTTCCCATTTCATGTACCTCAGGTATAGGTGATTAACTGAAAAAAATGTGAATTTTATTGAAATACAGTAAGTCTGCCGCCCACTGGCTCTTAAGCTAATACCCATACGAGTAACTGTCACTTCAATTCGAACATGGACGCTAGTTTAAAATTGCTGAATCGCACGCGGGAGCGGCTACATTTGAGAGTTGACGCAAGTAAATGGTTTTATCAATAAAACGGGAGGAATACCTTTGGTTTAAATTTTATCATAATATTGTAGTATTTTATTTGTAATTAATTGATTATTCTGTCGCAAATTACCTCTTGAGCTCCAAGGACGTTCACGTAAGATAAGTTTACTCAAATAATTAAGCTATTGCATAGCTTCTATCGCGGGCCTTGAGCGCGGGGACCGAATCCAGAAATTTATTCCGTAACGAAAAAAGCTCACGCTCCCCACTCCGACGGGCACGGAGGTGTGGCTTGAAGGCCGTGCATTGTCTAACGTCGTTTCTTTTCGGCAGTCTTCGACACGGTGTTTGTGTGCGTGCAACTAGACGTATTGTACGACTCTACGAAGCTCGCACGAATCGAGACGAGCTGCTCCGAAATCGGACGTATACATAAGCAGCTGTTTATGAGAAAGTATATAGGTGTATAGGTATTTATGTACAACAGTGAATAACTGTACTTGTAAAAGTGTTTTGAATATGAATGAACAAAGTGCATTTATTATTTATTTATTTAATAAAAGAAAAAAATTGTTTTCTTATCGGTCACCACGTTCAAAAAGTGTAACTTGAATTAATATCAAAGAAAAAGAAGTACTGCATAAATAAAATAAATAAATAATTATAATTGCATAAGTTGATAAAAAGTGCTATGCAATAGCTTTACCGCGGCAGTCCCCGAGTGCCACACGTCTTTTTTTTTCTAAACGAAGCTGTGCGGAGAGCTGTTTTCCCTATAAAGTTTACTTGATTTTAGAGCCTTGTGAAATATTTGGAGATGATGCCAGTAAAATACAACGCTATGATTTTAGTTTCTTGTGTGAGAGACCAAGCCTTAGTGTAGGTTTAATAGTTAGTATATTATTTGTGCCATGAGGTGCAGACACTATCGTCTGAAGGGTCAACGTGCAGTTAAGTTTTTAAGAGAACTATATCCGCGGTTGGTTGATACCACTAGGGACAATAGAGCTAAATCTTTTCTCACCTAACATTTACATATAGCGCTTGTGGTACTAGACCACGAGGATTAAGAACTGTATGATAATTTTAGTATTTAGTGACGATACATGAATAAAATAATAAACTTTTAATTTCGTTGTATAAAAGGTTTATGATGGCTTTCTCATCTCTGTGACAACTCATTAAAGTCACTTGAATACGAGCCTCTGCCATTATAGCTGTCGAGGATTTAGTTTTGTTGTCACGCCTTGTGACGCACTAATGGTGACCGCAGCAATCGAAGACGTGTCTCTCATACTTTTAATTGCTCTCTATCACCAGTCTCTATCTATATTACAGCCTTAAGATTTTTGTAGCATTTTCATAGTCACCTCTTCTGAAACCAAAGGTAGAGAACAGGATAACAGAATGTACTATAATGGATCCATATGACTTAGTCTCTTTACTAAAACAACAAAACAGATACAAATTCTACATATTTTTGGCACGTAGAGGACACAATTATATCGGGCTTTTTTCACGTAGCAGTTTATTGCACGCTGTACACGATGGGGTTAATTGTCGAAATTACGTGAACCTGCTGAAATTTATTTATGCAAATCCGTTATTTGGAAAGGGCTGTGCCAAAGAGTAATCTAAATTTGCAGCCTATATACGTCCCACTGCTGGGTACAGGCTTCGTCTCATTTCTGAGAGGGCTTTAGGGCAAGCAAATGTCCGGCGAGCAGCCCCAATGTGTGTTGGCGAACTTTACATGTCTTCAAAATATTTTTTTTCTTATTCCTCAGACATTCAGGTTTCTTCACGATATTTTCTTTCACCGCCGAGCACGTGATAAATCAGCACTTCAAATTGCAATTAACAATTCCATTGGTGGTGGTTACTCACGTTCTGGTATATTTACAGCGAGTGTTAACCATCTGAGCTACCACGGCTCTTAGAGAGAGAGAGAGAGTAATGTAAGATTCCATTATAACGTTATTGTTATAATACTTTTTATAATACCTGCCTTCAAATTATGTAATTTACCAACAATATAGTAATTATGGCAGAAACCTCAAAATAACTTATTACGTATATCTTTATCGTGGGAAAATCCTTATTATTACTTTCAACTACAGGGGCAACGTAAAGGTTCTGCCGCACTTCTACCGACAAAAACAACAAACTAGCAGAAGCATTTTGTCTTGCACCCGAAAACAAAATCAATGAAAATAACTAAGAAACTAGGAAATTAAAATTAGAGATATGTTAAGAGAACGCAGTACACCAATCAGGATATCGACTAATAAAGTCTAAAAGTAAGAAAAATTGTGGTTGCGAGCTGCTTGCCAAGCGTGCAGACTGTGACAAATATCCCGCCTATGAGGCAATATAGAGGTGAGGCCTATGTTTAGCAGTAGAACTAAATTGACAGTTACAGTTAAGGTTTCTTAATTTGTCAATATTTACTTAAATAGATTACAATGTTATCACTATAAAACAGTTGTAAACGCAAATGAGTGAACAAATGTCACCCCTGAGCAATTGCTATAAAATTATATAGAATGCCCGTTAACTGTAAGAAGGGTCTCCGGTTCACGTCAAATATAGAACGAAACACAGCGGCATTACGCTATATGAAAACATTTTAGATGTATAATGAATTTGAAATTTACATGCAGGCCTTCGGGTGAAAGGCGAAAGTACAGAAATATAATATGAAGCTCTAATTTAAACAACAACGCTGATTATCAACGTCCCGGTATTTTCTTTCTTACAACAAACACGATGTGAGTATTTCGTTAGAGAAATTTGATAAAAGGAATACCTAATATTTATTTTGATAAGAATTTTATTGATGTTATTTCATTAGCGGAACGCTATATGCTCCTTTTTATTTATCCTTATGTATAATATAAGGTCGTCATTCCATCTAGTGGGAGGACGCCCTACGCCCTACGCATTACGCCTACCGGTACGAGGCTGCCACTCGAGAACCTTTTCTCCCCATCGGTTGTCAGTTATTCGAACTAGATCTTTTTCCACTTCAGCTTACGAATCCGTTGGGCTATGTTGGTCACTCTGTGAAAAGGAACAAACGAGAATCCTCTCAATCAGCCGCGATGGACCAATTGAAAAGGAACCATCGGAAATTGAACGTTCGATTAAGAAACAGAAGGGAGGAATCGAGGCTTCTCTCGATCCGGCCTCCTATAACGCCTACGTTGGGTTCGGGAACAACGTATGTGATCTCCGCAACGGAGTAACACACAAGGGCGATAATCTCTTTCTTTTTCAGCAAGTAGGTTCAGACGGGGATTACGGGTCTTCCGAAGTCATCCCGGTCCCGAAGCCTTAATTCTTCGATATGGACTGTATAACTTGAGGGATGAATTACTTGGGAATAAAACAGCAATTATCTTCAAACCGTTCCGTGAGAGAGTAATCACTTTTCCCTATCACTTCCCTACACTTTTTCTTTCTTCTTCTTATTGACTGCTGGTTTGATTCCCGAATGAATTGCAATAAAACCCGTTCACTAAGCTACCCCCAGAGCTATACGCGAAAGTGAACCGCGCCATTCGCGTGCTTGCGCAACTTAGCATACATAAATACAATTTACTATTTAGATAGCACAAAACAATATCTACACTACGATATACATTATATTTTCGTATCACAAAAAACCTTTTATTTATTAAACAAAATATGCCTATTTTAATCACAAGTTCAAAGTCAAAATTTCTTAAATATTTAACACAGAAAGTTAAAACAATGTTTTCCACTTGAATTTATACATATGTTAACTAATACAATAGTTTAATTTACATTTTCTCTATTTATTTCACTATATAAAACACTTTTAAATTTCTTAAACAAAACTATCATTATTTCACTTATACACAGGAATTTTCACATAAAATTAACACAGAATTCACCTTTTTAGCACGTACAATCAACCTGAAATGTTTTACAAGTCATTTTTACATAAATTGCTGAAATTACAAACATTTTAAATTTTTACATATTCGGCCTCCTAAGGGCGTGGCCAGCGTGCTTCTGTGAACTCACACTATTTGAACAACTAACTTTGCACGGCTCTCGGCTAGCAGAAAAAATGAAAGTCTGAAACACACCAATTTTTACAATATTAGGTAAATAAGTGCTTCTACATAATTTTCGAACTGTAGGAAACTATCTCTGATAGGATTCTTATCAGTTATCATGTTTCTTATCAGATAACAAGTGAATGTTCTCATTAATCAATCATAACAAATAGGCATTTGTTTTCGTACAAAACATATCAAACTTATACAAGACAATATTTATGCAATTAATTTCCGTTAATTCTGTTTATGGACAGAGTGATCATCTCGACCGGGGAACAAACTCTAACTTCACTTTAATATTCCTTTGAATTTACATCGTTGGAAAGACGATTTCAACCGGGGAACAAATCCGGTAACATAATTTATATAATAAAATTCCCTATATGAATTTATTGAAAGATATTACTTAGAAAACAGTAAACTAGTCCGGCCTGGGAGTTGCACCCAAGACCTTCATATCATTAATTCGACATTTCTTTAAGATTTAACTAAGCATTTTCTTATCAGAACATTTCTATTGGACAATGAGTCTTTGAAAAGTTATTCGTCATCGGTTGACTTAATAAACTGAAATATTCTTATAGGCGCGTCGCCAACAATCTCCCCCCCGTGCGTTAGCACCATCATTTGGGAGGCGTCGCGGGTACCAGTACTATAATTCTGGATGTAGGTCTCCTCAAGATACCTGTGCTAGTAATGACGTCAACCACTCTGGTGTGACCGTCTGGTCCCGGTAACGTTTTACTAATTTTGCCTTTCGGCCACGTATTTCGTGGCAACGAATGATCTATTATCAAAACAATATCGCCCTCTTTAGGTTCCATGAACTTTCCGTTATTACCTGTTCGAGGTATTAAGGTAGGCATGTATTCTTTCAGCCACCTTGTCCAAAAATGGTCGGCTAACCTCTGTGCAGCTTTCCAATTGAGTTGATCCATCAGATGCTGCTCTAGAAATAATCCAGGTGGTCGATCACCACATGAGCGTCCCAGAAGAAAATGATTGGGTGTCAAACCCTCTTCAGGAATATCCATACTGAATGTTACCAGAGGTCTGGAATTTATTGTATGCTCTGCTTCTAAAAGTAGCGTATGTAGAACCTCCTCTCGTGGGCTCCTTTCTCTGAGCGTAGCGGTCAACGCAATTTTAATCGATCTTACTAACCTCTCCCAGGCGCCACCCATGTGCGGTGCTCCCGGAGGTATAAATTTCCATTTAATATATTTCTTAAATGACTCATTTTTCATGCTCTCATGGCATTCTTCGCATGCTTTCAATAATTCTTTATTCGCAGCTTTGAAATTTGTCCCGTTATCGCTGTATATAACGGCTGGTTTTCCTCTTCTGGCGATAAATCGCCTCAACGCCATTATCATTGACGCTGGTGTCAACGAGGCTGACAATTCCAGATGTACTGCTCTGGTAGTCAGACACGTGAATAAAACACCCAAACGTTTTTCGTGTCGCCTTCCTATAGTCACACTCATAGGACCGAAATAATCCACAGCTGAGCATGTAAAAGGTGGTTCATGATGAGCTATTCTCTCCAGAGGAATATTTCCTTGTGGCACGTTCTGCGGTTTTGACCTGTATGTCCTGCACCACTGACAATGATGTGACACACTTCGTACTACATTACGTAAGTTCAAGACATAAAATTTCTGGTTCACCTCATTCATCACCGTCTGGTGATTGGCATGTCCAAAATGATGATGAACTTCTCTAATCATCATTTTAACGATTTCGTGTTTACCGTCCAATATGACAGGTTTTCTACTTTCCTCGGTCAAATTAGACTTGAAAGGTAAACGTCCATTTAAACGGAGTAAGTTATCTTCTCCTATTTCCATAGATAATTTACTTAAGCGTGAACTTCTTTCAACACTTTTGCCTGCTTTCAAGCATTTTATTTCCGAATAAAAACACTCGTCTTGAACGAACTTCCAAATTAATAATTCCGCTTTTTTCAAGAGCGCTATGTCCAACGCGCCATCGGGTCCTTTAACCGACTTTGCTAAAACTTTGTTGGAACACATAACCGACTTTTCGGCTGCGTCGTCGGGTCCTTTAACCGACTTTCTTAAACTTTTGAATTTTTCTACCGCTTGTAAGGTGCGTGTAGTTGCCCCAAGGAATTTCTTAAAGCTGCTAAATCGTCCGTAGTCGGGTAGACTTAACGGTTCTTGCTTTCTTAACGCATTTACGCCCTTTGGCGATTTTAACAGGCGACTTTCAACCTGCGCTCTATTCGACGGCATGCACTCATTGTCTGTGCGCCATAACAAAGCAGTCTCGTACCTATTATTAGGTATACGACGTACCGTTTTGTTCAAAATATTTAAAGCTCGTTCTTCTGGGTCGTTCGCGGGCTTTCTAGCCGACACTCCCAGAGATTCCAAACTAAAATAATCCTTGATCAATTTATCCATATCTTCTTCCTTCTTGGTGGAAATGTGGTTAACGATCTTGATTGGTTTAATACCACCCAATATGTGACTATGTAAAACCCATCCAAGTTTGGTGAGCGATGCTACAGGTAGGTTCTTACCTCCTGAAATTAATTCACGAGTAACTATGAGATGCCAATTGTCCTGACCAATTAATATGGTAGGTTTGGACCTCTCATACATCAACTCATCCTTAATCGGTGTCAAATGAGAACACCGTTACAATAATTCTCGGCTTACCGACTGAGGAGAAAGGTTAAGTGACTTAATTGTTTGTACACTTATCTCTTCTAAGTCGCTCGAGTAAATGCCTTTTATCTTAACGTTTAAGCGATACGAACTGTCGTCGTTAATTCGCTTACCTCCCACGGCTTCGATACGTAATCCCTCTTTACGTCCGCGAGGCGCTAATTTCTGAGCCATCCACTCCTCTATGAGTGTCATGGTCGATCCCTCATCCAGAAGAGCTGTTGTCTTGACCTTTCTCTAGGTCCATACAACTCGACCGGTATAATCTTTAGGTATGCACATGCCAGTGCATTCACTGTACTAACAGTTGTAATCTGAGCATCTTTACCCCCCTCGTCCCCTTGTGGCGAGGTATTTTCATTGGGGTATCGGTGTAGCATTCGATGATGTGACATTCTACATCCCTCTACACCACATTTTTTCGCTTTGTACTCTAACCTCCTATGGTTAGGTGACAAACATTGGAAACATACTTTCGCTTTTTTGACTGCTTCCCATTTCTCGCGAATATTCATGTCCTTAAACTTGTAACAACTCACTATAGAGTGCTCCTTGTTGCATATAACACACTTATGTGTTACCTGACTTACAGGCTTGTCCTGGGTTGTCATAACCACTTGTCGGTTGTGCCCTTTATTATTTCGGCGTTCTAGACGCTCGCTCGTATTACTTCGGCGCATATAGCGCTCGCTCACGGCACAGCTGCGTACACCTCCCTTTGCAGTGTGTACAGTTTGCTTCCTGAATTCAGGACGCTTCCTTTTTTCAGGGGCATTTTCATTGCTTAAGGACGTTCCAAATTGTTCACTCAATAAATTTAAAAACTTGGCCATCTTCTGTAACTCTGGCTCCAAAGGATACTGAGCTCGATATTTAAACCATTTAAATTTAATCATAGTTCCGAGTTTCTCCACTATGCGGCTCACTAACTCCGGTGAGTATAAATACTGTGGTTGATCCAACGCTTGTATCGTGGCAACCACGTTCGTAATACGACTTGCAAAAGATCCTATATTCCGGCAATCTTCTGCCAATCTTGGCATATGCTTTACATTCTCGATTTCGGCTAGAATGAGCATCTCAACCCTACCGAATCTTCTTTCGAGAGCGTTCATTATTTCTTCCGGTTCACGCAAAGTAAATAACAGCGACTTTACCGCCTCTTTAGCGGTGCCCTTTAATGCCCTCCTAAGGCGTGCAACATTTTGCACCCCTGGAAATTAGCTTCTCGTGTCTTCAAACACCGTTTTGAAAATTATCCATTCACCCGGGTCTCCATCGAACACCGGTAATTCCTGGAGGAAATGAAGCTGGGAAGACTTATCTTTACCCGCTATTTTTATTGCACTCACAATCGCTTCGGTCAATTCTGACAACTCACTCGCGTGTGTTTTCTGTGCATTTCCTTGGTTGCGCTTGATCTCCGCCCCTTTGCGGCGTGATCCTTTACACGCTTCCTTATCAGTAATATCGGGTTGTGCTGCACTAACCGGCGCGCTCATTATGGTCTGCTGAACCCAACTCCTTACGAAACGTTCCATCTGAGTATCCCGCTCTTCATCATCCTCACTCGAGTCGATCTCCTCTTCTCGGTTGAGTCGTGCCAACTCCAATTGAGACTTGGCCAAGGCAGCAGCAGCCTGTGCTCGTTCGAGCTCTGAGCGTTCGAATTTAATCCGCGCCTCTAATTCGGCTTTCAGCCTCGCCGATCGCGATGACCTACTACCTCTCTGTGACCCTTTATCACTAGTGTGCCCGATTACTGTCCTTGACGATGCCGCTTCTTCGGTCCTTTGACCTACTTTTTCGACCACTGTTTCACTCCTGGATATAACGGATTGTTGTGCGGTACTGGCTTGCGTACCACTGGTGTCCGTCCTGTTGCTTGTCGTTGCCATGGACGTCCCTGAGTCCCACGTGCATGTGGACGTGTCGGTGGTGGCTCCACTTGAAGGAGTTGCTCCATTTGACGCAGTAGCTGTGGTCGCTCCAGATGGTTCCGCTTCTTTAGCTTTTCTTGAGAGCCCTGTCCTTGTCCTGCTCCCTTCGCTTCTCCCTGTCTGGTCTTGTGCCTTCTTCATCCTGCAGGAAGGTGATTGTTGGCCTACGGTCCCTAACTGTCCCTACGGTCCCTACAACCCCTTACCTACAACCCTTCTACACCCCAACCTAACACCACTACCCCTCCCCCCCCCCTTATCTCCCAACCCTATAACCCTACTACCACCCTAACAGCCCTATCAGCCCTATCAATCCTGGACGGGGCCTACCGAGGTGAGCCGTCCAGGGATGGAGTCGTGCAGGAATGGAATGGAGGAAAGGTTTAGGAACTGTCCCGCCAAGGAATATGACGAAACAGTCGAGCGGTAGTGCAAGCGCAGTCTCGCTCGAGAGAACTGCTCCACCCGAAGGTGTTGTGCCAGAGCCCGACCGTTTGGCACCATTAGGTGGTCGGCATGTATGCTGTGCTCGCCGCCCAGTTGCCGGTGACGCCTCGTCCGAGCGCCCTCCTCCGGCCGCGATGCAGTCAGGTGCCCGCGCGCACCCTCGCCTGGCAGCAGCAGCGGTGGATGCTTCTTCTTGCACCCTGATGACCCGTCAGGAAAATGCCGGACACGGTCGTCCGACAGGAAATGCCGAGCACGCTTGCCCGACAGGAAAAATGCCAAGCCCTGCTTGGCCACGATGAGTGCCTTCACAAGACACCTGCGCCCGGCTGCGATACGTGCCCCATGCGAACACACGCCCCAGGCCGCAATCCCGGTTTTTTTTCTTCCGGTAGTTCCAGGTCCAGTCCTTCAGCGCTGACGTCCTGGTCTTCTGGCCTTTGGTCCTATTGCTTCAGCTCAAACCTCCGGCTTCCTTCTGTTGCTGATCTTCACTCGGCTCCGAAGGTCTTCTTTTTCCACAACCAGCAGTCCACAGCTGGTTCCTTGATCCAGCTGGCGGGGTTCGGGTGGTCCTTTTAATCCGGCTCCGAAGGACCAATTGAAAAAGAACCAACGGGAATCCTCTCAATCGACCGCGAAGGACCAATTGAAAAGGAACCAACGGAAATTGAACGTTCGATTAAGAAACAGAAGGGAGGAATCGAGGCTTCTCTCGATCCGGCCTCCTATAACGCCTACGTTGGGTTCGGGAACAACGTATGTGATCTCCGCAACGGAGTAACACACAAGGGCGATAACCTCTTTCTTTTTCAGCAAGTAGGTTCAGACGGGGATTACGGGTCTTCCGAAGTCATCCCGGTCCCGAAGCCTTAATTCTTCGATGTGGACTGTATAACTTGAGGGATGAATTACTTGGGAATAAAACAGCAATTATCTTCAAACCGTTCCGTGAGAGAGTCATCACTTTTCCCTATCACTTCCCTACACTTTTCTTTCTTCTTCTTATTGACTGCTGGTTTGATTCCCGAATGAATTGCAATAAAACCCGTTCACTAAGCTACCCCCAGAGCTATACGCGAAAGTGAACCGCGCCATTCGCGTGCTTGTGCAACTTAACATACATAAATACAATTTATCTATTTAGATAGCACAAAACAATATCTACACTACGATATACATTATATTTTCGTATCACAAAAAACCTTTTATTTATTAAACAAAATATACTTACTTACTTACTTATCGTCACGCACAATCCCTAACGGGGTAGCCAGAGAGAACAGATCGCCAAGTGTCACGATCCTTACATACCTCTTTCGCTTCTTTCAGGTTCATTAACTTCTTCATACATGCACGTCTAGGTATCCGAGTACTCTTGACCCTCCCCTCTTCGAGCAATTTGCTCACATGGTCTTTGAAATTTAGTCTCGGTCTACCTCGACACCTTTTAATATTTACTTTCGCTCTATATATTTTCTTCACCATTCGGTCTTCACTCATTCGTTCAACGTGCCCAAACCATTGGAGTACGCCCCTATCAATTTTTGAGATAAGGTCATCTTTCAATCCTGCCATATTGCGAATCTCTTCGTTTCGCTTTCGGTCGGCTATGGTAACGCCACACATTTTACGAAGAGATCGCATCTCCACTGCATTGAACTTGCTTTTATGCTTCTTCTGGCATACCCAGGTTTCGCTGCCATATAACAAAGTCGGTACCAAAACTGCGTTATGTATTGCAAGGCGTGCACTCTTCACCACGCCTTGCCTTTTGACTAATGCATTCAGGGCACCATTGACTTTGTTTCCGGCAGCGACACGCCTATCCACATCTAAATCACATCTTCCATCCCGGCTGAAAGCACTCCCCAAGTATACAATTTCATTTACCTGATCTAGACATTCCCGATTTACCCATATTTCACATTTCGTTCTCTCTTCGTCCTTTTCAAATACCAGAACCTTAGTTTTATTAGCATTCAAACGGAGACCTTTAATTTCACATTCCTCTTTCATACACGTGACTAATGCCTACAGTTCTGCTTCTGATGGTGCAATAAGCACTGCATCATCAGCATACAGCAGACAATTAACTTTTATGTCACCCAATTTCACACCCAAACAGCTATCTTTCAGCTTCTGTAAACAGCTGTCGAGATACAGTATGAACAGCCAGGAAGACATGACACAACCCTGTTTTACGCCCGCTTGGACGCTAAACATGGGTGACAGGTCGTGCCCTACCCGCACACAGGCTTTACAGTCATAGTAAAGTGACTGCACAGCCCTTAACAATCGACCATCCACACCATATCCCGGCAACAGTTCCCACATTTTCTTCCTTATAACCTTATCAAATGCTTTCTCCAGATCCACAAAAGCACAGAAAATCCTCTGGTTAACACTCAAAAGCTTCTCCGTGATCATGCGGAGAGAAAACATTTGATCCGTGCATCCTCTTCCAGGTCTAAATCCGCATTGTGCCTCCCATAAGAATCTTTCCGATTTCTCTTGCATCCTGCGTGTCAAAACCTTCAAATAAACTTTACTTGCTAAACTGGTCAAGCTGATCGCCCGATAGCTCCCGCAGTCAAAATGTGAACCTTTACCTTTATATAAAGGCACAATGACCGCGGATCGCCAATCATCCGGGACATCTCCCGTCCGCCAGCACAAATTGCACAGCAGATGAAAGCTGTCCCAGACGCGAGGCCCACCGTACTTGACCATTTCAGCAGTAACTCTGTCTAGTCCCGCAGCCTTACCACATTTCAAACTTCGAATCGCACGTTCAATCTCTTTCATGCTGATGACCTCAGTGTCATCGAGGTCCGTGTCTGGCGTGCCAGTCACGGCGTCACCCCCGGATCCTTCACTAAGATCATGACACGCATACAATTCTCTATAAAATTCACTCCATCGCTGCATGACGTCCGATTTTTCTGAGAGGACGTCATTGGTTCTCGAAAGCACTTTGTTCATTCTTAAAGCTGTCGCACCACTCCGGGACCTTCCAACCTCTTTCCAGAAGAGTTTGGAGTTTTCCCTAAAGTTGTGCGACAACCTCTCGTCCGCTTCTATTCTACACCTTTCACGTACTTCCTCAATCAATGTTTTCGCATGAACTTTCTGCAGCTTATATCTTTCTTTCATCTTCTCTCTCATATGCTCATCGTTACTAGAGGCTAAGTAGTCTAACCATGCTTTTTTCTTCTTTTTTACAGCTTCTTTCACTTCGTCATTCCACCATGCATCTCTTCTTTTACTACTACCTCTTTTTGTCGTACCACATACTTCTTCCGCTGCACTTACCATTCCATCCCTAAGGTTCTGCCATGTTCTCTCCACACATTCTTTCCTGCCATCGATGGTGTCAAGCTTTTCGGCTACCCTCGTGTGATATTTGTCCCTAGTATCCGCTTCCTGAAGCTTCCAGCTTCGGATGCGACAGACCGACTGTGGTTCTGTTACTGCCGTCCGGTGGCGCCAACCCGCGAACAAACCCCTAAATCTAGTAATTACTAGATAATGATCCGTTCCCAGGTCAGCACCCCTGAACACTCGTGTATCCATCACCTGTTTTCGCAGTCGGTCATCCACCAGGAACAAATCAATCATACTTCTCTCATTCTTTCTTTCTCTAGTGTACATATGGATCTTCCTGTGATTAAACATAGTGTTTGTCACAAGAAGACCCTTTTCCTTGCATACAGCCAGTATAAGCTTGCCAGCATCATTAACCCTTTTATCTCCAAACTTTCCAAGCACCGACTCGTATCCTGGTCGAGCGATACCTACCCATCCATTCAAATCACCACATACAACAGTTCTTTCGTTTCCCTTAACCAAATCTAGAACTTCTCTTACATTCTCCCAAAACTCCTCCAGCTCAGCCCTGGACGACGAAGCTACCGGCGCATAAACAGCCAAAAGGAATAACTTCGTCAGTCCCATTTTGAAGCGAACCCAGAGAAGTCTTGAGTTCACAACCTTGTATTCAGTCATAAGATCGACCAACCGGGACGACAACAGCACTCCCACTCCTTGGCAGGTGTTCTCGCTTTCCGGGACTCCGGACCATATAGCTAACGTCCCGCCAGGGAGCTCTTCAATACCACTGCCTTTCCGTTTGGTCTCCGACATACACACGACATCTAATTCTCTTTCTTTCATTATTTCGATCAACTCATTCGTCTTATCTCTCATGCCTCCTCTAACATTCCACGTGCCAACTCTGCACTCCGTCCTCCACCTTCCGCCGTGTCGGGCTGTGCGTGACGGGTGGTGGTCCCCATCGCCGCTTTGCGCGCTGCATTCCACACCAACGGGGACGAGCTGGTGTGCGTCGCCTTGGGGGGATGCCCTAACCCTCGTTCGCATGGGTGCGCAGCTGTGTAGAATTGCAGCCCTGAAAAGGGCTGGCAGGGGTCGCGACGAGCACGCTTCTACAATGACCCCCTATATTAAACAAAATATGCCTATTTTAATCACAAGTTCAAAGTCAAAATTTCTTAAATATTTAACACAGAAAGTTAAAACAATGTTTCCCACTTGAATTTATACATATGTTAACTAATACAATAGTTTAATTTACATTTTCTCTATTTATTTCACTATTTAAAACACTTTTAAATTTCTTATACAAAACTATCATTATTTCACTTATACACAGGAATTTTCACATAAAAATAACACAGAATTCACCTTTTTAGCACGTACAATCAACCTGAAATGTTTTACAAGTCATTTTTACATAAATTGCTGAAATTACAAACATTTTAAATTTTTACATATTCGGCCTCCTAAGGGCGTGGCCAGCGTGCTTCTGTGAACTCACACTATTTGAACAACTAACTTTGCACGGCTCTCGGCTATCAGAAAAAATGAAAGTCTGAAATACACCAATTTTAACAATATTAGGTAAATAAGTGCTTCTACATAATTTTCGAACTGTAGGAAACTATAGTACTGATATGATTCTACTACGTAGAATCCTATCAGAGTTATATATACTATATAACTCTGATAGGGTTCTTATCAGTTATCATGTTTCTTATCAGATAACAAGTGAATGTTCTCATTAATCAATCATAACAAATAGGCATTTGTTTTCGTACAAAACATATCAAACTTATACAATACTTATGCAATTAATTTCCGTTAATTCTGTTTATGCACAGAGTGATCATCTCGACCGGGGAACTAATCCGATCTCTAACTTCACTTTAATATTCCTTTGAATTTACTTCGTTGGAAAGACGATTTCAACCGGGGAACAAACCCGGTAACATAATTTATATCATAAAATTCCCTATACGAATTTATTGAAAGATATTAATTAGAAAACAGTAAACTAGTCCGGCCTGGAAGCTGCACCCAAGACCTTCATATCATTAATTCGACATTTCTTTAAGATTTAACTAAGCATTTTCTTATCAGAACATTTCTATTGGACAATGAGTCTTTGAAAAGTTATTCGTCATCGGTTGACTTAATAAACTGAAATATTCTTATAGGCGCGTCGCCAACACTCTGGTTCTACGCAAGTATCCTCATTTCTAAGTTTATCATGCAGAAAACCCCGAATATAGCTCTCTCATAGCTCGTTGAGCGACCTTGAGCGTCCTCACACAGCCAGCAGTGAAGAATCACGTCTCAGATACATAAGCCATCACTGGCAACACGCACTGGTTATTAATCTCGTTTTCAGGCTTTGATACCTGACGTCAAGATGTCTCGTAATTTCCCGAACGCTGCACAGCCGAGCTGAATCTGTCGATTGACCTCTCGATCGAAGTTGGACTTACGTAGTTGGACTATTCATCCCGGGTAAAAATACTAGTCAACAACTGCGAGCTTAGTGCTCCCAGTAACTACCGACGTAGGTGTGACGTTAACATTACACATGATTTTTGTTTTGTCCATGTTCATCTTAAGAAGTAACCGTTGGGAGGCAATGTTGAATTCATTGAGCATAGTGCTTAGGTCCTCCAGCGATTCTGTCATAAGGATTATATCATCGGCAAATTAATTGATGTATTCGACATTGTATTCGACAATGTATTTGACCTTTCCAGTCGAGTATCTCGAATACGTCTTCCAATGCAGCGGTGAAGGTTTGGGGATATAGCGTCACCCTGTCTTACACCTCTCTGCAGTTGGATAGGTTTCTGTACTCGGATAGTCATAATAGCCCTACTGTACAAACACTTCAGCACTTTGGTGTACCGACAGCTGACTTGGCACCTCTGAGAGGACTGTAGCACCACACATCATGTTATTTTCAATTTCGACGGAATCAAAGACTTTCTCATAGTCCACATTCGCAAGGCAAAGTGGCAAATTGTTCTGCCGTACGGTATGTGATTGTGAAGAAACCAGGACTCTTTTTACTGGATACGAGACTTTATATCTTAGTCCTCAGGGGTAAAAACGCATTTGCATTTTGATTCTTATTCGATTCGATTTCTATGGGCTACATACTATTGTTATAGAATCATAGTAGTATTAGGCTATTATTTTACGCTGGTATTCTGTGAGAGCGTGGTTCTTCCACGGTCGAGCCGACCCATTCGTGCCACAACCATAATATAGCTGCAGCATGGTTTTACCACGCATAAATATTATCATTGTATCTAAGTAAATTTCCACTTGAATTTAAATATTTTTTTTCTATTGCTCGACATAAAATCCTCTTAAATAACCTAAAACTTTTACTCGCTATACAAGAAAGTGTTCTCAAATTCAATAACGAAATCTCTTAGCGGCGACTTATTTTACTTTAACTCGGCGAATTATTATTCTACTTATTATAGAGCTGCGTCTAAGTCTCCGAATTTAAATCAATAAATAAAGTACCTACACCTGCGGGGACTCTTTGAACTGCTCATTGCTTAAGAAAATACAAATGAAGTTCAGTAAGCAAAATAAATACATAATAACTAAAGTACAAGAAAATCATATTAGGATACGCCTTTCTCTCGCACTATACTTTTGTACACTTAGATATTTTTATTTATTATTTAGATTTCTGTGATAGTACATTACCATAATGAAAATAAAATAAGAAAATAATGAATTATAAAAATTAAGAGCATATGTTTTCAAGGTTCAATAAATATAAAACTGAAAATATTACATACATTTAATTTTAAGATTAGGTAACAGAACAAAAAAGATAATGTAATGCAACGTGACCATGATCATAACATAAAATTTTTGTATAACTGACTTCAATATAATTAAAATGAGACCATTATCAATGTATTCGAAGTCAATTAAATACGCATTATTAAAGATAATTTAAAAACTGCTCGTCAGATCGTGATTAAATTTATATGGGACCACAAGAAAAACACCAGCATTTAGATAAAAGAATAAATATCAAACTCGCTTCACCCAGAGAAAAGGTATGAGGTCACACAACTAAAAAAAACTTACAGTCGAACTGAATACCTCCGCCTTTTTGAAGTCGGTAAACATACAACTCGCAATCACACTTGTTATAAAGTCCAAAGTACGTATAAGGAAAAGTTTGCAATTACATAGTGTGAAACATAAATGTCTAATTCAACATAAGTTACAAAATATTCTATTAAAAATACAAGTGCAATGTATCTGAAAATTATAGTTTTAAACACTTTTATAGTTAGAATCGTTTACAGTGCATTATTATAATACATTTACATACATTATCGAGTATTTTTTAATTAAGTTATTTATAATATTCGAAAGCTCGTTACTACTTTTTATTTCATGACTTCTAAGCAATATGTTTATCTAAATGGAGACATAAATTTATAGAAAAATACACTATTACACAGCTAAATTTTGTTAACGTAATTTTAGGTTTCGTTGTTGGTAACAAAGAAAACAAATACATTATGATACAATATATTATGAATGTTACTGTAAATATATATCAATGAAAATATGAAAAAATCTTGTCAATTCATATTAAATGTGACAAAACAACTACGCGAAAATGTGTTTATTATATTTGATTCGTTTATTTTTTTGCTTACGTTTGAACTGATCCTGAAGCTATTGTATGTGTAACTTGTCATAATTGTTAACATAATTTCCCATCGTTGGTAACATGTCCATCAAATTAATAATAATTAAGGCTATTAAAACGTCGGCAAGCAGTCAACATCAAAGGAATGAAACTTCTGCACGTGGTACTATTAGTAATTCTGTAACAAAAGTTCTTTTTATTTCAGTTTTATTGCTTTCTTATTGTATCCCATAAAATTAAAACACCGCGCGTTGAATGCAAAATGTCCGCTTTCGAGTGCGGCCGCATTACAATTGCAAAGCGGCTGTTTTTATTCTCCTAGAATACGGAAGAAAATTTAATTTTCATATCTCCACGTTATTGTGGTTATCGGTATCTTCGTTAGAAATTATGAAGTATTCCATAAAATATGTCGATCATATATTTTTTATATAAGTATATCATAATCTTTATTTATTTTATTTTTGACAGGCCTGTTGGTCTAGTGGTTAGTGACCCTGACTGCTACGCCGGAGGTCGTGGGTTCGATTCCCACCCAGGACAAATGTTTGTGTGATGAGCACGATCCTTTGTTCTGTGACTGGGTGTAATTTATCTATAATATTTATGTATTTAGAAATATATAAGTATGTTTATCAGTTGTCTAGTACCCATAACACAAGCTCTCCTAAGCTTGGGACTAGATGGCGTTGTGTGATGGTTGTGGAATATTATTATTATTATAATCAGATTTATCTTTAAATTTTCTTTTTAGATTATAGAACTAAGGTGATAAACGAGCACAAAGTCCACCTGATGGTAGTGGATGCTGTGGTCACTAGGCGTCTACATGTATCTTTAATTAAGAATCGAAATGCGAATGCGTTGTCACCCCTGAGGACTAAGTTGGAATTCCTCGTTTACAGTTGATACCTATTTCACATTAAGCTGCTATTTTACGCTGGTATTATATGAGAGCGATGTCCTTTATCAGTCGAGCTCACCCATTTGTGCTCCAAACCATAATACCTGCAGCTTGGCTCTAACACATACAAAAATAAGTATATATCTTTTTAGGTTCTAAAATGGTATCAAAATTACTGTAATTTTATAAGCAAGTTAAATAAAGTTGATAGAGAAATTATTTTACTATTTACCACTTTAATTATTCCATCGAATCGATATTAATTTCAGGAAGGAGTTCTTAGAAATATCTGTGTTTGTTTCCGAAGAAAGTAATAGACAACTTCGAAAACTACGATTGGTTTTCAATGATTGATTCCGAACTATCACTTATTTGAGAAAGAACTTTATTACTTCGACAATATCCTTTGAACAAGTCAATCCGATGAATAGTTGTATTAAGGCAATGAAATGAGTTTACTGTGTGCGCTCTTGCGTTATTAGACAAAACAAGAACTTTGACGATCGTAGCTTCTGGACGTAGATTTAACTGTTCATATTAAGTCGTCGCACATATTATTCAATGATTATATGATGGCCGCTTCGAAAGTAAAGGAGCAAGTTCCAGTGATTATATTTTACATTACATTACATTGCATTAACATAAATGATTAATTTACAATTTTGATAAATCTTGCATATAATAAATAGTACATAAGTTTATTACGAAAAATTTTATTTTTTACACTTCACAAAATTTTGTAAAGTTATCAATTAATTTTCTAAAAAAATATAACCATCTTTTCACCGTTAACCACTGTGACCTCACATATCTAAAGAACTGTCCAGCGCAAAACTCACCTTTTGTGTATCACACTACGAAAGCCCGCCGCCCGCTATACTTTGCGGGTAAGGACTCAAATAAATGGTTTGCCTATAACCAATTTCTTCTCTGTCATGGAAGTACTTTATAAATTTAAATTATTGCACATTGTCAGACGCAAATAATTGATTTTCTTGGATGATTTGAATTCGTCACCAACAACATTGCAGCAACTTAGAAAGACTTCCACATTGCAAAAAAATTGAAGAACAAGTTTTTAACGATCTATTGCTGTCATGTTCTGCTGACCGCACTAGGCAACCAAGAGAGACAGCTTAGATTAATTTTACCTATAAAAAACTCAGTATCTCAATAAATTTTTTCATAAGCAATGTAAGAAAGGTTGTGGATACGTCTGTATGTTTTATTTTATTATTTTTTTTTTCGTTGAAATTGTTTGCTGGATGTCTATACATGGTTTACTAATATGGCTTTATTCGTAGGTTTTTTTAAATAATTTAATATAAAAATACAGTGGATCGTGGTACTGCTAGATATATGTATATTGTATTGTTAAACTATTAGCTATTTTGTGTCCAGGTGGAAAACAGAGGTCTTTGTATGGACTTAAAGCCGTGCGCCGTTACTATCTTAAGGCTTTGATCTAGCGTAATATGTAGATATTCACTTTAATTAACATTAAAGATTAGTTGTTAACACGTGTTTTATTGTAATATAATTTATGTATACAAATATTGTAAACTTGGCATTGTACTACTTAGGATAGGACAGTTAGAGCTCCAGAACAGTGTCGGGCGAAGACTGTACCTTAGTGTCAACCTCTTGTTCTGCATGTCTACGCTTGTACCAATTTTGAGAGTACATTCAGCGGGAAAAGTCAAGAGAACTGAAATAATAAATAATAACTATAGAAGATTTAGTAAAAACATTAAAATGACACATGAAAAGAAGCTAACTTTTTTATAATAAGGCTGTAAACATATACACAGTCGACATTGATGGTAAATCAACGCATTAACAATTAAAATGCAGATGCGTTATTGCCCCTGAAAAGTAAGATGTGATACTTCGTTTACGGTAAAAAAGAGATTCTGACTCTCTTCGGTCACCACACGAATCATATCAGCATTGAGCTGCTATTTTACACAGGTATTCTGTGACAGCGCGGTCCCTTCCCCGGTTAAACTGACCCGTTCGTGCTACAACATGTAACTGCAGCGTGACTCTACCACGTATAATTTAAACTGACTACCAAACGTGACTATTAAGGAAAATTCTCCAATCAACGGGGGAGGCCTATGTGTTTGAGGCAATGTCTTTTTAAGAGCTGAAGAATTAGACTATATTTCACATATTACAAACAACATATTGATCTTTTGTAGTACAAGGGTTGAGCGCTAGATATAAAATACATATAACACTACGAAATCAAATTCGATCCCCGCTGTCACCAGGGTTTTATTCACAGTTAAAGCGTTAATTTACCAAGTGCTATGTGGTAGAACTTGTTTTCTGTCTAGGAGTTCGTCTGTATTGATACAACACTCTTACTCATTTCTACCAAAACTGTCGTGTATAATTCGTATAATTGAACGAATCGTGTATAATTGACTAGTTAAAGAAATATACATAAATTGAATTCAAACATCACCGGGTCGGAAGTTTATATAAATCACTGTCAGTCTTCTGTAACGATACAATAAATCTGCAAAATCGGTTAACTTACTAATAGTGAAAGTTATTTTAGAGCAAAGCAAAATTAAATTATTTAAAAAAAACCGTTTAGTTTGTAGCTTTGCAGCATGCTAGACAACTAGAAACAGGCTCAAAACTGCTTGTTAGTGGTTACACACCGGTTTTCATGTTCGAATTGAAAACACCAATTTGCCTTTGCACTCTGTTAAAGACACTGTGTGTACTGTAGGATATTTTGATGATAACAGTTGAAATGAACAGATTTACTGACGTATTTTCACAAAACGAGTGAAGTCGATTTTGCTTATAACAGGGGGAAAACAGGGGGAAAACAGGCTTAAGGCTCATAATTGTATGTAATCATCGTCGCCCATAAAATCCTGCAAAACCAGAAGTGTTTATGAAAGAAAAAGGAAGAAATAAAAAAAGAAACAAAGAAACATTTATTGCAACACGCCATACATATCATTAGAAACTTAAATATTAACAATTGTAGACAATAACACTCACTGATTGATAGAATCAGGCGTTACTTTGCGGAAATCCATTATAATAAAAAATAAAAATATAAATTTCTTTTGTATTTAGTATTATCGTCGTCCAGACACCACTATTCCAGGTAAGACACACCGTCTTACCTGGAATAGTGGTGTCTGCAGTATTGGTGCTGGGACTAGTGGTGACGGAGTTAGTGCATGCAATTGAGGGAGGGCGGGAGGTGCTCTTCAATCCAGGTAAGACACATCATTGTATTTATTTAGCTGAAGGTTGCAAAGAAATTTATATTTTTTTATAATAACACTCACTACCATTTGAATCGATCCTGACACACCTCTCTCGCCTCCTCCACATCCATATACCTACGCATACATGCTCGTCGGTTAGGGGTACTCCTAATTTGGCCCATTTTCAATATATCGCAAATTTGGTCGATAAACTTACGACTAGGACGTCCCTTCCCGACTCTGCCGTCTACTTCTGCAACATAAGTTTTCTTTGTCACTCTTTTCTTGTTCTTTCATTCTACGTGAAAAAACCACAGAAGCATTCCTTTTTTAATCCTGGCCACAACATCATCTTACAGACCCCAACTATAAATAGTATAACAAAATAGAAAAATTACTAAAAAAGAAATTAACAATTTGACGGTTATAGCTAGATATTAACGCCGTTAATTTGAAACCTATTACGACAGACAGGTACTACGTACTACGTGAACGTTCAACAAGACGCGACGTCTTACTAGTATAAGGCTATATATATATGACTGCCTCGTTGATCTAGTGGTTATAGTAGTGGGACTACTGATCATGAGGTCCTGGGTTCGAATCCCTGGTCGGGCCAAAAAGAATCAATTATTGAGTTTTTCTGTCAAGAAATTCTCAGTAGCTGCCCGGAGTCAGGAAGTTGGCGGTGTCTCACCCCCGTGCCTCGAAAAACACGTAAAGCCATTGGTCCTGCGCCTGATCTCTCTCCAGTCGTGTCGGTTTACCGTCCCATCGGAATATGAGAGTGAGGGAATAGAGAGTGCACCTGTGCTTGCGCATACTGCACCGATGGCTAGCCTCCGTTGAGGTAGGCCGCCGTGACCGGAATTCAGTCCGCAGGACATTATTATAAGGCTATATACAGTTCAACTTTTATAATATTTATGATTCAAAGGATCTTCGTCAAGGAGTTTAAAGAAAGTTTTCACTTGTTGTTAAAGCTAAAACTGTTTAAATTACAGCCTGTAAATATACTCCCTATACCCTTCAGACCAAAACGCAATAGTGCACGTACTGTTGCTTTGCAACAAAAATAAGTGGGAGTGTGGTTCCTGCTCAAACAAACTGCTGGGCAATATAAGAGTTCTAAAAACTAGTGAAGTACTACAGCAAGTAAGGTAAACATTTTATTAAAATCATTTACTTATTATTGTTTCTACATCGCCGTTTTAAACAAGTTAACGAACAAATGATGCAAACTTGACTACTGTATGTAATATTCAGTAGTACTTTAGAGTTAATGTGCTATTTGTGAAGCCATTAGGTAATGGGTCATGAAAACCCTAAGGATTTATTTTTGCAACATTTATTGCACTTATATATTGTGTTTTTTATTAATATCTTGTAAGTAGTTTTCTTAAATAAAAGTGTCAAACGAACCACATTCTACCAGATGATAAGTTATTATTGCAGTCCGTCGACATATTTATTTATTATTATTTTATTTTATTTATTCTTTTTTGTACACCACAATACAGAAACATCAAGTTCAGTTAAAACTAATTAAAGTATGTGCAATAGGCGGTCTTATCACTCTGAAAGTGATTTCTTCCAGACAACCTTTGCGTAGAGGAGTGACGCAAACAAAAGTTAAAATAGAGGGGGGCATACAAAATAATAATAATAAAAAAATACATACAAATAAAAATAAGTGAAAGTTATATATAAAATAACATATAATACATTAAATAAATAGAGTACGAGAAAGGTAAAGTAGTTTATCTAATAGCGTTCTAAATAATACGATTTAACAAGACTTTTGAAAGAGTGAAGAGATTTAGCACGACGAATATGGAGAGGTAAGGATTTCCACAATCGCACAGCGGTTACGGTGAAGGATTTCTTGAAAAAGGAAGAGGAGTGCAAAGGTATAGAGAGAGAAAGATTGACGGAAGAACGAAGGAACCGATTATGGGTAAGAGAAAGATACTGGAAACGATTTTTTAAATAAAGAGGAGTAGAAGGATTAAACAGCACACTATACAACGCGGAGAGAATGTGAGTATTTCTGCGAAGGCGGATCGGAAGCCATTTGAGCTGTTTGCGAAATTCGGAGATATGATCATATTTGCGAATCCCAAATATAAATCTAATGCATACATTTTGAATACGCTCAAGCTTATTAAGCTGCTCCTCGGTAATGTCAAGATAACAAATATCAGCATAGTCAAGGATAGGCAGAAGTAGAGACTGGGCGAGCGTAACTTTAGTTGCTGTGGGAAGGAAATTACGTAATCTACGTAAAGAGCTTAACGCAGCAAACATTTTTCTACCGACCTCATTAACCTGTGAGGTCCAAGACATGCAGGAGTCAAGATACAACCCCATATTTAAGCTAGAATGGTATAAAAGAGAGCAGTATCTTTATACGCTGATGATACACGTTTATTTTATTTTGGAGATTCATTTCAAGAGATTATATCAGATGCACAAGCTGATCTAAATACACTGTGTGAATGGTTTCGGTAGAATTTGCTCAGTATAAATGTAACTAAAACTTCTTACATGGTTTTTACTGCGAAAAACAAAAACATTTCCAATTTCGATCCCTTAACAATAAATAACCAAGAACTTAAAAAGTCAGAATCATAAAAATATCTTGGTCTCGTTGTAGATTCTAAATTAACATGGCGAGCTCATTTAGGTTACCTGCAGTCAAAAATAACATCATTGACAGGATCTTTGCGCAGATCAACACGTTGTATACCTTATAAAGTTCGAAATATTATTTCTAATTCACTAGCTAAGTCATTACTAAAATATTTAATAGATATATGGGAAAGTACATATAAAACTAATATAAAGGATTTTCAAATATCCTAGAACAAATTGTTAAAAGTTTTATTCCAACTCGACTACCGTTTTCCTACTAAAGAGCTCTGTAAAAAACTGATACATTATCTATAAGTCAATTATACAAATACAAAACCTGCATACTAGTCAGAAAAATTCTCTTAGATTCCATACACACCCAAATTAGTTTTAAAAGTAAATCACATAAACACTGTACACGAAACAAACATAAAGTGCAAAACCCACCTACCAAACCAAAAGCTATGACTAAAACTCATGGTTCGAAAACTATTCAGTTTGAGGGAGCGCTATTGTACAATAGCCTACCGAATGAGGTATTTCATGAAAAATCGTTTTCAAAATTTAAATATAAATTAAAAAAGCACTGTCAAACATTAATTAAAAGACAGTGCTTTTTAATACCAATTTGGATATATTTATGTAACTTTATTCATATAAGTCACCGTATTTAAATCTATTATTTTTATCAATTATGTTATTTTTAAGTCTCATATAAGTGAACATTTGTTATTTTTGAGATAATAAACTCTTTAAACCTAAACCTAATGACTGATGCATTATCACCTCTGAAGGCTTAAACCTAATTCAACAACATCTTGTAATTTTACTGAATCTCTTCGTTCGAATTGGAACACAACGGTGGATGCAATGCTACTTTGCCGTGGAAGTAGAGAATAGGTACTTACAAATTTATTAAAAAAACATCGCTATAGAATGCGAATAGGACTAAGAGATAAACGTTCTAAGCTGTGTAAACAAGCTTTAATAATGTTTTACAGACAATTCTCCAGCACCATCAACGAATCTAACGCGTCCTTGTGACTCTACAAATGACAGAAGATCCAACATTTTCTCAACGCTCTTCAATCTACCTAACACTTATGCCATTTCTCTGCTGAACGGAGAAATTATTGTTTGATTGCAATAAATGGATTTTAATAAATTAATGAGCTAGTGATTTTGTTTTTGAAGTGATGACCTTACTTGAATAATACAATATTTGCTGGCTTGCTGATTTTCATACTTTTTTAGAAAAAAAAAAAACTTTATCCTCAAAAACGGAGTTTCTCCAGTGTCGCGAAGTCGTTATAATTTATACGGCAAACTCTTGTTCTTTGCTCAACTCTGTTGCCTCCTACGACAACAATGAGAATGGGGGGGGGGGATAAGGGGATAGTGATAGTATTCTCTTACACCGCCACTATACGGCGAGAACTACTTCACATAGGTTCTCATTGATTGCCTTGTAAGTAATTTATGGATGGGCCAATGTTCAGCATTGTACTTTCGTTACAATCAATAAAGTCAACTTCTGAACATAGGCCTCCCCCTTAGAGTGACTCATAGGGGGGATATTTGCCATAGGTGCCACGCTCGGGAAGCGGGCTGACGGGTTGGTCGTTACAGGCAGTGTAAGTATATCACCCCGTGTTGTAAAAACCGACAGAGGCAAAAAAATCAGGTGATGATCAGAAGCGTCTTCTGAATCAGTGTCGAATGTATGAATATTGAAGTGAATTAGTCTTAGAATGAGTGTAAAAAATAAAATCAATTTATATTATAAATATAGTATATTTAGTTTCTCCTCCCGGGAGAGAAAACTTCTTTTAGAACCGCGCCTGAGGACATAGATTTCAATAGAAGTAAATTTTCTTGGTCAATTCTCCGTAACGTGCTGCTGCCAATTATTTTAGTACATTATTAAAACCAAACACCCGACATATATTTGCACTCCGAATGAAAACATATTATATAAATGCAAGTGTGAAACAGTTTTAAGCACAATATTTATACGTGGTTGAGCCACGCTGCAGCTATATTATAGTTGTAGCACGAATGCATCGGCTCGACCGGGGCAGGACGACACTCTCACAGAATACCAGCGTAAAATACCAGCTTAATACTGCTGTGCTTCATCTGGTGAGTGTAGAGATCCGGAGACTCTTTTTACTGGTTACGAGCATTCCGTCTTAGTCCTCAGGGGTGACAACGCACCTGCGTTTTGATTCTTAATCGAGGATAAATGTAGACGTCTATGGGCCACAGCATCCACTCACCATCAGGTGGATTGTGTGCCCGTTTGTCACCCTTATTCTATATAAAAAGCGTCCTGCTGGGTTTCTTGCTGGTTATTTCCAGGACAGAGGTTTTTTTTTTGCGAACCGGTGGTAAATGAACAAATTTACTTCCAATAAGTATTGTTTATAATCTACATTAAATAAAAAAGGTTCTGTTTCTGTTTCCGTTTTGTACTCAAAAATTCCAAACATAACGTTCCTGACGAGTTAAAGGGGAATGCCCACTCTTCATAGACACTTCAGCCATGAGTGCCCACATATAAAAGCATATAGATATGATAATATGCAATTAAAATAATGAAATGGTAAAAGAATTGCTTTAAAAAAAGTTGGGGTTTTGAAAATATTTGAAGTTTTTATTTTCACAAATGCAGTTTTTTAACAACTATTTTTATCGATTTTATCGCGTTTTATTTCTTTGATTTTTAATTCCAGGCGTTTCGGGTGCTTTCCAGCACCCATGGTTACGGCAGACTGAGGTGACCGACGTCCCAATGTCAGTGTTAACCCGGAGTACTTTTAAATTCAGTTTTAAAAATGCCATTCACCACCTCTACTGCCCATATCGACACATAGTCACGGCTCTGGATTTATTAGCATATCTTGTCATTAACTGAGATTCACCATCTGCTGGAGACATTGCTGCGACCCTTAGATATCCACATCTATTCTCGATTACAAATCAAAATGCAGATGCGTTGTTACCCTTGAGGACTAAGATCATTTTCTCGTTTCCATTAAAAAGGGTCTCCGGTTCTCTACACTCACCATACAAAACACAGCAGCATTAAGCTACCATTTCACGCTGGTATTCTGTGAGAGGGTGGTCCATCCCCGGTCGAGCCGACCCATTCATGCTAAAACTATACTTCTAATATAACTGCAGCATGGCTCTACCAAGTATAACACACATATATAGTAATTGTCACTATGTATGTTTGTTATCGCAAAATGTAGTTAATCACAAAAGAGACATACTCGCAATGCTGATGGAAGTGTTACAACCAGGTAAAAAATATTGTGCTTTTAAATAATTAGTTAACAGTACACTGTGTGATGTATGATCTAAGCTTTGTTGTTCTGGGTGCAATACATTACTCACTTCAGATTGCAACGAGGACGGACTAGATGATTCAGATGGTTCCCGTTCTGCAGTTGAACATAATGCTGTTCTATCAGTTCATTGCCAGCAATTATGATATACACGGCATGACAACTGAAATAATGTAAAATACAAAAAATTAAATCAAAGTGAAAAAATAAAAATAAAATAGATTTGTTTATTTCAAACTCAAATATAAATAAAATATTTATCAAGTATTTAACTTGATATATGTTACTGCACAAGGACAGATTTAATGCCCTATATTATTTAATGAATAAGGCCTGACAGACTACCAGCAGTCCAAAAACAATGAAAAATCAACTGTCCCTTTCTTGGTAGTTGATAAAACTGGTCAATCTCATAAATAAGCTAGTATGTGTATTTTTACGTGGTAGAGCCATGCTGCAGTTATATTAGTAGTAAAGTTGTAGCACGAATGGGTCGGCTCGACCGGGGAAGGACCACGCTCTCACAGAATACCAGCGTGAAATAGTAACTTAATGCTGCTGTATTTCGTTTGGTGAGTGTAGAGAACCGGAGACCCTTTTTACTGGAAATAAGGCATTCCATCTCAGTCCTCACGGGTGACAACGCATCTGCATTTTGATTTGTAATGGAAGATAGATGTAGATGTCTATGGGCCGCATCAACCGCTTACCATCAGGTGGACTGTGTGCTCGTTTATCACCCTATCCTATAAAAAAAAAATGTTTGTCAGATATAGCTAGGGCAGATGTGAAAAAAATAAAACAAGTTCTTGAGTTGATATACAATCAGTGTAAAAACATGTATAATTATCAGATATATGGATCACATTTAATAAATTGAAAAATGTTAAACACTTACTTTACGTAGCGCAAATAGTTCCTCACGTGGAAAATCGAACCCAAACAATGTGTGTGACCTTATTCTCATAAGTGTCAGTGCCACAGCTGATGTATACATGTTCAAGACGAACTATTGGTGCATTTTGTGAGTGCCACACTACACGTTCACTGTACTCGAAACTTGTACCAATAAAGAAGCTACAATTATTATATTGATATTATTTAAGTAAACTCAATTATAAAGCATTTCTTAGAGGAAGACATGCCACATCGTGATATGTATTTACCTGCTGTGTTCGAACCAATTGTTGAGAGATCCACAATTGCATTTTCCAACAAAACAAAATAACACGATAACACGCAATTGAATTCTTGTGACATAACAGTGACAGCGGCCTACCTGTCAGGTTCGATGTTGCCACTTAACTGTCATAAAATCTATGAAATGATATCGATTTTATTCGATTAATAATATCGTAAAAAGAATAATTTTTGACGCGTTTTAAGTTCTGCACGCTTTTTAAAATATAATTTCCTTTATTTATTGAAACTCTATTTCAAATGTATTTTTAAAAACAGTTAGCTTGTGCTGTATTGTTTTGTTATGCTTTAGAGAATTCGTGGTAAATCAGCTGGAAATTAACTTCTTGAATTATCATAAAATGATTCCATTTTAAATGTTATGTTAAAAACAGATAAGAATAACAGTTAACTTGTGCAGTAGCGTTTTGTTATAATCTAAAGAATTCTTGGTAAATCAGCTAGTAATTCGCTTGTTTAATTATCATAACTATAAATGTGAAGGTTGTCAATGAATTCAACCGAGCCTATAACAACGGTTGTTTTAGTTTTTAACGGATGACTGCCGCTTTTGATGACTTGAAATGGATAAAAACCTATTTTGCGCAATAAGCTTTTTCTCTTTGGTAATGAATAAACCACAGAAACCCCTATAATGTATAATAGTCCTTTTTTTAGATACAAGTAGCACATTTTAAAGAACCGTAAAAACAACTTTGTTATTTATACAAACACTATGAAAAACAAAATAATTTGTTGCTGGCGATAATGATAGTGGCATTTTGACTCGATTTAAAATATGTGCTTGTTACTACTGAACTCTTCATGGGCCTGCGAGTCCGACTCGCACTGAACCACTTTTTTTCAACATTTAGTTTTATTCTAATAAATAGTTTTTTCGTAGCGGAGCTCTTTTACTTTAGATTTATTACCTCTTTATCTATAATAATCAATCTGAGTAAGTAAAGTGTGTAAATACGATTCTTAAATTGTAAAAATAATAATTGGATTTGAACATCTTAGGTAGGTATTTAGTTTTATTTATTTAGAAAATATTAATCTCACAATTATTTATTGTAATAATATAAATTTATCACACAGCTAACGCCCTCATTAGCAATGTAATGGTGAAAGAATTTTCAAAATCGGTCTAGTAATTTTTGAGATTAGCCAAAAAACGTATTCATTGAAAGTAGCACCCTCTATAATAAAATTAACCCTATATTAGATATCTAAAATTAAACATAACAATCTAGTGGTGAAAGAATTCTCAAAGTTGGTCAAGTACTTTACGAGTTTAGCGAATAAAATATTCTTTGATAGTAGCGCCCTCAATAATAAAATGCATCCTACGTTTTAAGCACCATAGCAAAAAACGATTCAACATAGCCTAACCCGCACACACAGTAAAAACATAACCATCCTTTTTCGTCTGTAGTCGGATAAACAATTGGTTAATAACGGTTTCGTATCGACTGCTTTGGATAAATATCCATTGTCAACGGTTATTTTAAACCTATATCATAACATCGTAATAATTATCGAAAAATTATATAAGCATTGTAATAATGACACCATAAGTAATCAATCGAAAAGGGGAATCGATTTTTTTAATGATTTTTGTGATTGGCAACATTTTTTATTTTATTCACAGACTAAACAATTACGTATTCACCTAATTTTATTTTTATCTTTTCGGTACTTTTAATTTGTGCAAAAATATTCCCATTGTTTTAGGATAAATGAATACCGCGATTAATAACCATAAATAAGGATATACTTTTTTAAAAAATGCACATTGTTGGGCGTTCCATGGCCGAATATGCGCAATGCCCTTTGTTATTTTGGTCTACACATTATATGTCATGATCATTTTTAACTACCTAAGTAAGTTTAAGTAACTCGATCAAAAAATTGATAATTTTTCTGTTTTTATACGTTAATTCTAATGTTATTTTACATCAAATTAATTGTGAAGATATTTTCTTTAGGAAATATGTTTCATTACGACGATTCAAAAACGTTTACATATAATAATTTACCTCGAAATTCACTATACGCGATTATCGTTTATTGATTATAATAGAGTGTGCCATTTGAATTTAAAGACAATTAATTGGACAATAAATAATAAGTGACAAATCTTGCCGTGGAGCGTGGAACTGAGTAGTTGCGCGTCTTGTTAATATAATTGCCGTACGGCCGCCCTGACGTATGTACTGCGCCAACCTGAGTTTTTTGCGACGCGGTCCGGTGATACAGTATTTTTCACAAATAGTGACTTCGTTATAACGCGGATTCGGTTAAATCTGGTAGAATTTGATTGGATTAACCTAATGACAATTGACTTAACTATAATTAATGAGTGATAAACGAGCGTAATTACCTAGAATCTGGAGTTTCTGTGACGGCTTGCCCCTTCGATGGATCTCATACTTGAATAGAGGTGAAGCCTTTGGATCTGCTGTTCGGCAACCAGCGGGAAGTCAGGTTACATAATATAACACGTACTGAGCATAACACTATCACACACATATACTTACACCTGAATCTTTCTAGGTTTGACCCTACGTCGACGAAATAGGTAAGTCTTGTTTGGTTCCTTTTTAACCACTATTGTCTCATATTCCACAAGCCATTTAGGCCGACCTCCTGTTACTCGTCGAGTTGAACCCCTGGTGGGCCCGGGTTCTACGAGTTTTGCCCGGGTAACTAGAGGCCGTAACAATAGCAGAGTAAAAAATTAGAGATTGTGGTGTTTGAAATTTGTCATCTATGAGAGTGAATTTTATCTGTGTACTCTGTAACAAATAACTATATAGAAAAAAAATGTGAAAATGACATTTCGCCATTTTTGTTTGTGTACTGGTTAGGAACTCGATCAAAAATTTGATCATTTTTCTGTTTTTATACGTTATTTCTAAAAAAATGTGAAAATGACTATTCGCCATTTTTGTTTGTGTACTGGTTAGGAACTCGATCAAAAATTTGATAATTTCTCCGTTTTTATACGTTATTTCTAATGTTATTTTACATCAAATTAATTGTGGAGATATTTTCTTTAGGAAATATGTATCATTACGACGATTCAAAAACGTTTACATATAATAATTTACCTCGAAATTCACTATACGCGATTATCGTTTATTGATTATATGTTGTTTAAAAAGTATTCTTATCAGTTTTTTTTTGTGTTAAATGGATACTAAATATAAAAGAATGCTTTAGTATTGATAGCAATTTATTAACGAAATATCTGTTGAGATGTGTCTAGAAATTATTAATACTTGTTTTTATTAAGCTATTGCATAGCTTCTATCGCGGGCCTTGAGCGCGGGGACCGAATCCAGAAATTCCGTAACGAAAAAAACCTCACGCTCCCCACTCCGACGGGCACGGAGGTGTGGCGTTGAAAGCCGTGCATCGTATAACGTCGTTTCAGTTCGGCAGACTTCGGCACTCGGCAGACTTTCGCACGGTATTTGTGTGCGTGCGACTAGTCGTATGCGTGTACACTAGCTGCTAACTGAATGATAAAAATTCCTGAATAACCTACATGTATTGTAAGATATTAAAAATATTTTAAACAATATTAACTTCTCATTTATACAATAAGAGAAAAAAAATTGTTTTCTTATCGGTCACCACGTCGTCAAAAAGTGTAACTTGATTTAATATCAAAGACTTATCTGCATAAATAAAATAAATAATTAATTATAATTGCATAAGTTGATAAAAAATGCTATGCAATAGCTTTACCGCGGCAGTCCCCGAGTGCCACACGTCTTTTTTTTTCTTTAAAAATTTTGGACATCAAGCGGGAGTGTAAAGTAGTAGCTTATTGAAACGGAAACCCTTTTTACTGGAAACGAGGCATTCCATATCAGTCCTCACGGGTGACAACACATCTGCATTTTGATTCGTAATCGAGGATAGATGTAGTTGTAGGTATATGGGCCACAGCAACCAATTACCATCAGGTGGACTATGTGTTCGTTTGTCACCCTATCCTATGAAAAAACTCAACCGCCGGAGTTGCCTTTGTTTTCAGTCCAGCCCTAATGGCTGGACTGAAAACCAGTGCTATCACTGAGTCCGGTCTACTTCACAGTTTCATGCTGCAGCACTGGGTATATTTTTATGTTTTTTCTTAAATTTATAATGTTGTTAAATTACTTTTAATTAAGTTTTATTTATCTTTTTGCAATTAATTAATTTTCATTTCTTGTGTTGCGTGCTTAAACTGGAATTAAATGTATTTCTTCTTTTCTTGATCATATGGAAGCTTTACTTTCAGTACAATTAATACTGGTGTCATCTACGAGTTGTAACGCAAAAACGAGCTCGTGCAATTTATTATAGCGGCAGAGTATACACTCTAACGTATTGCATCTGGATAGCGTTTTGTTTGAACATAACGTGTTACGTAGGAATTATGTTTTCCCTGACATTTCCCTGACTGCCTCGTTGGTCTAGTGTTTATAGTTGTGCAACTGCTGATCGTGAGGTCCTCGGTTCAAATATCCCAAGTCAAAAAATCAAATATTTATCAGCTTTTCCATCAAGAAGTTCTCAGTAGCTGCCCGGGGTCAGGAACTTGGTGGTGTCTCACTCCAGTGCCTCGGAAAGCACGTAAAGCCGTTGGTCCAGCGCCTGATCTCTTTCAGATCGTGTCGGTTTACTAGCTCTTCGAATTATGAGAGTGAGAGAGTAGAAAGTGCAAGATGAAAGCACCAATACCCAGTACCCAAGTATATACACTTGAGCACTATAACCCTGTCCTGCGTCGATGGCTAGTCTCCGTTGCGGCATGTCACCGTGACCGAAGTTCGTTCAGGAGGACCTCATTATGTTGTCCCTTCTATTTTAAATGCTCAAGCTGCTTACGATTACACGAGCTTGGCAATAAATTATTTATATATTTGATATGGTGTGTTTATGTAAGCTAAGGGCAATGAGAGTTAAAGTTGGTTGCAAAATACTTTATATGCATAATACGTGAGTGCAGGTTCTAACAATAACGATGAACATAATTTTGGCTTGGTGTCGTTTGAAATGTACGTAGCGCTATGTCTTTTGTTTCTTGTTTGGTCTGAGTACAAGGCACAGTTTCTTGAGTTTTTTTCATTCTCTTTGATCCACTCATAAAGCATTCTTATCTTTTTACTATTACAGCTTGTTTTATATACAAATATCTCTAACAAGTTTTGTTAAGTAAACGTGCAAACAAAAATAATCTGTTAATCATTTCAACGTTTCATTTTTTTCATTGCATTTAAGTTACAAATGCCCCGGTTCCAGTCAAGCTACAGTCGGTTCAATTACAGCTTGTTGGCGCAGTGTAAAGAATTTATTTAATACCGGTTAAAAATAAATGTTCCTGGTGCAGACATCTGTTCATGCAACTTACGTGTAAGAAACGACTCTACGACAGAGAACCAAAATCCTTGTGGTAGTAAATTATTAATAGAACTTAAGAGACAACTGTGTAGTTCCTTGAAATATTTGTAGTGTAGTTTAAAACTAGTTTAAATAATTTAGTTTAATGACCGTAAATGTACGCTCCGAGATTGTAAGTGCTCTTTAAAACAAGAAAGCTTTCTTAGCACTCAGACTCTGATGCAATTTATGTTGGTGAACATTAGTGATTCAACTAACGTCAGCTGTGTGTGCAGCTCGTTTTGAACTGAGCATAACGACGTGTTTATAGTCGTTGCTAGTTTCTTGAACATGCTATGTTTTCATATCTATATATCTACAAAACAGGGTCGCCGTTGGTACTCTTATCTTATGATATAAAAATTCAAAAATTCCCGTTTACTTAAACTTTCTTAAAATTCACAGAGTCGCTTTAATAATAAAAAGTAAGATGCGCATAAATTTAGCATCGAAGTGAAGAGTCAATATCGAACTGGTGCATGGTTCATCGTGAAAAATATATTGCTGCTTAGTTTTTAAAAGGTTTGACACGAATAATTTATTGTATCCAGGTGCCTATATTAAATACATATTTGTCAAAGAGCTGCAACACTTACTCACATGCAAGCATACAAAGGGAAGTACGAGTATACAAGTTCGTCTTAAATTAATTAGAGCTTACTTTTATATCTGTAATTAAGAAATTAACAGTAAAGTACCAAATTCCCAACCATTGTGTCATTATGCATTGAGCTCAAACAATTAAATTGTGATGATAATTTTAAAAATATATAAAGTCGAGTTTTGCGCCTATATTTGTCACTGTAAACAATTTTGGAGCTGTCCTCGGTCTACGGATACTCTTGTCATGGAACGAACCTTATTTTATGTGTCTGTGGACACCTATATCTTACATATACAGTGGTTGTGTATAAAGTATAAAATATATAAACAAGAGCTTATTTAGAGACAAAGTCAATTTGTATTATAACATCTTCGCAAGGTATTTGCAAGATATGGTAAACATACTCGAGCAAGTATTAACTTAACTGCATCATTCATCCCGTGGTGTTGCAAAAGTCGATAGAGAGAAATGATACAGGAGATAGCAGTAGCATCTTAATATAGTAATAACTGCGGTAGCTTACCCAGGTTTCAAACATGTCAACTGTTCCAAATATCCACCTTATGAGGCGAAACTCTGTGACGGCGGCAGAGTTCAGCAGTGGACTTTTACAGTATAGGCTGTAAATAATAAAAGCATAATAATGTTGGTTCTTCATTTTACAACGCTACTCGTTGAGCGCTGTAATTTTGACAAATATCATATTTGCTCATGAAAAAGAACGTCACTTTACGTCGGCATTACAAATTCAATGAAAAACCGATGCCTTACCTACACATATTGTTATTATCTTTATTTCTCGCTGATCTAGTTAGTCACTTTATGTAATTTTAGAATTTCCACAAAATCTTCACAATTCAGCCCCTAATACCGAATTATAATTTAAAAATATACAATTAGCGGATACTATGCATATAATTTCATAAAATTTAAAGAAAAATCATAAATTTGTTAAAGTGTTCATGCGGTTGTTTTACCCAATGGTTTCTGTCCCATTATGATTACGTAATTTTAATAAATGTATCCAGTCTTTATCCCATTTATATTTGCAAACTTATACTGCATTTATATTTTCGTTTGTTTAAAACGCTACGCCGGTCCTTTTGTACTAATAAAAAATCACTTTAAATTAGAACAGAACAATCAAATGGCTTTTATGGAACTTGTTAGGTAGGTAATTGGTAACAATAGCGTGATGGTAATTAGTGTATTCTGTTAGATAATCATCAGTTGAAAAATAAATTGGGGCTTACATTTTAGCAGTAGTGTTAATTCGTTTAGTTTCTATGTCTCCACCGATGCACCCTGTTCCTTTTCGTTCACTCATAAAAAAGCTTCGATATATAATGGGATGCGTAATGCACGAGATGCATTTCGTCATTATAGACAGTCCAAAACGAGAAATAAATAAAATGAATTATAGATTGTGATTAGTTACCACGCCCTCTATGTACACATTATCTTAATAGCGACAATCAAGCTGGCTGCTCACAAACGAGACAGCTGCTAATGACTGCCTGTGTCCACTTATATTTGGAACTGTTTGTTGTAAGTGTTGAACGGCTGACGGAAGTCCTTGCAGATAGTGCGAAATGACATTGGGTTACCACCGTCCATCGTGTAATGGCGGTGAAGAATATCCACCTCTTCGTAATAACTTGACATTAGAGTGACACTACGGAAAATATCCCCCCTATGATGAAATCTATGGTGGAGATCTATGTTCAGCAGTGGACTTTAATAACCAGTAACGAGTAACGAGAAAATTGCTTGACAATCCAAAATTCATATTAAATCCATTATTAGTAAGTATGCCTATTATCGAATTAGATGAAGATTCACATCCCGTTGTCTGGTCCAGCTTATGGCACCGTGTAATGCAGATAAAGTTATAACTGAATCATTTTAACTGTTCGCGACGATTTGTAAATTAACAAACTAGCGAATATATTTTGTTCTTATGTTTGTTAGCTGACACTTCTTTCATTGCATTCATTTTCGTATAAGAGGAAAAACACTGGTCCCACGTACGCAACGTATGCCATGCAACGATCCCACGTTTGTTTACACACTTGTCCCACTTATGAAACAGATATATTAACAGATGCACGTTTATAACATTTTTTTAATAGAATAAGGGTGACAAACCAGCACACAGTTCACCTGACGGTAAGTGGTTGCTGTGACTCATAGACATCTACATTTATCCTTGATTACTCAGCTCAGAATAAAAATGGAGACGCGTTATCACCCGCAAGGACTAACATAGAAGGCCTAGTTTTATGTAAAAAGGGGTATCTGTTTCTATACACTCACCATACGAAAAACAGCACCGTTAATCTGCTATTTCCTTGGTATTCTGTGAGAGCGTGATGTTTCTCGGGTCAAGCCGACCCATTCGTGTGTCATACGCGTGGGATCACGTACGAACATCCTTGCCACGACGATCTATAAATCGCAGATCGACGTTCCGTTGCACGCTTATAGGTAGTGGTACCTTTACTGGTTACCGCAGTGCCACCTTTAGTATTCCACATTCCTAGTTAAGTTTCTGTGAGTAACAGACCTCTGTTTTTATCTAGGGATCCAGAATGAATGTGGGACGACATTTAGGTTAGATTTCATAGTAAGTCATACTTTTGTGTCAAAATATAATACAGAAGATGCAAGATGATATTATCGTGAAATGCTTACAAATGCTTTAGGTATACTTTATGTAACTTGTTGTTGCTCTTTTATTATGTTAATAAAACAATATGAAATTTATGTCGTACTATCATGCTGATTTTGTTGTCTGTTATATAAAATGCTCAGTTAATATGACAATACAAATATTGTTTGTTTCCTTTACAGTTGAGTAAATGGAAATAAAATATGTTTTTTTTTTGGAAAGTATTGTTGTAATTTCTAGCTTTTGTTGAAAAATGAGAATACTTTATAGCGAACGTGAGTGTTTGCAATCTTTGGATTGGTTGACTTAAAAAAGCTTAATTTCATCATACTATTTATTTACAAAAATAATATTAATTAAATCACCTTTTTTTCATTCAATACATTCCGATATACAAAAAATATTGATCGGTATCAGATTAGCCGAGAACTGATGGGAAAAAAGGTTCTAGAGTGTCATTCTCGTACCGGTAATACCCCTATTACAAACTAGTTTAAATAATATAGTTTAAAACTAGTTTAAATAATATGTTTTAATGACTGTAAATGTATGTTCCAATATTGTAAGTGCTCTTTAAAACAAGAAAATGTTTTTCGTACTCAGACTCTGACGTATAATTTATTTCGGTGAACATTAGTGATTGAACTAGCGTTAGCTGTGTGTGTAGCCTCGTTTTGAACTGAGCAGAATGACGTGTTTATAGTCGTTGCTGATTTCTTGAACATGTTATGTTTTCATATCTATATATCTACAAAACAGGCTCGTCATCGGTACTCTTATCTTATCATATAAAAAATTTAAAAATAGAGTTTACTTAAACTTCCATTAAGTTCACAGAACCGCTTTTAGTAATAAAAGTAAGTTTGGATTAAATGCAAATATAATGTCGAACGATGCGCATAAATTTAGCATCGAAGTGAAGAGTCAATATCAAACTGGTGCAGGGTTGATCGTGAAAGTTATATTGCTACTTCGTTTTTTAAAGGTTTGGCACGAATAATTATTGTATCCAGGTGCCTTTATTAAATACATATTTGTCAAAGAGCTGCAATACTTTCTCACATGCAAGAATACAAGGGGAAGTATACAAGTTCGTCTTAAATTAATTAGAGCTCACCTTTATATCTGTAATTAAGACATTAATATTAAAGAACCAAATTTCAAACCATAGTGTCATTATGCAATGAGTTCAAACAATTTATATTGTGATAATAAATTTGAAAAATATATAAAGTCGAGTTTCGCGCCTGTATTTGTCACTTTAAACAATTTTGGAGCTGTCTTCGGTCTACGAACACTCTTGTCATGGAACAAACCTTATTTTAAGTATCTGTGGACACATATCATGTATATACAGTGGTTTTGTATAAAGTGAAAAATATATAAACAAGAGCCTATTTAGGGATGAAGTCAAAATATAGTATAAAATCTTATAATATGTAAATATCTTTGCAAGATACGGTAAGCGTTCTTGACCAAGTATTAATTTAAACACCGTGTAGTGGCGGTAGGTATAAGAGCCCAGTCCATTAGTCCACATCATCCCGCGGTGTTGCAAAAGTCGATGGGGAGAAATGATTCAGGAGATGGCCGCAGCATCGTGATAACAACTTAATATAGTAATAACTACGGCAGCTAACCCGGATGTCAAACGTGACAGTTGTTCCAAATATCCACCTTATGAGGTGAAACTCTGTGACGGATGCAGAATTTAGCAGTGGACTTTTATAGGATATGCTGTAATTATTGAATGGATAATAATATCGGTAAGACAACGCCTCTCGTTTAAAAGAGCGCTGTGGTTTTGACAAATATCATGTTTGCTCGTGAAAAAGAACGTCGGCCATTACAAATTAAACGAAAAACCGATGCCTTACCTACACATAATGTTATTATCCTTGTTCTTCTCTACGCTCGTTAGTCACTTCGTTTAATTTTAGAATTTCTTCAAAATCCTCACAATTCAGCCTCTTATCCGCATTATAATTTAAAAACATACAATTTGAGGACCTGCATAATACTCATAATTTCATAAAATTTACAGAAAATTCATAATTTTGTTAAAATATTCATGGTTTGTTTCGCGTGATGGTTTCTGTCTCATTATTTTAAAGTAATTTTGACGAATATCTTTAGTATTTTATCCGCGCGCTTTGAGTTTTTATTAAAAACGTTGTATTGTTCTATTTGTATTAATTAAAAGTTCACTTTATATTAAAACAGAATATTAAAATAACGTTTATATAAGTTGTTAGGTAATTGGTGATAATAGCGTGATGGTATTTAGTGTATCCAGCTAAATAGTCCTGAGGTCATAACTCAATTGGGGCTTTCATATTAGCAGACAGGGGCAGCATTTAGCAGAGAGTTTAGTTTCTATGTCTCTACCGATTCAATCTGTTTATTTTCGTTCATTCATATGATCTTTAGCTAACAATAGGCCTAAAAATTTGCTTATATAATAGGATGTGCACGAGATACATGGCCAATATTAAGTTAACATAGCCAGACGAAAACGAGAGATAAATAAAGTGAAATTATAAGTTGTGATAGGTTACCACTTCCTTATTTTAAACATTACCTTAATAGCGACAAACTAGCTGGCTGTTCACAAACGAGGCAGCTGCTAATTACTGCATGAGTTCGCTTATATTTGGAACTGTTTGTTGTAGGTGTTAGACTGTCTGCCGGAAGTCCTTAGAGATAGTACGAAATGACATTGAGTGACCACCGTCCACCGTGTAGTGGCGGTGCGTGAACATCCACTGCCACGTGAGAGGCGACGGAGGAAAACAAATCAGGGGCAGCAGCGTCTTCCTAATAACGACTAATAACAAAATAATGTGATTGTCAACCCGTTTAACTAGGGTGACACTGTGAAAAATATACCCGCTATTATGCAATCTATGGCGGAGGCCTATGTACAGCAGTGGACTTAATAGCCCGTGAGGGGTAACTAGGAATTTGCTTTACGGTCCAAAAGTTATATTTAATCTATCATTGGTAAGTATGACTATTATCGAGTTAGATGAAGATTCACATCATGTCATCTGGTTCAGCTTATGGCAACGTGTAACGCAGATAAAGTTATAACTGAATCATTTTAACTGTTCGTGACGTTTAAAAATTAGCAAACTAGCGAATATTTTTGTTCTTAAATTTGTAGCTGACACTTCTTTCCATGCATGGTTTGGTGTCAGGCACTCGTATCACTTCTTAAACAGACGCACGTTTATAAATTTTTTTTAAATAGGATAAGGCTGACAAGTTCGATCTCGTTTATTAAAAATAAAATCACATTGACCTATCCAAAATGCGGAAGCCAAACCCTAACGACTTCTAATTCGACGCCAACGCCGTCTATCGAAGACGTTGGAAGCTTTACAAAGTATTAAGTCACAAACATACCGCCCACCAAAGACGTTACTGAAGGAACGTCCTTCTAAAATGAACTAATTATGAACTAAAGTACTATTTATACATAAGTAAGTACATAAACATAAGTACTCGGTCTGTAAAGATTGAATAATTTGATCTGTTCTGCAAGAAAGCGCTGTGAACTAATTATTTAACGAATATTTACAATATTTTAAAGCTAAATATGAACTACTAGAGTGTAAACCCATTATGAACTTAAAACTAGCTAAAATATAAACAACCAGTGTGAGCTTAAAACTAACAATATGTAAACAGCGTAAATAAACTTAAACATTAATGTAAACTTAGTTTTAATTTATGTTAAATAAAACCGCGTCTGTTTTCTTATTATACTTTAAAAACAATAAAATTGTTATTAGTATGTAGTTGTTCTAATATATAAATTGTTTTTATATTGGCATAATATAGTATTTTTAGTTAAAATACAACTTAATTATTTTTTCAGTTGTTTTATATATCTAAAGATATCTTGGTGTAATGCCTGTAATCAATGAAAATATGTATGTTTTTAGGCTCATTAATTATGTCTTTATATTTATTATTAAGCTTCACACAAAAGTGTGTAACACTGTGGATATAGAATGGGAATAGAAATGGCTGGTTAATTAGCCTGTACTGTCAGCATACAAGGTCGATAATTATAGTTAGTTACTAGTTATATTGGAAACAACAACAATGAATTAATAAAAAAAAATATCACTTTATTTGGACATTTTTAGTTATTAGAAAAATCTGATAAGAATAATAGAATGTGTTGATTTGGGTAGTTGAATTCTTAACTAAATACAGAGGGATCATCAATTTGCAAATAAAATTTGTTTCTAATTATTCAATCATTGTATTTCCGATTTTAAACGGCTTTTAACGCTCACTTCTTCGCCGCAAGCATATTTGTCCAGCACAGAGTAACCTTGCCGTGTAGTGGCGGTTAAGAATATCCACTACCCCATATCTTCCCGTGGGTGTCGTAAGAGGCGACAGAGGGAGACAGGCAGGAGATGGGCAGCAGCATCTTCCTGATGACAACTGTGACGTAATAAAAAACTGCGGTTGCCAACCCGCTCGCCAAGCGTGGCAACTACGGCAAATACCCCCCAATGAACAAATACACAAAAAGACGGCCCCCAGTCCCCGGCGGTCTCGCTATTCCTGGCTACGGTGGCGACCATGGTAACGGCGGGGCAGGGGGTGCTAAGAATCTCCGGTGGAGGTTCGGTTGCCACCTACGACGACTCGACCTGACAACATATAACGCACGCACCCTGAGGACTGACGAGAAGATACTGGAGCTGGAAGAAGAGGTAGACAAGTTGCGCTGGCATATTATTGGATTATCCGAGGTCCGAAGAGAGGGGGAGGACACGGCAATCCTCGAGTCCGGCAACTTGTTCTATCACCGGGAGGGCGACCATCTGTCCCAAGGAGGTGTCGGATTTATCGTCCACAAGTCTCTCGTCAACAACGTTGTAAAGATTGGGAGTGTGTCGACGAGGGTCGCGTACCTGATACTCAGAATCACCAAACGGTATTCGCTGAAGGTCATTCAGGTTTACGCACCAACCTCGGCACACACATGAGGAGGTGGAGGAAATGTATGAGGATATTTCCAGAGCCATACATTCCTCCAAAACCCACTACACGGTGTTGATGGGAGACTTCAACGCAAAACTAGGCACAAGAGAAAGCGGTGAGCTGAAGGTAGGGAAATTTGGAGTAGGGCAACGAAACCGAAGGGGCCAGCAGCTGGCCGACTTTATGGAGAAAGAGGGACTCTTTATGATGAACTCTTTCTTCCAGAAGCGGCCCCACAGGAAGTGGACCTGGTCGAGCCCCGACGGTTCGACAAAAAATGAGATTGACTTCATTATGACGACCAGACGCCAACTGTTCAGTGATGTCTCAGTGATCGCAAGGGTGAAAACTGGCAGCGATCACCGAATGGTTAGAGGCACACTGAACCTAAACGTTAAGTTGGAGAGGTCTCGTCTAATGAAGTCAACGCTCCGTCCCCCTCGTGCTCTAATCCAGAATCCCGAAACCTTTCAGCTCGAGTTACGTAACCGCTTCCAGTGCCTAGAAGATTGCAATGCAGTGGACGATATGAACGACAAGCTCGTGGAAACTGTCCATGCGGTCGGAGCTAAGTTCTGCAAAACCCGCCGCAGAAGAACACAAAAACTCTCCGATCACACTCTTAATCTCATGGCTGTTAGACGGGAGATGAGGCTGCAATCGTCAACAGATTTGACAGCATACAGGCAACTGAACAGACAGATCTCTAAATGCATGCGGCGAGACTTACGCAACTTTAATACTTCTCGTATTAAAGAAGCGATCGAGCGGAACCAGGGCTCCAAAGTCTTTGCCAGAGATCTGTCTGCCAGAAAGAGCCAACTGTCAAAGCTGAAGACTGAGTGTGGCAACATCGTTTCCGGGACACCTGAGATTTTGAGTGAGATTGAGAGGTTCTATGGGCAGCTGTACACATCATCGTTGGAGCCACACGCAAGTGTGAGTAACGATCCAAGAGCAAGTCTTATCCGACACTATTCCGATGATATCCCGGACGTCAGTCTAAGCGAGATTAGAATGGCTCTCCAGCACCTTAAAAACGGCAGGGCCCCAGGCGAGGATGGAATTACAGCGGAGCTTCTGAAAGCGGGTGGAACACCGGTACTTGTAGTCCTTCAGAAGCTCTTCAATTCCGTCCTCCATGGTGGCACTACTCCAGAGGCGTGGAGCAGAAGTGCGGTGGTCTTGTTCTTTAAGAAAGGCGACAACGCTCTCTTAAAGAACTACAGACCGATTTCCCTTCTGAGCCGCGTCTACGTGCTGTTTTCGAGAGTCATTACGAATCGTCTCGCACGCAGACTTGACGACTTCCAGCCTCCCGAACAAGCCGGTTTCCGAAAAGGCTTCAGTACCATAGACCACATACATACCCTGCGGCAGATTGTACAGAAGACTGAAGAGTACAATCTGCCACTTTGCCTGGCGTATGTGGACTATGAGAAAGCCTTTGATTCCGTCGAAATTTGGGCGGTGCTACAGTCCCTTCAGCGATGCCAAGTTGACTGTCGGTATATCGAAGTGCTGAAGTGTTTGTACAGTAGGGCTACGATGGCTATCCGAGTACAGAACCAGAGCTCGAAACCTATCCAACTGCAGAGAGGTGTAAGACAGGGTGACGTTATATCCCCGAAACTCTTCACCGCTGCATTGGAAGACGTTTTCAAGCTACTGGACTGGAAAGGATACGGTATTGACATCAATGGCGAGTACATCACTCACCTTCGATTTGCCGACGATATAGTCCTTATGGCAGAATCGCTGGAGGACTTAAGCACTATGCTCAATGACCTCAATAGTGCCTCCCAACGGATAGGTCTTAAGATGAACATGGACAAAACAAAGATCATGTTCAATGTCCATGTCACACCTATGCCGGTAGTTGTTGGGAGCACTATGCTCGAAGTTGTTGACGAGTACGTTTACCTGGGACAAATAGTCCGACTAGGTAAGTCCAACTTCGACCGAGAGGTCAATCGACGGATTCAACTCGGCTGGGCAGCGTTCGGGAAATTACGACATATCTTTTCGTCAGGTATACCTCAATCTCTAAAAACTAGATTGTACAACCAGTGCGTGTTGCCAGTGATGACTTATGGATCTGAGACGTGGTCCTTCACTGCTGGCCGTATGAGGACGCTTAAGGTCGCTCAGCGAGCTATGGAGAGGGCTATGCTCGGAGTTTCTCTGCGTGATAGACTCAGAAATGAGGATATCCGCAGTAAAACCAGAGTGACCGACATAGCCCAACGGATTAGTAAGCTGAAGTGGCAATGGGCCGGCCATATAGCTCGAAGAACCGATAACCGATGGGGAAGAAAGGTTCTCGAGTGGCAGCCTCGTACCGGTAGGCGTAGTGTAGGGCGACCCCCCACTAGATGGAGTGACGACCTGGTAAGACATGCAGGAAGTCGATGGATGCAGGTGGCTCAGGACCGTGCTTTGTGGCATTACTTGGGGGAGGCCTATGTTCAGCAGTGGACTTGTGAAAGGCTGTAATGATGATGATGATGAAGGCTGACAAACGAGCACACATTCCACCTGACGGTAAGTGGTTGCTGTGACTCATAGACATCTACATTTATCTTTGATTACTCATTTCAGAATCAAAATGCAGACGCGTTAACACCCGTAAGGACTAAGATGGAATACCTCGTTTTCAGTAAAAAAGGTCTCTGTTTCTCTACACTCACTATTCGAAATACAGCAACACCAAGCTGCTATTTTCATGGTATTTTGTGAGAGCGTGGCCTTTTACAGGTAGAGCCGACCCATTCCTGCTACAAATATACTACTAATATAGCTGAAGCGTGGCACTACTACGTATAATATAAAATATATCTGATTTTGAGGGTAAGTTTAATAATATATCATTATCAAACTTTGTCTGATGTTCATAAACGAATATATCCACGCTAGGTACTAAGAACCAAATTTTTAGGTCTCCACATCAAAGTCAAAGTGGAATGAATTCGTTCATTTTTAACTCTGGCGTGCCCAGCATTTATGAACGTCTCTTATTCTAATTTAAATAAATATATTTGTAATTTAGGTGTTATATTAGTAAGTTTTGTTAAACATACATATATTATATTTTTTTCTACTTGACATAGATAGATCCTTTAAAGTATTCAGATACACATAACATTAAAATGTAATTGTGATATAATATTATGTAATATTATATTAAATAAACGAATGTAATATACCAAATAAATCACAAAATTTAAAAATTGCTCGATATAATTTACCTATTTAACAATACAATCTACTATTACCTACTGATCGTTCTATCTATATGTCGTGGATTGATGGCGCCATAGTACTACAAGCAGCGCCATCTAACAATTAGCTTTGCGAATCAATAATATCGTTACCGGAAACGCAAGCGCGCCCTACCGCTTGGACACGATCGTCGGTAGAGGGGATGCAGCGAGGGCTAGAGAAGGGACGGAGTGTTGAGGCAGTTGGGTTCGGACAGCCGGAGCGGACGCTCGCTACCGACGCACGTGTTTGTTTCTCGTGTACAACCACTAGTCTAAATAAAGTTATTTTTGATTTAAATCATCTTTTGTTCGTGTGCCCACATTTACATAAAACCATGTCGGAGCGTGAAGAAAACCCGATACTTCGCATCTCGGCTACCCATGACGCGACATCAGAAGTGGAATGCACCCGAGTTGAAGAAAACACGGAGACTGGAGCGATGTCGTCACGGTGCGACGAGAACATGTTTCGGGAGCTGCTGGCTGCTCAAAACCAGAATATGATGTCCTTGATAGAAGCCATCAAGGGCCCAGCAGCCAAGTATATTTCTCTGCCTGTATTTGACCCTGATAAGCCGGATGTAGACGCACGTGCCTGGTGTACTACAGCGGATCTGTGCCTATCGGAGGTACCGCTTCGGGGAAGTGCTCTAATAATTACCCTAAGCAAGGCTCTGAAAGGTAGTGCTTCACGTTGGCTGGCGCAAGTGTCGTTTGCGGGGATGACATGGTGTGACTTCAAAGGCCTGTTTATATCCCGGTACGATTGTGTGTACACACCAGCCGCTACTCTTGTCAAAATGACGAATGGCAAGCCCAAGGAAGGTGAATGTTATGCCGCGTACGCTGCCCGATTGCTTTCAACGCTCACATCACGCTGGCAAGACATGAGCACTGAGCAGATTGCCATATCTACGGTGCTTGCTCATATGGCACAATTTGATGGGCGTATTCAGAGGCTGGTGTTTACTACCGAAGTCAACAACAGGAACAAGCTGCAGTGTGAACTTCAAGCGCTCTCGTTTTTGAAAAGGAAAGCTTCAACGGTTGACTCAACCGACGCCGTTCCAGAGTTTCAAGTTTCAGTCGACAACGCTGGAGTGTCACAACTGTGGTAAACTAGGTCATCGAGCATCTGACTGTCGATCAAGAAATGAGGTGAAAAGCAAAACAGCCAATACCACCATCTCGGCGTCAAGTTCTTCACGACCAAAACAGCGTTTGGACATCATCTGCTTTCGATGCGGCAACGCCGGACATTTTGCAGCAAAATGTCCACGAAGCAATAGTGCGGGCACCAGCGCGGCGGGTGGATCAAGCAGTTCTGGGGTAGCGCCTGCCGCAGCGGCAACCAGTGAGCGACGTGTTGACGTTTGTTATGTCAGCAATCCCAGCGGTGTGCTGATGAATGCTGGTGAGTCATACCCATTTTACTACGATTCTGGTGCCGAATGCTCTCCGATCAAAGATTGTGTTGCGTCAAAGTTTAGTGGCAAACGAGTAAATAATATTGTAAATTTAACCGGAATCGGTCACGTTAGCGTACAAAGTACCCTACAAATTTTATCTGAAGTTATAATTAACGATTTACGGTTAGAGATATTATTTCATGTTGTACCGGATAGTTGTCTTAAAAATGATATCTTAATCGGCCGCGAGATTTTAGATCAGAGAGCACGCGACACAGAATATCAAAAAAAATGCCAATTATGATAAAAATCGATTTGACCGAAATAAGGCTCGGGTTTGTAAATTAGCTATCAATGATTACGTTTTAATTGAAAATGAGGAGAGGAATCAAACGAAATTAGATCCCAAGTTTAAAGGTCCTTTTAAGATTATCGATGTGTTAGATGGGGATAGATACCTACTAAAGGCGCTTGACTCTAAGCGAACCTACAAATACCCCCATGATCGTGTGAGGAAGGTCCCCGACCACCAAGTTCCTCGAGAATTAGACGTCACAGTTGATGACAGCGATAGTGAAACCAAATCTAATTAAGAATGGCATGTATACTCATACTCGAAACTTTAGACCGCACCTCATGAGTAACATGTGGCGATGGGTCTGTAGGGAATCGTTGGTGCGATTCTGGCATATGTGGCGGCAGATATGTAAAGAATCGTTGGTGCAATTCTGGTCTGTGCTGGTGCACAGATTTCAATGAAAGTTTCACGAGTTGAGTATTCATTGCTTATGAATTATGGTAAAGAGTAACGAAATTGTCAGAATTGCCGTGTTGGAACTTGTTGATCGGGCCTTTCACAATAAATCATGTAGTGCAGGAAGCACTGTGTAAGAAGCCCTAATAATAGGGCTTTGCCAATCATGGCAGTTGATTACTGTACTTAGATTTAGGAGAAATAAAGTACCATCTGGAATCAACCTCGTTTCCGCTGGCAGGATAGCCGAGCTAAGTTATTCTCTGAGCATATTTTGTCCACAGGCACTGCACCCGAGGACGGGTGCTAGTCAGGGATGGCCGTGTCGTGGATTGATGGCGCCATAGTACTACAAGCAGCGCCATCTAACAATTAGCTTTGCGAATCAATAATATCGTTACCGGAAACGCAAGCGCGCCCTACCGCTTGGACACGATCGTCGGTAGAGGGGATGCAGCGAGGGCTAGAGAAGGGACGGAGTGTTGAGGCAGTTGGGTTCGGACAGCCGGAGCGGACGCTCGCTACCGACGCACGTGTTTGTTTCTCGTGTACAACCACTAGTCTAAATAAAGTTATTTTTGATTTAAATCATCTTTTGTTCGTGTGCCCACATTTACATAAAACCATGTCGGAGCGTGAAGAAAACCCGATACTTCGCATCTCGGCTACCCATGACGCGACATATATTTATTCTATGATAAAAAAACCAACCACGCGCAGTTCAATCGACACTTGATGATATAGACATAAAAACCTCAAGTTATCATATATTTATTAAATTCGTTTATTCTTAAATTTTTATACTTCTTATATTATACTTATATAAGGTGGTTGAAAATTATCATATTAAATAAATCATTTATCATGAAATCTTTTGAAGTATTATTTTTAGTAAACTCTACGAAATGATATTTTTAACTCATAGATGTAACAAATAGATATAATAAAATGGAAAATAATTTTTGATTTAGGTAACAATATTGTAATAAATAACACTTAAATAATAAATAATAATGATACTCTGCAGTCTGCATTGTTAATTCGATTCGCCTGTTTATTGATCAATCACAATTCAAACAAATCGCGGGTTCAAAAGGTACCATCAATCGCTTGTGTTTGGTTGTACTGGTACATTCGGAAACAAATGAATGAATCATCAAAACTTTTAAGTATACCAGCTCAAACGAACGAATCATGTATGATTGACACATGTCTACAACTTGTCACGCGCATTTGGCATTTGGCTGTATTTGTAACTTCTCGGCCAGAGAGTACTATATTCCATGATTTGTAATATCGTGTTTATACTTTCGTGAGTTTAGTTAAGTCGACCCTCGGCGGATATTAGACGGCAAAGAATATAACTATAAGTGTTCAGAAGCATTACGCTTTATTGACGAACACATTATGTTAAAACTCCTCATGTATTAAACTCAAAAACTTAAATACACAGTGAGTTATGAGTCTCTTACGACTTAGCTGGTTTGTGGTGGTAAATTAATTAAATAAAAACACGCGAGGTAATGTAATGATACTTTGAGAAAGAAATTACTGCAAAAAATATTTATAGCACTGTTCATTGATGGTACCGGAAATAACTGAAAAGTTATTACTTCCTGTCATCAATATTACTGTTATAAAAATAAAACTATTGTAATTGAAAGCTAATATTTAAAGTCACCCCTTATGTTATTTAATTCTGAAGAAAAACGTACACTGTCAAAAGTTATCCTCATCTGCGTTACTTAATAGAGCTAAGTTTAATTGGAAGGTACAGTGTGACTTTTAAGCTTATATTCCGGAAATTTTTGAAATGAAACTTCTATAGAATAGTTCTGATATTACACTCAATGAAATGAAAAAGCGACACTAAAAGGGGACAAACACATACGTCTATATTATTTTGTCATTGATTTCGCGATGCGAGAGAATGACATAATATGTTGCATTTTACAATTATTGCAAAGAGATATACATTTTCCATAACACGAGAGATCATTTCATTACAAAATATGGACGTTGTTTAGATTACCTGTATCGTCGGCAATTTCTGAAGTATTCCAGTAAATTTAGATTAAAAACTTATCAATTGTATAAAATGTTCTTAAAAGGTGTGTAATTTAAATTTTAATTGCAACGCATTACTATTTTATATATCACATGGAAATTTTAAATTTTTTCCTTTTGTCTTTAATTTTAATATTCAAAAACGTCTACTTTTAGTTGTTACAAATTAAGTTTAAAAATAAAAATAATTATTAAAATTACAATATTTACAATAATAATTATATACAATATAAAAAAGAAACTATAATGTAGAAAACTAACACTAAAAATTTAAATAGGCAAAAAGTCCTGGTCCCCGTGGTATTATAGTGCCAAGAATGCTGAACCCAAACTCATCGACGCTGCTACCACAGGGGCACTGGTGAGGTTGACAAATTTAAATTCTTAAAATGTAATGCACATGACTATATGTATTACATCACAGCGTCAGTGTTATTTTTTTTAAATTTAAATACCTTTTTAGGTCACTAAAAACGATATGAAAATAACATTAACTACTTAAGCAATTGTCGCAAGTTGAAGAAAGCGTACATCACAAGTAAATAAAACTGTCCTCGTACTTCATTTGATGGTTTACAACGGTAATAATTATTCTACGCACTTGCACGAAACCTACCATAAAGATTAAGTACAACATATAACTAATTTGAACATTAAAGTATGGCTCTTTGGCAGTATTATCGTTTCAGAATATGAGTATGCAAATACTGTTATAAAAATAAATTTCTTACTAATACTACGAGTTGGTGAGGACAAGTGAGTGAATGTGACATTATATCTGAGTGGTTGGCAATTTCCGACTACCAATTGACAATCTGGAAAAGAGAATGGTATTTTTGGGCTTGAAGTTAACAATTTGGTTGGTACTTTTAAAAAATAGGAAAAACTAGTTCATTTTGCAATCCAGAATTCGAATAATCATTAAATGAAGAAATAATTTAGAGAATAAGTTGTAATAACACTATCGATTTTATATTATGCAGATCAAAGAAATAAAAATAAAATATAAAAACTTCAAAGCTTTCATTTAAATTTTGTTATTTATTTGAAACGATATTTTTATCAAAATGATTTCTTATATCAACGCGAACATTACACATTTAAAGAAAACTAGTTTTTACAGACTATCGCATATAATAACTTTTTTTATATTCCCGACGCTTCGATACTTTACAGCACCCATGGTAACGGTGAGGACTCCTCCTCCATCCCGATGGCATAGTTAACCACGGCTACTTCCATATTAAAATTATAAATTTTTGTTTTATCTACATAGTATGAACTTATGTATCTTAAATTCTTGCAGTTGTATGCTTGGGTTAGAGTAATTTTTGAATTATAGGATTCCAAGCAGATGGTAGCACCCAGTCATCTTCTCTATTGAAATTAGGATGTTTTTTGATTTCAATAGATATATACATATTTGCTGGAGCAGAATTTGGTTATTAAAAACCAATGCGATTAAAAATTAATTTTACAAAACTGCTTTGGGGGATTAAGCCCATTTATTTTTAACGGGAAATAATATTTAATTTAGTTCAAATTGGTCTTTGATCCGCCTGAATAAGTTTAAGTTTTAAAATTATATTGAATGAAAAGCCGATTGTGGCTAGAGCTACATGGAGACGGCCCCCAGTTCCCGCCAGCCCCGCTATTCCTGGCTACGATGCCGACCATAGTTATGTCAAAGACCACTGCATGACACGTGAGTCTCCCAGTGTATATAAGATTTGTCTAAATCGCCACGCCTGGTGGGCGGGATAATGATCGCTGCACCAGAATCCTTATACTTTGTTATTGCTTCCCGTCACCAGTCTCTGTATTTTTACGTTTTTTTAAATACTAATTCCTAGCAATGGTACTAGCATTACTAATATTCCCTTTTACCACTCCTGGTAAGCTTTAAATGCTTGTGTTAGGAGTGGTTCACGACAGCAGCTGAATGGCGGATTTGAACCCACGACTTTTTTAAGTTCGCAGTCCGCATTTCTCTCGTATGGATATGATGCTTTGGCAATTGAATATGAAGAACTTTCTGTTGCCACGCTGGTGGATTCGCGGGCAGAAATTAATAGTCAATAAAATATTCTTCAAAATTCTAATAAATCAGTATATTGCCCTTATGTATTTAAGATAATGTACGAGAAACAAAAGGTGAGGCTTATGAGGAACGCATTACAGCCGTCACGTTTGTTATTTCGTGCTCATTCAGCAAAGTAATAATTCATTCTTGTCGCGCTATGTTTATAATGTATGAGGTATTATTTAAGTGCGATTTTTTATTTACGTTAAACTAAAGATGATAAAAAATACAGTGCATGTATCAGTGTTGATTTCCAGAACTCTAGTTAGTTGAGTCCACGAACGATATTTTATATGAAGTCTATGCTTCAAAGGAGGAAGGGTTCTTAACATAAGGGATATATGATATACACCGCTACCATGTTAATCAGCGCCATTTTATTATAGCTACAAAAAACTAGTCTCTTTTTGTCTAGGACAACACTTTCGAGTCGTGTGAAATCATTTTTATTTCTCAAATAAATAAATTAGAATTAAAATCACACATATACGAATGAAAGGACTTAAAGCTTACGTGTTTTTATATGAACAACAAAGTTCTTGCGGTATCATTTTACACGGACAATAAAAATATAATGCCCAAAATAAATACATATTCGAAAATAAAGGTGACGTTTGCTATATTTACAGCACTCACGAGACAGAGTTTTGAGCATTTATGTTGAACTTCTAGGCAATATCTCTAGCAGGTATTTAATGTTCTTTTGATTTTCCTTTACAGGCCGGTAAAAGTTCACTATTGGAAGTGAGGAATTTACCGCTGCTGTCCCGACAAACTATCTACATAGTATGGATATTTTACGCCTCGGGAATACGAGATAGTTTACCGCCACTTGGCGGTAGCCATATTATAATTCTAGAATTTCTCAAAGTCGCATCTTACGATACCTACGGAGTGATATTTGATCAGATTGGTCAGAGAGATCAGATTGGCTTGGATTTTCATTACAATCCATACTTAAATTATACTTGCCAAACGAACATTCATTACAAGTACTAACTTATTCATAGTTTTATCTTTAAATCGTTTACCTTGTTGTTTGAGCTTGCCTCTCTTAAAAAAACAACATTTTCAACAAAGTAGTTAGGTTCCGTATTTACACTTGTCAATAAAACCAAAGTCCCAATTGTCCACAACACTCAGCATATCTTGCATAGCAGCGCCGTGACTCTTTACAAAATTGACATACGAGTAGTTCGTTTGCCTCGAAAAATGTTATTTGTTGTGGTTGCATATAATAGCGTAGCTCTACCACGTAGAAATAATAAGTTTACTTTAAATAAATTATTCTTCCTAAATTCTTGTAAGAAATATTTCTATTGATTAAGAATTAAATCTCACGTTCAGAATTCTCATGTTGCTATTTGGAAACAACGATAAACGTTATCGTTTACCTAAAGAGTGAGGTCAGAGTAAAGTGTTCGGCACGCTCTTCTACTACGTCCGTAGCAACCGCTCCAAATGTATGGAAAACGTACCAATCGAACACAGTACGTTAAGCTCTGCAGTGTAATAAGTGGCGCCAATTTAAAATGTATGATGATCGTGTTGCCTACTTTACACGCTCCATACAACACTTTTGACTCAGGCCATATGCTAATATAAAAGTTAACGCCGCTTCGCTGCGCGCTTTGCGCTCAGGTTTTAGTTTCACACTCAGAGGTACAATGAGAGAGTTTAATGCCGTGTGGATTTCTCTACTAGTAGCCCTGTGAGAACTGGAGAAAAACTGCAGTTTAAAAAAACTATGTTAATATAATTACGCTATTGATACTTTTTCGAGAGCCGTGGTAGCACAGATGGTTAACGCCTGCTGTAAATATAACAGAACGCGAGTAACTCGGTTTCGATCCCCGCTGGCACCAATGAAATTGTTAATTGCAATTTTAAGTGCTGAATTACCACGTGCTTGCGGTGAAGGAAAACATCGTGAGGAAACCTGCATGTCTGGGGAATAAGAAAAAAAAAGTATTTCGAAGGCATGTGAAGTTCGCCAACACGCATTGGGGCAGCGCGGCGGACACTTCCTTGCCCTAAAACCCTCTCAGAAATGAGGGGAGGCCTGTGCCCAGCAGTGGGACGTATATAGGCTGTAACTTTACTTAACTTTACTTTTTATTTATATTTTCAATCCATGCATGTGTACATACTAATACGAGGGCGGCACTGAAATTTTCGGGAATCAAGGATGTGACACAACATTACTATTTAAAAATGTATTTATTGCTTTTCGAAGTATTCTCCGCGAAATTTGACACATTTCATTTTCCATACGATGGAACCAATCATTGAAGCAACCATTTCATTCGGAAGTTGGGGTCTCCAAAATGGCCGTTTTGTAGGCGTCCACAGCTTCTTCAGGTGATGAAAATCTCTGTCCACGCAATTTATTCTTTATTTTAGGGAAAGTATAGAAATCATTAGGGCTTAGGTCGGGGCTGTACGGCGGATGGTCAAATAATTCTATGTTCTAAAAACTCTTTTGTTCTGCGTGCGGTGTGAGAACTCGCGTTGTCGTAATGGAGGATGATGCGGCGGTTGCAGTTCTCTTTACGGAGTTCAGAAACGACATGTGGCAAACAAATGCAAGCATACCATTCCGCAGTGATCGTTCTTTATCCCTCAAGAGGAATAGTCGTAACATGGCTGGTTTTGGAAACAAACGTGGCCACCATTTTTTTGCAACACTCCGTGAACGAACAATTTTTGTTCGCTTTAACTCATTTTCGAACACCCAAACTCGTGACTGGTTTTTTTTCGGGTTCGTAGTCGTATATCCAGGATTCTTCACTTGATACGATGTTGTATACAGCATTTGAGGATCCTGCGTGGATTGATTAAAACTACTTTTACGGATTTCTTTCGCGTTTTATTTATTTTATTTTTAACCCGACGTTTCGGGTGCTTTCCAGCACCCATGGTCACGGGGGACTGAGGTGACTGACGTCCCGATGTCAAAGTTAACCCGGAGTACCTTCAGCTTTTTTAATTATTGTCTTTGGTCCGATCTACGCAGAATGAACTAACTGTGGTTTGAAGTCTTGCAGTGGTATGCTTGGGTTTAGTTTTAATTTTATTAATTATAGGATCCCAAGCAGGTGATAATGTATCTCCCATTGTCGCCGATATATTCATGGAAGACTTCGAGGAGAAAGCCCTCCTTACTGCACCTGTCACCCCAAGGTTCTACAAGCGGTACGTAGACGATACTTTCACAATTTTACCATCAGACAAAGTAACTGCATTTTTAGAACATCTTAATTCCATAAACTCTAAAATTCAATTTACTATGGAGTTAGAGGCAAATAATTCCTTAGCTTTCCTAGATGTGTTAGTCATCCGAAATCCTAACAACACCATAGGTCATACTGTGTACAGAAAAAAGACCCATACAAACCGATACTTAAATGGTGAATCTCACCACCATCCTTCACAGTTAGCTACCGTGGGCAAATCTTTGTTACAGAGAGCACGAGGAATCTGTGACAGCAAACACCTGGCCGCCGAGCTTCAGCACGTCAAGCAGGTTCTGCACGACAACAAGCTTCGGGTCCCGCGCCTCCGTCACAGTGACCGAGTGAAGCCGGCCACAGTCGAGCGTGTGCCTGCTGTACTACCTTATGTCAGAGGTGTCACAGACAAGATTGGCTACATCTTGAAGCGAGCTTCTATTAGAACATTCTACAAGCCGCCGAAGAAGATTAGTCAGTTCTTACCATCCGTCAAGTGTCATATTCCTCTACAAGATGCAGGAGTGTACAAGCTTGATTGTGATTGTGGTCTCTCATATATAGGGCAAACAAAGAGATCAATTAGAACCCGCGTAAAAGAACACATAGCTGACGTGAAGCATCAACGTTCCGGGAAGTCTGCAGTTTGCGATCATATCCTCGATGGCCCCAACCATTACATCAGATTTGATAGACCACAAATCCTCGCGAAAGAACACCGATTCCTACCAAGGATGATACGTGAGGCTATTGAAATTAAAAAACATCCTAATTTCAATAGAGAGGGAGGCTTGGTATTACCACCTGCTTGGGATCCTATAATTAATAAAATTAAAACTAAACCCAAGCATACCACTGCAAGACTTCAAACCACAGTTAGTTCATTCTGCGTAGATCGGACCAAAGACAATAATTAAAAAAGCTGAAGGTACTCCGGGTTAACTTTGACATCGGGACGTCAGTCACCTCAGTCCCCCGTGACCATGGGTGCTGGAAAGCACCCGAAACGTCGGGTTAAAAATAAAATAAATAAAACGCGAAAGAAATCCGTAAAAGTAGTTTTAATCAATGTACAGTGTTCGCGTAAATATAAGAAATCATTATCCTGCGTGGAATCTTTCGAGAGTTATGACGCACCAATTAATGCGAGCCGCTTTTTGCTCTTCACAGAGCGAATGCGGTATCCATCGGGAAAACAACTTTTTTACACCTAATTGTTCATGCAAGATTATTTGTTACATTTTTGTTTGACTAAAGCCAATGTCTAAAGTCGCATGAATTTCGCGGTATGTCACATGTCGAATTTTCTTTTCTTAATCGGCTTACGCACAGCATCAACGTTTTCTTGGATGACTGCAGTTTTTGGACGACCTTGACGAGGATTATCACTGAGTTTGACACGTCCACGTTGAAATTCAGCAAACCAGCGTTTTGGATGGGGCTTTATCACCAAATGCAGAAATCATCCGATCAACACACTGTTTTTGTGTTAAACCACTTCGAAAGTCATAATAAACTATCGCTCTTGAATTTTCTTGAGTCAATTCCATTTTCTCAACGACTTTATAGATGTAAGATATATGTAAAACGGACAAATGACACGATACATGTGACAACCCTAGTGTAGTAGCAGTACTTTTAAAGAAAAAAAAAAACAATTTAGGGATAATATCACCCAGCAATTTAAGGATTTTACTAAAACTTCTATGTTGGACATCAAGACACGGACGGCATCAAAGATATTCAATACCCTGATGCAATCGCAAATATTATTGACAGCTGGAGAATATTTGCGTTATTCAGATGGCGCGAGAAATTGATTATATGAGTACGTTTATTAATTAAAATAAAATTGCAGGTTTAGATTGGAATTATTCACTTGATTTCTCATTGTGGTGTGTTTCAGTGACATTTTACTTTAGTCAGTAACTAAGAGCGTATTACCAACTCGTTTATATTAAATAAGTAACGTTAGATAAAAGCGCTTACTTAACCCTTAATCGTCATAGCACGGAGTGGGGCCACGCTCTCAGAAAATAATGTAAAAAAATGTAAAATACCAGCTCAATGATGCTGTGTTTTATATGGTGAATGCAGAGAATCTTAGACCCTTTCTACTGGTAAAGAGGTATTTCATTTTAATCCTCAGAGGTGACAACGTATTGGTATTTTGATTCTTAATCGACGTTAAATGGAGATGTTTTAGAGCATAACATCCATTTAACATAAAGTGGATTATGTCGTTTTTCACCCTTATTCCAAAATATGTATATAAATACTGTTCATTGACAGTAGCCTTACGGTCAAGGCACAGATTAATAATCTTAGTAAATGAAGTCACCTCACTTATATTCGTTTTTAATTTTAATAAAATGAGTTATGTAATACTATACTACAAACATAACTCCACTCGTTAATAAGATCCAGATCATCTTATGTATTAGATTAGTTGAATAAAATTTAGTAATATCCCATTACATTGTTATTGACTTCTAATTGAAACTGGGGATCAAGTAATACATATTATATTTCTCTTAATTTATTTTCTTTTCTTTTAGTTTTAGCAATACGAAATATTACTGTGAAATCTACATTTACGCTTTACTTGACTAATATAGTTCTGCTTATTTTTTACCTATCATGAGCCAGCACTGAAGTACTTTTTCACCTGATGTGATCTAATGTTGTGCTCGAAGATTGTACTCAATTGACTTAGCGTTATGAACCTTTTTGAATAAATGTCGCTTACATGTACAGAAGTTGAGTATTTACTAGTGTTATAATATATTGTGTAACGTTTTCCTTATTTATCTGGTACTTATACTGACAGGACTCATTTTTATGAGACTTATAACAAAAAAAGTATATACCAACTTTCATATTTGCTTAGCACTTTGTGAAAGTTGACTAATAAAATTTTGAGTTTGGTTTAGTAGGCGATGGGCTAGTCACCTGTGAATTCCTTACACAAATTTATATCTAAATCTACATTTTTTGGCTACACAAGATCGAATAGCTTGCTGCTATTTTCGCTCTGTTTCGTATTCGAAGATTAAATTTGTTTTTGCTATAAGAAAATTAATTAATTTCTAAAACAAATCAATCCAATTAAATTAAAAGTCAAAAAGCTCAAATAAAATGACAAAGTGAATATCACTCATTATTCTGAACGTTCCACTAACAAGAAGAACTTTCCTCCATTACATAGAGAACAGATAACAATCGAGAGCGTGCAGCGCACCCGTATGTAATACTAATCTCCTTACAAGCAATCCAGAACGCTGAGGAGTGTAAGCGAGAGTTGATTACTAGGGATTTTATAATATTAATGTTTGTTACTGTCAATGTAGCTACAGTAGATATACTTGCAGTGGTGATAAGAATATCAATCGCTTCATTTCATTTCGTGGATATCGTAAGAAGTAGCTATGGATGGCTTCAGTCAGATCTAGTAGCTGCCCGAAAGATGGCAGTATAATCATTGGCCAGACGTAAATTAGTACATATTCTTGAATGAATTGTGTGTATTTCATAGCAGCCAACCGTGATTTATGATTGCATGTTCACAGTCATGAGTCCGTTGGCACGTTTATACCGGAAATATGCAAAGGATATTAAGGCCGCTGCATAAAAATTAATAACATGTAGTGTTCTTATTATTAGGATAAAACAGGACTACACTCAATCGTTCTCTTTATTACACGAGAATCATAGCAAATATTAAAAGCTTAAAAAATAAAACAAAAATAACATACCGCCAAACAAACATAGCATGGAGGGTAAAATTTTAATGTTTTACATAAACGCAATAAGTAGTTTATAATGTTTATGCTCAACGTTATTACTCACCTTTACAAAAGTGACATTAGTCATATGTCAGGCAATTTCGCAACGCTGTGCCATTTAACATACGCGCGTGCCCATATAGAAATGAAATACTGAGCGAATGACATTTTAAGTTACGACGATATGTCAGGATATTTCGTTGAAAATGCAATCTTAGTAGATTTGCAGAATTATAACATCTCTAATCACTCATCTTGCCTTAAATCATTAAATTAATAGTTCGCAAGAAACGCAACATCAGTCCGCAAAAGCACCACTGAAATTATTGAACGCAATATCCAGAGTTGATATTCAGCGTACTAGGCAATGAAAGAAGATATCATGAGGAAACCTTGGAAGAAAGTGTTTCCATATCCTGACAAACATGTCTAAACTTTATCGTCAGATGTACCCTGAGCAGCCCTCGAGTTCAGTTGCAGATTGACTTGAAAATTTCCACTACCATCTTATATTAAATTATTGTACTGTAATTATACTTGCCAAAAGAGCATTTATTACCAATACTAACATATTCATAGTTTTATATTTTAATAGTGTACCTTGCTGGGCTTACCAAAAACATAAAAGCAATATTTCAACACTTTAGCTGTGATTTTTACTTAAATATGTCAACAATAAAATGACCCCCTCTTGTCCGTAGCACTCACCGTATCGTAGGCGTATATCGTAGCTCCAGTAGAAATACCAACATCTTGGCATAGCAGCGCTGCGTCGCTTCGAGAAAATGACATAGTCAGTCCGTCTTCACAAATTTCACTTGTATTTACAAGGGTAAAAAAGTTTTGTATCTAAGATAAAACATTTATTACTAAGGAGTAGATAGTATGCTTTAATCATTATCTAATGTAAAATTTAATGGATCGCAGCAAAAGTTACCTAAAATCAAAATGATACTTCCAATCTGAGCCTGCTATATTGAATTAAATTTGTAAACATCCAGGCCTGCAACACTCTTGTGAATCCTGTGATGTCACCAATATCCACGGGCGGCAGTGATCGCTAACGATACCCGAGGTAAGGCGACCGCTTAGTCTCCCGAGATTAATATTTTTCGTAATTATAATTTCGGCCCGTCTGTATTATCATCATCATCGCCCCATAAAACTTATAGCTGGACATGGGGCTCTTCCATTACAGTGAGGATATGACGTCATGCTTGGCAGGTGGAGTGACGTTTGCAGGGCCAGACGAAAGCACATTTGATACTGCTGTTCTCGCCAGTTCGCGTATTTTAGGCCTGGCGAAGGTGAGATGGTGAGAAAGCCATCTATGCGATATTTCTGGAATTTTCTTTAGTCACCTATTATGAAATCCGCGGGTTGAAATGTGGTGATAGGTTCTCTTACGCCACAACCACTGAGCCCTATATTAAGTGCCTCTATTTGTAACTTAACCACATTAATATTTCTAAAGTATCTCTTTATGTTCAACGCAAAATACAAATGCTTAAGGTAATAAGAAATTAAATCAGACAAGATTAATTTAATTTACGTTGCTCTCTACATTCTTTTCCTCTAAGGAAATCAATACTCTTACTATGGCAATAAAGCTTAGCGATCAGTGGGCACACCTACTTAGGATATTTAAACTTGAGTTTAAATTTTAGATACAGCGCCTGTTAAAGGACTTTACATTTTCTTGGATATTTTTATTCGTCAGGTATGCTGGTTTCATCATGATACTATTCGTCACCAACGAGCATATGGAGAATCAGCCCTTAAAATTGCAATTCACATTATTAATGGTGCCGTCGAGTATCGAATCCGGGTCAAGTTCTATTCTCACCAGATGTGAAATTAGCGGCAAACGTTTAGCCCTTCCGTTACACTTGCTCTTAACAACTTGTTTAGGCTTTATACATAACTATTATTAACATTTTATTCTCAAATTGTAGAAAGGTATAAACTTCTACGAAAACAACGATTGCTAGTAATCTATTTACTTAACCCTTTTTTTCAATCAAGTTGATTCGACAAACTTTGGATTAAGAACGAAGGAACGAGTTTGCTACGTAATCACGAAATATTAGACTAAAAAACTTTCGTAATAAAAGTTTATGCAACTATAATTCTGTAAGATGAATCGGGAGTACTTTATATATAATATTACTATAGTTTACTTTACATAAACTTTACTTTACTTTATATATAATATTATTACAATTCACTACATATGTTTATATAATTACTTATGGTTCAGCTTACGGATCTTTTGGACTATGTCAGTTACTCTGATGATGCATAGTGGCATTATAGCTCAAAACCCTACAATCAACGGGGAAAAATCGAACCCGAGTTGCAGCCTTGTAATGGTAAGCGAATCGCAGGGCGATTTGTACTAGACGAACAGACAGCCAGGATGGATGATAATTTATGTAGAAAGTCATTAGATACAAGGGGCTCAGAACCGTGTGATTGGCGTTTCTTAGGGGAGGCCTGCGTATAGCAGTGGACTTGTGAAGGGCTGTGATGTTTACGTCACGCTGGGCACGCAGAAACGCTATCTTAAAAAAGAATTTATGCAGCCGTTGGTTTAGTAAATGCTGATAAATAATTAGATGAATATATAAATAGAAAATAAAATGAAAATAGTAAGCAATGAAACATTCTTGATTAGGCCTCACAGTTAGTAATATACCCACATATGTTTATATTATAAAGGTTTTGGTGTCCTTGCATCAAACTGATCGCTTACAATGTCATTTCCTATGCGCATGTGTGTTAATATCGTCGAAATAGATAAGCGATACAGCTCAGTCAAGTTAAGTGTACCTGCCTTGAATTTTGCGCATCCTACTTTCACCTGCCCATAATTAAAGCAAAACATATTGAGGCACACAATAAAGTTATAACGTGGTGTACATTAGTATAGACTATTAAAAGGTTACAGATGTTGATTTTCGTTCAATATGCAAAAAAATATATTTATATTCCTAATTAAGATTGCTAGTAATAAACAAAACCACTCTGACTCGACTTGTGTTATATATTAGGTACAACATCATCAGCTCTCGTAAGTTAAAAAGTCTTTTTATCACCGCATATCTTAAAAGAGTAAGACCGTAATACTAATTAAGCAACGTCATGTACATTAGCAAGATATAAAAGTGTTTATAAATATTTTTGTAGTAGGGTTTGTATCATTTGTGTTATTTGACTAGTGATAACCACTATAAAATAATTTCTGCTTAATATAAATATTAAACTTTTTGACAATTAGGTCCCGCATATTTTGAGACTTTGTTGTAAAAGCGTATTTTTATAGGATAGGGTGACAAAGTAGCACACATTTCACCTGATGAAAAGTAGTTGATGTAGCCCATAGACATCTACATCTGTCCTCGATTACGAATCGCAGTGCAAATGCGTTGTCACCCGTGAGTACTAAGATGGAATGCCCCGTTTCCAGTAAAAAAGTTTTCCGGTTCTCTACACTCACCATACGAAACACAGCAGTATTTACGCTAGAATATTTTGAGAGCATGGCTCTACAACGTATATTATATTATTGTCCCATGAAGACTGTTTGGAGTTGAGTAACAGGTACAAGTAACCTGTATTTTCTGTAAACACTTAAAGCATCTAGTATTTACATAATGTACGCTTCACTAGTTTAGTAAAACTATTTTAGTTTATACATTAAAGTTTCGTAAATATACTGAGAGGTTAAACTTAATATATGTATTACATAATTTTTTAAGGAACTTTTTCAAATCTACGTTATAAATAGCTTTACAGAAAGTGTTAGTAACATTGATTGTTAGACAATCTATTTTTGTGAATAAACTTTTTTTAATTGCATTGTTACTCATATTTGCTTAAAACTGTTTAATACAACAGTTTGTTTTAACGCCTCCGCGAGACCGAAGAAAATCAGATTGTAAGGATAAAGTTTTTTTCTAAACAAAAGTATGAAAATCAGCAAGCCAGCAAAAATTGTATACTTAATTTAAGTAAGGTGGTGGCGTTCAAAAATATGGTAGTAAAATCTCTAGCAAATTAATTTGTTTAAATCCATTTATTACAATCAAATAATAATTTCTCCGATCAGCAGAGAATTTACAACAGTGGTAGGTAGACTGAAGAGCGTTGAGAAAATGTTCGATCTTCTGTTATTTGTAGAGTCAAGAGCATGCGGCGTTAGATTCGTTGATGGTGCTTGAGAATTACCTGTAAAACATTACTAAAGCTTGTTTACAGATCTTTGAACTTACCTACCTATGTATCTCTTAACCATATTTAAATTGTATAACGATGTTTTGTAATCAATTTGTATTAACTAGATAGACTCCTTTGATAGGCTGATAACCACCAGAATGGAGGAAACAGAGAATAGTTATTACCTATATATATATTATAGCATACCTATTCTCTATTTCTACCGCCAAGTAGCAGTACATAAACCGCTGTAATCCAATTCGAAGGATAAGAGCGTTAATAAAATTATAAGATTGAAGAATTTTTTTCAAATCTTCGTAGGTGATGATGCATCAGTCATCCAAGCTTAAATATGTGGACGGGCTACAATAATCATTTACCATCTGGTAGACTATGGCTCGTTTCACACTTTTATACATATAAGTCAACAATATATAACATATCAAATAAACACACAATTTATGCGTGCAATAAATGTTGCAAAAATAAAGCCTTAAGCTTTCCATGGCACATTAGCTAATGGTTACACAAATAGCACGTTAACTCTAGTACTTGAATATTTTATTCAGCAGTCAAGTCTGCTGGCTAATTTACTTAAACCGACGATGTAGAAACAATAAAGAGTTTATGATTTGAATTAAAATTCCATCTTACTTGCTGTTATATTTCACCAGTATTTAGGACACTTATACTGCCCAGCAGTTCGTTTGAGTAGGAACCACACTCCCACATATTGTTGCTGCAAAGCAACAGTACGTGCTCTACTGCGTTCCGGCCTGAAGGGTACAGGGAATATATTTGCAGGCTGTGAGGCATTCTATTTAATTTATCAGTGGAGAAGGCCCCCTTACGTTAGATACACTGAAAGTTCTGCGTAACTTACAATTGTCATGACTGTTTTTGTTTTTTTTTATTCTAAAATAGCGCTTAGAAAAAATTCCACCTGATTCCAATTGACCTGATGGTGGTGGTTATGTAGCCTTAAATGGTGAGGCGCACTGACTTAACAAAAACCTATTCACTCTTGCCTTGAAGAATGTGGGTGACATTGTAATCTGATGGAAAGACAGATGCTGGCAACTTATTCCACTCCTTTGCTGTACGCATGATGAAAAACGTTACGATTCATTTGGTTCTAGTGCGTGGTAAGTCAACAACCAAAGGTTGAAGATTGGCCAAACGTCTGGTTGTCCAATAGCGAAAGGGAGAGGGAGGAATCAAATTATGCAATTCCTGCGCACACTCTCCGAAATACATCCTGTGGAAGACCGAAAGCCTGGCCACTTTACGCCTGTGTTTGAGGCTGGTAAAATTGGTTTTAACTTAATTCGGGTCACCAATAAGCCTCTTAGCACGCCTTTCCATTGAGTCCCAAGCTGCTAGGCGGCATTTTGCAGAAACAACCCATATATGACAGCAATACTCCATGCACGACCGGACTTGCGCTTTATATAAACTAAGCAGCTGTCCCGGTGTGAAGTATCGCCGCACCTTTGCAAGGACCCCTAGCTTCCTTGCATCTGCTTTGGCCTTGGACTCAAATGAACCGCCCGAAGTTCAGATTTGAAGATATTTTAAGCCCCCAGCAATTGGAGGCGGTCGGTGTATTCCAGTGATACATTTTGGAAAGGAGAAGCCAAGGTCAGCTGGCTCCTTTTTGCAGTGAAGAGACAGAAGAGATTTGGAGGCGTTGAATTTCACAAGAATTTGAATTTCAGCAATCTTATGTAGTGGATATATCTGGAACGATTGTAGAATCCATTCATGGGTAATGTTCAAATATTCAGGAGAAATAAAATAGAGATTCCTTTTATTCATGTACATAGTACATTTTGAATTGTTCAAGCAATTGATAGAACTTGTTGGAGTTATTCACAATTACATAAGGAACTTACATTTTTTGATCTACCCTAATTTATGTTTATTACTTTATTATATTGTTCTGTGTGATTTATTTTAAATTGTATGAATGTACTCATGTAAGTGACATTAGATTCACCAGGATAACTCGAAAGATATAAATTTACTTTCGCTGAGGAGTTGGAAATCAGTCTGCTCTTCATAATTTGTATGCAAAGTTCGTGTGTGTTGGTAAAAAAAAAATCTATTCATGGACTGTTTATTAGTTTTTTGTCTCTTCGATATTAATATGAATACAATGAAATATTTTTACGTTTTTAAACAAAATTATGTGAAGTGAGTAGAAAAAGTAAAATATCCACACTGGCAAAAGGGAGCAGAGTTAATTAAACGAGACCTACTCTTCGGGTCTTTAATTCTGACATACACTAAGTCTTAACATCGAATTCCAAATGTGTAGTTATTTCATTATTTTTAGTTGTTGAAAGTAGGTTTTTACGTTTATTGAAAGTAAATATACGAATATTTATGATAATTACGCCGTGATATATCAGAGATCTTTCGATTTTCCATCCATATCCTACCGTGGTCTCTGGCGGGATGAAATGGGAAAGTCAACCAGCACATTGCGTTCATTACAATCACATTTAATAATTAGGTAATTAGCAATGCTATTATAGTTAATACTAAATAACAAAACATGTACTAGATACAATGTTATATCCATTTTATAAATCCATTTAGTAAATCCTAGCTAGAGCCAGTGCAGCTGCGAGAGATAATGGGTGTATAATTATGCGCTAATATTCACCACTCATCGCTGAAGATATTCATTTCTGATAAAACATTCGTAACTGTTAATTTGATTATTTTTAAATTATTTAGTGAACCAATATTTTATAATGTTAGCTATACATTGTATGTTTGTGAAAGGTGACGGTGTCTATCTCGTTTACAGCAGTTGCAAAATATCCAGACCGGCGACGTGTAGCAGTACCACAGCAGTGCGGCATCTGGTCTTCGATATGTTCTGTACTGCAATTATCAATAAACACCTGGAGAGACCCATATTCAACCATGGACTTCAATTCCACGGGCTAAAGAAGAAGGAGAAGATTTATGAATGTAGATATATAACAAGTAATAAACATAATGATTTCTTATCCACGCTGAAGAATATCTAATCCATCCCAGGATTATTCGCGAGGCTACTGAAATCAAAAAACATCCTCATTTCATTACCCAAGATGCCTTAGTGCCATCTGCTTAAAATTCTACTATTAATATAATTAAATCCCAACCCAAGCACAAAACTCAAGACATAACTTCATACTACGTAGATCGGAACAAAAATAAATAATTTTAATCTATCTGGAGTTAGCTGTGGTTAACTGTGAAATTGGGATGTCGAAAACCTCAGCCCCCCCCCCCCCCACCTCTTCGTGATCATGTGTGTTGTAAAGTGCTAAAAATGTCTTAAATATTCGTAGATAATATACAATGAGTTAATAACGCGATAAAATCCATAAAAACTTGTTTAATTTCAAAGTACTAAGCGGATATATTTTCTTATACATATCAAAGACTAAGCTAGGGTATCTTTAATAACTATGCATATCATTACATATATATATATATATATATATATATATATATATATATATATATATACATATATATATATATATATATATATATATATATATATATATATATATATATATATATATATATAGCCGTGGTAGCTCAGTGGTTAACGCTCGCTGTAAATATAACAGAACGCGAGTAACCCAGGTTCGATCCCCGCCTGCACCAATGAAATTGTTAATTGCAATTTTAAGTGCTGATTTACCACGTGCTCGGCGGTGAAGGAAAACATCGTGAGGAAACCTGCATGTCTGAGGAATATGAAAAAAAAAATATTTCGAAGACATGTGAAGTTCGTCAACACGCATTTGGGCAGCGCGGCGGACACTTCCTTGCCCTAAAACCCTCTCAGAAATGAGAGGAGGCCTGAGCCCAGCAGTGGGACGTATATAGGCTGTAACTTTACTTTACTTTTTATATATATATATATATATATATATATATATATATATACAATGATATGTTTTTCCGCTGAAAAAAAGCAAAGTAGCATATGTCACTCTATAGCTACCGAACTATCCCCATACCAAAATTCATGCCATGCCGATGCTCTGTTGCGACGTGATAGAAGTACAAACTTTTACAACATATTCTATTTTCCCACGGAAATGAGATATTTTTCCACGGAAAAAAGTAGCCTTTGTCACTCTACAGCCACCGAACTATCCCCATACAAAAAATCATGCCATGCCGACACTCTGTTGCGACGTGAAATAGGGACAAACAAACACACTTTCGCATTTATAATATTAGTATGGATTGTCTCATGCATCGTGACTTCTGTACGCTTTGTATACATAAATTACTGTAAACCATACAGACTAAAAACAATTACTTATAGGCTATACAAGCACTTGTTTCATGCGGGATTCAAACTCACGTGCACAACGGTTAGTAAATGTGCTTCCAAGCCATCATAAACAATTACTAGAATAGATAACGGTATTCCTGAATTTCTTTTAAAGCACATTATTCTTTGTAAGAATATGTACGGATTAATAATTTTAACATCGTTGGTATTTTGACATAGTTTTTATACACTGCAGTTTTCTGCAGTTTTCAAAGGGCTGGTTATGGAAAGCCATAGTTCATTAAGTCTGCTCATTATACTCTCAGTGTAAAACTAAAAACTGGGTAGTGAGCCTTCAGTGGAGCATTTTCGGTCTTACTATTAGCCTAAGGCTCCAGAGCGAGCGAAAAACTGTGGTAACCAACCCACCTGCCAAGTGTTCTGTGGCAAATATTATCTTGAGGCAATTTATGCGCGAAACCTATGTTGAGCATTGGATTTTTGACAGACTATCAATAACAATTGAATGAAGACGTGAGTGGATGAAGGTGATAACTCGCATTCTACTAGTTTTGAGTAAATCAAGATTGAAGTTTCACTATTGTTTTTTGAGATAAGTCGTTAGAAAATTTGTTTTTGATTTAAACTATAGTGCAAAGTTGGGTAAACCAACTTAAAAAATTAGGGTACGTGAGCAATTAAACTTCTTTTATACTTTATGGTATATAATTTCGAAAAAAACTGAACATAACTCTTTCTTTCACTAACATTTTAAAAACATTTTGGCATTTTAGCTATTTCAAATTAGGTGTTAAGTAACATTATGTAGTTAAAGTTTTACAAAAAGGTAAACATTACTTAAATATTCCTTATTTATAAAGTTATAAAGAGAAACGTAAGCTAATAAAACAGAGATCGGTCTTGAGAATAAAAAAATTATACTATTTTTCAATTAAATTCGACTCATAGAAGTACCGATATTCTGGCTTTACGCAAATGTTCTTTTTTTCCACTGATACGATACCACATTTTCCGTTCGTACGCGTAATCTCCACAGAATAGCGCAACTGTGATCTTCTTTTTAAAATGTCCAACTTTTTGAAGGGTAATTTCATCGTATGTTTCTTTATATAGATAGGAACCATATTCATCTACGCGTATCCGTTTAATACCATCCCTAAAACTTACTTTGTTATTGTTTACGTCCTTTTTTTCTGTTAAAAAAATTAAGTTTTTCCTGTAACTTACCAATTATTCTGAAATGCCCGCTCATATCAGTGACTGTATTATTTCGGGAAGCTTTACAAATAATATTCATGTATTGTTCAAGAACAAAAACTGCATCGTGTTTCCTAGGGACTTTTGCTATCGTTTCTATCAGTTGATCGAGTAAGTAGATGAGTTTGTATATTTGATATGCGTATTTAGCAGGGATGGGAGATATGATAAGGATATAGAAGGATGAGTACACTCTATTGTGAAGAGTCAGAATATGTCAAAAAAGCCACGTATGGCAATTCATGCTGTGTTGGTCTCCACTTTAACGTATGGTAGTGAAAGTTGGGTGTGGCAGAAGAAGCACGAGAGTAGAATAAACGCAGTAGAAATACGGTCGTTAAGGAGTATGTTAGAGCTGAACTAAAATATGTTAGAGAAATTGTGTGATAAGAGAAAAGTGTAGTTTGCAAGATGATATTGTGACCAGGATTAAGAAAAGAATGTTTCGGTGGTTTGGTCATGTGGAAAGAATTAATGAGAAAAGAGCGACAAGGAAAATTTAGTCGGAAAGGGACATCCTAGGTGAAAGTTTATCGACCAAATTGGCGATATATTGAAAACGGGCCAAATTAGGAGTACCCTTAACCGACGAGCATGTATGCGTGGGTATATGGATGTGGAGGAGGCGAGACAGTTGTGTCAGGATCGTGCCAAATGGTAGTCTGTAGTCTCTGCCTACCTCTCTGGGTGACAGGCATCAGTGTTTACGTTTATGTTTTTTTCTATCCTACTGAAATCATAATCCGAGTCTTAATAAGAATGGCCAACCTCAGGGAATTTGTGGTCTATTACTTTAAAATATCCTTTTAATATAAGGTATTGATGCAATGCAATCATTTTTGAACTGTTCGGCACATGAATTGTTTTTGACAACTTGAATCTACCTCCAAAAATCTTAGAAGTGCGTTTCTAAGTTCAACACTTCCGCGATCCGCTATTATACGGTGACCGACGGCAGCTTCCAGTAATAATTTTGCCCTTGCTTTGCCCCCTGCCATTACTTTTCTACACTCTGTTAGAAAGCCCGCGAGAATGTGATAATTTTAATGACAACGAAAATCAAAACAATTAACTGACGTGAACGAATGAAGGTGCTATGTATGTTACATAACACCTTCATTCACGGAGAAGTGATGTCGTGTCATTCGACTATCGTTCGCCGAGTGGAAGAAAGTGTTATGTTCGTACATCTCACTTTCTTCCACGACAAAAAAACAAATTTTTTACTTTATTTATCAAAAACGCAGTGATATGGGCTCGTACCTCTTTCATCCAGTACCATTTTCAAACTAAACTGTACATAACACCTTTATCAACTTTCTATTTTTGAAATACGTCTTAAATCGATAGTTTTAGGGTCTAAAATCATTTGATAATGACATATCACCTTCATCTATGCAAAAAACACCAAAACCTGAAAATGCGACATATCACCTTCATCCACTTATGTCTTTAATTAATATAAGATTTTATTTCTCCTAAATTATTATTTGATCAAAGTTATTTACCTGTAAATGTCCTTCGATCAAAATTATATGAAGTTGACGCCTCCTCTATCTTTGTATACTATGTAGTCATGAATTTGACCGCCTCGTTGGTCTAGTGGTTGTAGCAGTGCGACTGCTGATCATGAGGTCCTGGGTTTGAATCCCGGGTCGGGTCAAAAAATTATTTATTGTGTTTTTCTGTCAAGAAATTCTCAGTAGTTGCCCGGAGTCAGGAAGTTGGCGGTGTCTCACTCCCATGCATCGGAAAGCACGTAAAGCCGTTGGTTCTGCGCCTGATTTCTCTCCGGTCATGTCGGTTTACCGTCCCATCGGATTATAAGTGAGGGAGTATAGAGTGCACCTGTGCTTGCGCATACACTTGGGCACTATAATCCTGTCCTGCGCCGATGGCTAGTCTCCGTGGAGGCAGGCCGCTGTGGCCGAAATTCGGTCTGGAGGACATTATTAGTCTTGAATTAATGGACCGAATGACATGATTTTTAATCTTCCGGGGGGAAAGTAGGATTTTCAATGGTGTCCCAAACTATATGAGCTCCCACTGGCAACACTATACATCTCATGTCATTGTGAATATATTTTCCTATTATGAATTATAGTACGATCATATACTATTGATTAATAATGCTCCATTATAAAAAAACTGCAAAAGTTTTGCAAGTAATTTTATTGCCTTTCTTACATTTTCAATATCAATATTACTTCTTATGTATTTTCTTGTTAAATTACTTTACCTAACTAGCTGTCTAGCTTATTGCAGGGATTTTAAACAGTTTTGAAAATAAACAACTAATTTACTGAACTTCATAGAATTTAGTCACATACACACGATATTGTGATGTAACTGATACACGCAGTAAAATTAAAAGTGTTGTACAAACGACTTCAATATAGGTAAAATAACAAAATTATCAATGCATTTGAAGTCATATAAATACTTATTATTTAGTGTAACACAAAAACTACTAGTCAGCCCTTGATCAAGTTTATATGGGACTACAAAGCACGAGCTTTTAAATGAAAAGCAATAAAATAGCAGCTTAATGCTGCTGTATTTCGTATGGTGAGTGAGAGAATCGGAGACCCTTTTTACTGAAAAAGAGGTATTCCATATTAGTCCTCAAAGCTGACAACGCATCTGCATTTTGATTCACAAACGAGGGTAGATGTAGATGTCTATGGGCCGCAGCAACCACTTACAATCATGTGGACTGTGTGCTCGCTTGTCACTCTTTTCCTATAAGAGGATAAGAGGTAACACACAAAAACCCACACAGTCGAATTGAATACCTCTTCCTTTTTGAAGTCGGTTAGAAATAACATAATATGTTCTCTTGCAATGTATTTTTTTCTTTTTTGATAATACTCAGCTATGTAAACCAAATAAGTTTGTATTAAACTTCAGCTTTGATCGTATTCTGGTTTTTTCCATTCTATAAATACCAGAAAAGAACCATTTAACTTCACCACATAAACCCTAATCATAATAGGAAAAACAATAAATTTATTACTTTAACAACCACGATTTTAGACAATAAACATTTTGTATACACATACAAGGGCTTACGAATTATTTTTATGCAGCCCTCCCTCGCAGCACTGCCGCAGCAGTAAGTTCAGGCAAAGGAGATGTTACATAACAGTTATATTAGTGGTAAATGTTAATTAAATAATTGACTTCTCGTTTATGTGACATATTATGTGTTTCACTTCTGGTGTGAAAATTCTATAATTTTATAATTTAAATTTGAATTACTTGGTCTTAGCAAGTAATTAAAATTTATTTTTTATGTATTGATTTTTTTGTTTCTAATAAATTCATAATCCAATTAACAGCAATTTTAGAACTTTCTACTTTTTTATTTTCTGAATCTCATCGTCTGTGTATATATCATATTGTGGTTTCTGCCAAAATGTAAAAATAAAATGAAGACTAGTCTTGTTTGAAATAATTTTACAGCTGTATTTAATACAATATTTTCTGACATACTTAACCCACATATAGAGAGGACATGCTTGATTCACCCTCCAATATACTGTTGTCGATTCACTATTATGATTTTTTATTTATTATATTAGACCATTTGGAATAAAAAAAGTGAATTTGCCTACCTCTTTAGCTGTTTTTAGCTCCGTTCTTTTTACACAATAGTTGGGCTTAAGGCCTGTCACATACTACTTCATTGGTTTGATACGGGCATTGAGGTCTCTTTATAGCGATTCTAGTGCTCGTGTCAGGATCAATGGGGTCTACTTGGATTGATTTGGCATCCAAAAAGGTGTCAGACAGGGCTGTGTAGCTTCCCCTTGACTGTTCAACCTATTTATGGACAGGTGTTTACAAACTTTGAAAGATGAAGAATGTGGGTTAAAAATGGGTGAGTTAACCCTCAAATGCCTTTTGTATGCCTATGATCAAGTCATATTTGCGTCATCGGCGGCTGAGTTGCAAATGATGGTTATATTAATGAACTAGGCATTAAAAGAAAGGGGAATGAAAGTGAACGCAAGTAAGACGAAAGTGATGGTTTTTGAAGAAAGCAAAACAGTATATGAAATAAGAATAGAAGGAGAATTAATTAAGCAAGTAGAAGAGTTTGTATATTTGGGATGTGTATTTAGCAGGGATGGTAGATATGATAAGGATATAGAACGACGAGTAAATGCAGGGAATAGAGTGAAGGGGGCACTACACTCTATTATGAAGAACCAAAATGTGTCACAAAAGGCACGTATGGTAATTCATAATGCAGTGTTAGTCCCTACTTTAATGAATGGTAGTGAAAGCTGGGAGTGGCAGAAGAAGCACGAAAGTAGAATAAATGCTGTAGAAATGCGATCTTTAAGGAGTATGCTAGGGTTGAATCTGAATGACAGAGTGAGAAATTGCGTGATAAGAGATAAATATGATATGCAAGATGATGTTGTGATCACGATTAAGAAAGGAATGCTTCGGTGGTTTGGTCATGTAGAAAGAATGAATGAGGAAAGAGTGACAAAGCAAATTTATATGGCAGATGTAAACGGCAGAGTCGGGAAGGGACGCCCTAAAAAGAAGTTTATCGACCAAATTGGTGATATTTTAAAAATAGGCCACGTTAGACGTACCCTTAACCGACGAGCATGTGAGCGTAGATGTATGGATGTAAAGGAGGTGAAAGAGGTATGTCAGGATCGTGCCAAATGGAAGTCCGTAGTCTCTGCCTACCTCTTTGGGTGACAGGCGTGAGTGTTTATGTTATGTTATGTAATGTCTGCTCCACTGGTAGCAACTGCTGGAGGCTAATTGCATGCCTAATAAGTTGTTACTGATGGAGACAGCTCCCAATAGCTTAAAGGCTTCTGTATGTTTGTTTTGGATTTACAAAGATCCTTTGATATTTTTAAACAAAATTCTGTACCAAATAAGAAGTTACTTGGATTTCTTTAAAATATTTCTTTATAATCATTGGTTTACTCTGATGGCAGTAATGCTATTCTTAAAGGAGTCTCTAAATTGTATAAGTTACATAACTGTCTAATGCAGTTACTTACAGCGTCAATATTTTATTAATCAGTCTTCTTCACAAGACTTATATATACTATATTGAAACTAGAAAGTATAGGGCTCATTTTTACATAACCTTCTATCTTTGATTTGACAATTGTAAAAAAAATTTCGGTTTACATTTACAGAATTTTAACAGCAATTATTCCTTTAATACAATATGGACTAATGAGTTTTTGTGGTTGAGATTGATGTGTGTAACAGAAACTTTATCTTCTTCATCGCTTGAGCGAATATTTTGCCCTCTTATGTCCTCTTATGTCCTGAAATTGTGTAAGATCACTTGTGAAAATAGACTCGTGTACCCGTCAGTGATACCGCAAGTATCATTTTTACCCTTGCTTGCAATTTTCTAGTAAAAATCACATGAATATTCATGCGAAACAGAATCTAATTCCTCATGTCATCTCTTGGTACCGCAAGACAGTTATCTAATATATAGACTCTCGTTCTGTATCTAACAAAGATTTTATATTGCATCTTTATTACACTGTGACCAATATTATTAAATATATTTTGATAGTAAATATGAACGAACGAATATTCTTATAAAATAGAATTCAATGCCTTTAGTAACTCGTCGTCGTATTGCGAGACAGATATATAATGTCGACTCTCCTTCCGTCTCATACATAGATTTTATATTCAGATATAGATATGTAGTAAATACTATAGATTGATAGTAAATACGAACATATGAAAATGTATATAAAATAAAATTCAGTGCCTGGTGAACACCCTCGTGGTACCGCAAGGCAGATATGTAATGTACAGACTCTCGTTCTGCCTCATACATAGATATTATATTGCGATTTTATTACGCTGTAAGCAATGATATTATTTTCTGTTTGTTTTTAATATCATTGATTGCAAGTGATAAGATTTTACAATAAATCAATTTAAATCAATATACATATTAATTTGATTGAAAAAGTTTGTATAAACACTCGTTCTGTTTCATACATAGATTTAAAATTTTACGTATTTACTGAAATCTTTCCGAATCGGATGTAAAACCATAAAAAACGTTTTCTAAGAATTGATCTTATAATAATAATTATAATAATAATAAAGTCCTCCAGACCGAATTTCGGTCACGGCGGCCAGTCTCAACGGAGACTAGCCATCGGCGTAGGAGTGGAAGTCTATATATAGTGCCCAAGTGTATGCGCAAGCGCAGGTGCACTCTCTATTCCCTCACTCTCATAATCCGATTGGACGGTAAACCGACACGACCGGAGAGAGATCAGACGCAGGACTAACGGCTTTACGTGCTTTCCGAGGCACGGTGGTGAGATACCGCCAACTTTCTGACTCCAGGCAGCTACTGAGAATTTCTTGACGGAAAAACTCAATAATTCCAGCCCGACCCGGCATTCAAACCCAGGACCTTATGATCAGCAGTCGCACTGATACAACCACTAGACCAACGAGGCAGAGACGATTGATCTAATATAAATATACCGAAAAAAATATGGCTAACTCTGCAGACAGATGGAATCATCAACTTCTCGCTAATTTCAAATACAAAGCGCTTAAAATTTCACGTCAACATAAGTTTTTGCTTAGCTGGGTGCAAAATGGTCTAGTAAGCGTTGTTGCAGATTATTTTGTACAAATAATATTTTCTGCATACACTTAATCAGTTACGGTTTCGGCATGAATCTGTATAGAGTTTGCATGCTGATAAATGTGATATGATAAAGATTTATGCAATATAGTATAAGAAACGCAAATTATGAAGCATCCTTAAATTTGCGACTCGTAAGGTCTGTTTAATAACAACTACATGTGTTAATAATTCGGTCAAGTCTGACAAAGTTTCTTAGCGTTATCTAAGTCAACATTCAACCGCTCTTTGCATTTAGTAAACACTGCTTTTATTTTCATAATAGCGTAAACTATCTCTTTCAACTCTAGGAGTTTTTTGCACATTTTGTATTTCTCGAAATTATTTATTTTATGAGGGAACTGCATAATCTAAGAAATATAACTGACTTGTAAAATAATAAGAACAAATATTATTTACAATCGTAAAATGGTAAACGAAAAGTAAAATTAAAAAGAAGACGCAGCTGCCGCATTCATCTAAAAGTACTTTTGAATGTGAGATGTGTTGGTGGCAAGAGATTCCATCGCTCCATGTCGTCCCACGAGTAGACAACGGCGCAGGGCATAATGATGCCACGAGTGCACGCTCCTAATGAAATAAGTAAATCTTATTGTATTAGTAGCATGTACTCGTGCTATTAGCTGCTAGCTAGAAAAAAAATGTGAAAATAATAGTTCATCATTATTGTTTATGGACTGTTAAAGTGTGTGGAGCTTAATCAAAGATGAGATTGGAGTCTACTTTTATACGTTATTTCTAATGCTTTTGTACATCAAATTAATTGTGAAGATATTTCCTTTAGGAAATATGTATCATGACAACCGTTTCAAAATGTTTAAATATAATAGTTTAGCTCGAAATTTTAATCACTTTACGCGATCTTCGTTTTTTGTTATACGTTGTTTAAAATGTATTTTAATAGTTCTTTTTTGTTATATAAATGTAAATATAAAATAATGCTTCACTATTAACACGAAAATAGCCATTTAAAAAAAACTGTTGAGATGATGTGTCTAGAAATTATTAAAATGCAACTCATGCAATTCATGATTGCGTTGGGGAGTGAATATTTATATTGAGTAAATGTTAAATAATAGGTCCTTACATATAAAATTGGCGTTTGGTACGGGAGGAATATAAAGTCAATTTTATTTGTAAAATATATTTAATTAATCAAAGTATGCACCGTTGTTATCTATGCACTTTTCCCATCTCATAGGTAGTTCATTGATCCTTTTACTAAAAAAAAAAAAACATGGGGGCGAAAATCCATAAACTCTTTAAAGGTGGTTTGGACTGCTGCATCGGAGTTGAATTTTTTCCTTGTAAGAAGTTGTCCAAATTCCGGAAAAAATGGTAATCCGTTGTAGCATAGTCCGGGGAGTACAAAGGATTTTTCAGACATTGCAATTGTAGCTCATCTAACTTAGTGGTTGTTTGTTGTGCAGTGTGTGGTCTTGCGTTGTCGTGAAGCAGCAGTGGCCTAGAGCGATTGACCAATCCCGGTTGTTTAGTAGCTAGTTCTTCCTTCATGATTTGCAGTTCCTGACTGACTGAATAGATCTGCCGTAATCGTTTGGCCAGATTTAGATTTAGAAAGCTGTAGTGAACGATACCGGCGCTGGTCCACCAAACTCACAAGTAACTTTTTCTGAGTCAATTTTCGTTTAGGGCAGGATTTGACTGGGTCAAATCCCTTCATTTTTGTGTCGGTTGAGCAAAGTAATACAGCAGTCGACGCGTGTTTGCAAGTTCGATACACTCAATTCATTAGGTTACCCATCGTTCAAGTTTTTTTACTTTCACGATTTGTTCAAGTGGATTAATACAGTTTTGTCACTTACGCTGAAGCCTGCAGCTATCTCTGAATTTCTTTGTGATGGATCAGCTTCCACAATACCCTTTAATTCTTCATTTTCCAATTTGGTCTCCGGCCGTCCACGGGGTTGGTTCTGAAGGTCGAAATCTTTAGAACGAAAACGTTAAAACCATATACATACCGTGCTTTCTTTTGCGACCCAAGCGACGCATCGGGCTGTTTCTGCAGCGCTGGTGCTACGGTAGAACTCGTACTCGTAATTATAACGATATTTCATGTTTTTTATTGTGCGGTAATAAGCGACTCCAAAGAAAAAATAATGAAGAAAAAACGAATGAATGACCGTTTTGAAAACTCAAATGTACCAGCTAAATTTATAAATTTGAATTTGGAATTCGTAACCAAAGAGGAAATATTTCAGACCAAAGTGGTCAGTACGACAAAACGCTAATTTCATATTTATCACCCAATATTTATCAATACTGAGTAAATAATATTGGGATATGGGTATTATTTTAAAGGATATAATATGGACATTTATAATATAAAATAATTGTCTCAAGTAACTATTATATTTTTCCTGTAAAATTCAAAAAAAAATACGATCATATTTTTGATACTCCCAACTTTAAGCTTTATTTTCATCCTTTATTTTTAATTTGAGCAATTTTGTTTTCACAAAACGGAATTCTGATTTTTTGAGCTTTTCGTGAATATTTTTTACTTGAATGTAGATACAGTAGTTTAGTGGCATACCTTGGGGGAGTCCTATGTTAAGCAGTGGGCTTGTGAAGGGCTGTAATGATGATGATGATGATGAATAAGAACATAATATGTAATCAATTTGTAGCGGTCACATCTGTTGGATATTTCCAGTCTAAATTTGTGAACTGATTCTTGAATATGAACATGCAATCATCAGACAAGGTTGACTGCTATATTTTATTGTCATTTTATGTGTGCTTCTTGACTCAGATTTAACTGAATATACAATAATAAAATTTGCATTTGGGAAATTATGATACATCTTCTCGTCAGGTATGCTTTAAAATTTGAAAACAAGATTGTACAACCAGCGCATGTTGCCAGTGATGACATATGGATCTGATAGACGATTTGTCCCTACTAGCCACATTACGAAGTTCAAAGTCACTCAGCGAGCTATGGAGAGGGCTATGCTCGGGGGTTATCGGATGATGGGTTGATTCTGCAAAATGCCGCCTAGCATCATTGGACTCAATGGAAAACCGTGCTACGAGGCTTATTGGTGACCCGAATTCGGTTAAAACCAATCTTACCAAAGTCTCACCAAACACAGGCGCAAAGTGGCCAGGCTTTCGGTCTTCTACAAGACGCATTTCGGAGAGTGTGCGCAGGAATTGCATAATTTAATTCCTCCCTCTCTCTTTTACCATCGGACAACCAGACGCTTGGTCAGTCTCCACTCTTTCGTTGTTGACTTATCACGCATTCGAACCAAATTGTTTGCTACGTACGCAAAGGCGTGGAATAAGTCTTTCTATCCGATTACAGTGTCGGTCTCAGAGTGAATAAGTTTTTGTTAAGTCAGTGCGCTTTACCATCTTAGGCTACATCAACACTTACCATCAGGTGAGATTGTAGCTAAGCGCTGGCTTAGAATAATAAAAAACTACAAGAACAATCATCACAATTGTAAGTTACGCAGAACTTTCAGTGTATCAAAAGTAAGTGTGCCTTCTCCACTGAAAACTTTAAATGGAATGCCTCACAGCCTGTAAATATACTCCCTATACCCTTCAGACCGGAACGCAGTAGTGCACGTACAGTTGCTTTGCAGAAACAATAAGTGGGAGTGTGGTTCCTACTCAAACGAACTGCTGGACAGTATAATAGTCCTAAACACTGGTGAAATACTACAGCGAGTAAGATGGAATTTTAAATAAAATCATAAACTCATTATTGTTTCTACATCGTCGGTTTAAATAAATTAGCCAGCAGACTTGACTGCTAAATAAAATATTCAAGTACTTTAGAGTCAAAGTGCTATTTGTGTAGCCATTAGCTAATGTGCCATGGAAAATTTAAGGTTTTATTTTTGCAAAATTTATTGCACTTACATATTGTGTCTTTAATTAATATGTTATAATATTTAGTTTTCTTTTATAAAAGTTTCAAATGAGCCATAGTTAACCAGATGGTAAATGATTATTGCAGCCTGTCGACATATTTAAGCTAGGATAACTGATGCATCATCAACTTTGAAGACTTGAAAAAAATTCTTCAGTCTTGTAATTTTATTAACTCTCTTGTCCTTCGAATTGGATCACAGTGATTTATGCACTGCTACTTGGCGGTGGAAATAGACAATAGGTAACAAACTATGCTCTGTTTCGTCCATTCTGGTAGTTATCAGCCTATCAAAAGAGTCTATCTGGTTAATACAAATTGATTACAAAATATCGTTATAGAATTTAAATAGGGTTAAGAGGTACATAGGTAGGTAAGTTCTAAGCTCTGTAAACAAGCTTTAGTAATGTTTTACAGATAATTCTCAAGCACCGTCAACGAATCTAATACCGCATCCTTTTGACTCTACAAATAACTGAAGATCCAACATTTTCTCAACGCTCTTCTGTCTACCTGCTATTGTTGTCAATTCTCTGCTGAACGGAGAAATTATTTTTTTGATTGTAATAAATGAATTTGAATAAATAAATTTGCTAGTGATTTTACTACCATACTGCCTTGATATTTACAAATTTAAGTCAATGAAGCAGGCTCAGATTGAAAGTATCATTTTGATTTTAGGTAACTTGTGCTGCGATCCATAAAATTTTACATTAGTTAATGATTAAAGCATACGATCTACTCCTTGGTAATAAATGTTTTATGTTAGATACAGGCTTTTTTACCCTTGTGGATACAAGTGACATTTGTGAAGACGGACTATGTCATTTTCTCGAAGCGACGCAGCGCTGCTATGCCAAGATGTTGGTATTTCTACTGGAGCTACGATATACGCCTACGGTACGGTGAGTGCTACGGACAAAGGGGTTCATTTTATTGTTGACATATTTAAGTAAAAATCCCAGCTAAAGTGTTGAAAATATTACTTTTATGTTTATGGTAAGCCTAGCAAAGTATACTATTAAAATATAAAACTATGAATAAGTTAGTATTGGTAATAAATGCTCTTTTGGCAAGTATAATTACAGTACAATAATTTAATATAAGATGTTAGTGAAAATTTAAGTCAATGTGCAACTGAACTCGAGGACTGCTCAGGGTACATCTGACGACAAAGTTTAGACACGTTGGTCAGGATATGGAAAAACTTGCTTCCAAGGTTTCCTCATGATATCTTCTTTCACTGCCTAGTACGCTGAATATCAACTCTGGATATTGCGTTCAATAATTTCAGTGGTGCTTTTTCGGACTGATGTTGCATTTCTTGCGGATTATTAATTTAATGATTTAAGGCAAGATGAGTGGTTAGAGATGTTATAATTCTGCAAATCTACTAATATTGAATTTTCAGCGAAATATTCCGACACATCATTGTAACTTAAAATGCCTTTCGTTCAGTATTTCATTTCTATATGGGCACGCGCGTTTGTCAAATGGCACAGCGTTGCGAAATTGTCTGACATATGACTAATGTCACTTTTGTAAAGGTAAGTAATAACGTTGAGCATAAACATTATAAACTACTTATTGCGTTTATGTAAAACATTAAATTTTATCGTCAATGCTATGTTTGTTTGGCGTTATGTTATTTTTGTTTTATTTTTTAAGGTTCTAATATTTGCTATGATTCTCGTGTATATATATATATATATATATATATATATATATATATATATATATATATATATATATATATATATATATGTAAAGAGAACTATTGAGTGTCGTCCTGTTTTATCCTAATAATAAGAACACTTCATGTTATTAATTTTAATGCAGCGGCCTTAATATCCTTTGAATATTTCTAGTATAAAGGTGCCAACGGACTCACGACTGAGAACATGCAATCATAAATCACGGTTGGCTGCTATGAAATACACACAAGTCATTCAAGAATATGTACTAATTTACGTCTGGCCAATGATTATACCGCCATCTATCGGGCATCCACTAGATCTTACTGTAGCCACTAAATGAAATGGAGGGATGGATATTCTTATCACCACTACAAGGATATCTACTGTAGCTACATTGACAATAACAAACATTAATATTATAAAATCTCTAGTAATCAACTATCGCTTACACTCCTCTGAGTTCTGGATTGCTTGTAAAGAGATTAGTATTATATACGGGTGCGCTGCACGCTCTCGTTTGTTATCTGTTCTCTATGTAATGGAGGGAAGTTCTTCTTGAGCTGCTAGTGGAACGTTCAGAATAATGAGTGATATTCACTTTGTGATTTTATTAAAGCTTTTTGACTTTGATTTAATTGGATTGAATAGTTTTCGAAATTAATTAATTTTCTCACAGCAAAAACAAGTTTAATCGTCGAATACGAAACAGAGCGAAAAGAGCAGCAAGCTATTCAACCTTGTGTAGCCAAAAAATGTAGATTTAGATATAAATTTGTATAAGGAATTCACAGGTGACTAGCCTATCGCCTACTAAACCAAACTCAATATTTTATTAGTCAACTTTTACAAAGTGCTAAGCAAATATTACAGTTGGCATATTCTTTTTTTGTTATAAGTCTATAAAAATAAGTATAAGTACCAGATCAATATGGAAAAAGTGACACAACATATTATAACACTCGTAAATACTCAACTTCTGTACATTTAAGCGACATTTATTCAAAGAGGTTCGTAACGCTAAGGCAATTGAGTACTCGTACGTAATCTTAGGGCACAATATCAGATCACATCAGTTGAAAAAGTACTTCAGTGTTGGCTCATGACAGGTAAAAATTAAGCAGAACTATATTAGTCAAGTAAAGTGTAAATGTAGCTTTCACAGTAATATTTCGTATTGCTAAAACTAAAAGAAAATAAAATAAATTAAGAGAAATGTAATATATATATTACTTAATCCCCAGTTTCAATTAGAAGTTAATAACAATGTAATGGGATATTAATAAATTTTATTCAACTAATCTAATTCATAAGACGATCTGGATCTTAATAACGAGTGAAGTTATGTTTGTAGTATAGCATTTCATAACTCATTTTATTAAAATAAAAAACGAATTTAAGTGAGGCGGATACATTTACTAAGATTATTAATCTGTGCCTTGACCGTAAGGCTACTGTCAATGCACAGTATTTATATACATATTATGGAATAAGATTAGATTCTTAGATGCATCTGCGTTACCATGAGATTTCCCGCTAAGATGTTTGATAGTAAAGTCGTATTCCTGATGCTGCTGGACGGTGCTGTTAGCCGCACTACCCTCTCAAGATCGATCACTTTCTCTTTTTACAGATCGCTTAGGAGAGTTGGGTCGAAGATGGCCACTTTCCCCACAGCCGTAGCACCTTGGGCTGTAACTTTTATTGTGTTCGCGGACTGTAGGTGCTGCAACCTCCCTAACGTGAGGAGAACGATGATCCTGATGCTGCAGGGCGGTGCCATTAGCTGCACTACCCTTTCAAGATCGATCAACTTCTCTTTCTACAGTTCGCTTAGGGCAGCTGGATCGAAGATGGCCCCTTTGCCCACAGCCATAGAACCTAGAGCTGTATCCATTATTGCGGCCACGAACTGCAGCTGCTGCAACCTACTTGATGCCATGGGAACGATGATCCTGCTGCACGCCTTCAACCTCTAGTGCATGGGTCAAGGCGTCCTTAAGCGTCACGTGGTGCCCGAGCTTCACAGCAGCTCTGACTTCAAGGTCGCGGATGCCATCGATGAATGTATGCACTACGTTCCCATCAATGAGCGCGGGTACAGACCGGTATGCTTTTTGCACCAGCTTCTCCACCTCAAGAGCCCACTACTGCAGGTTTTCGTCGATGCGTTGCACGCGATTTTTAAGCTGCGTACGAAATACGTATTCCAGGTGAGCGCCGCCATACCTCGCCTCCAATGCATCAAGAAGCTGCTCATGACTCACATCCTCACCGAGAGCTTCCAGAATAGTTAGGGCCCGGTCGCGCAGGCCTTCTGTAAGAGCAGTCATGGCCTGACTTTTATTCCAGCCGTTCGCCTTCATAACAGCTTTGAACTGGGTTTTGTAAGCTGACCAAGAAGAAGTCCCGTCAAACGGCGGCACTTTGAACTCATGTAGCAAAGGTATAGTAGCTACTACGGGAGCTGTAGTTCCATCCCCAAGTTTGAGGTCGTCAAGCGTTTTCTTCATGTCGTTCCACCATCACGTTGTTCACTTTATCGATTCGGTTTTCAGCTTCCGACAGACGGTTGTCCTATTAAGCAAACATATTTGTCATCTCTTTTATCTCTTTCCCGAAGGTAACGTGAAGGTCCCTGTTCTTCCTTGTCGTGTTTGAGCTCCTCTTCCACGGGCCTTTTTCTCCTGTCCGCGCTGCAGGTGTTCCTCCTGTTGACGGGCCTCTTCCTCCTGTCGACGGGCCTGTTACTCCTGACGGTGGGCCTGTTCTTCTGTCGGCGGGCCTGTTCTGCCTGTCGATGGGCTTATTCCTCCTGCTGCTCTTTCAACTGACGGCCTGTTCTTCCTGTCCGCGCAGCAGCTGTTCTTCCAACCGACGGGCTTGTTCCTCCTGTCGGCAGGCCTGTCCCTCCTGTTGGCGGGCCTGTTTCTGCAGCATCATCATCAGAGCACCTAAGTCAGGTGCTGCAGATGTAGGAGCTGCTGACGGGCCAGCCTCCATGGCCGGGAGCTGGCCCTCTGACGTTTGCGGCGTTGCACCACCAAATCTTCTCTGGTCCGTCTCCTGCTGGCGTTGACTTCGGGTACGGACACCCTCCGTGTCATCCTTCGGTAAAATCGGCATGGTTTTTGATCCCACTTCTGACACCAATTTTTACGAGCTTAGGGTTCGTGACATTAAAAACTGTCGATTGAGTTACCAAAATTGACACTTTAATTACCGACACCAATTAAAACTTAAAACACACTAATAATTAATCACACTTAACACTTTAGTTCACTTTATTTCGCATTTAATTAAATATTAAATTTAATACTTATCTGAGACGGTTCATGAGGTAGCCACACGATTTGGGATTATTTATAATTTTCCTTTATTCGTTACAATTTTTTTTTAATTTTTGTTATTCAAATTATAAGGGTTTGAGTTTTTAGCTGCTGTTAACGGCATTGTGTTTCAGTGGAATTAAATAAATTTGTCTGACTTGCACGAGGTGGCTGTTAAATTTATTATTTGAAAAGTCCCTCCTAAGAATAATGGATAATAATATCTCCCGCCACAGTTATATGCAGGATTATTTGTATAGCACTTATAACCTTTTAGGGATGGAAGTACTCAGGATATACTACTTTTACTATGAGACCAATCCTGAAATATTAAAAAAAATTATTTTCAAAAGCACGACTTCCAACGCCACTGCAAATTATTAAATATTTTTTTATGTTCTCATATGTTTAAGTCGAGTGAGTATAAAAAAAAAAACAAAAAAACATGCAACTTCAAAATACGAGAAAAAAATACGCGCTGAATTGAGAACCTCCTCTTTTTTTTTGAAGTCGATTAAATACACAGCGTACACTCAGTTTTACAAATACTTTTTTGTTACTTTATGTTTCACACATACGTTATTCTTCGAAAGTAACCATAACTGAAGCCACGAATTGATAGGTCGCAGTCTTTGAAAAACATTTTTTTTTGATAAGCTTATACTTAATCGACACTGTTATAATCTTCAGTGGTATGTGAAATATTTCTTCTATTATAATACTACTAACACAATTATACACCATTGTATTCACTTAATTATATTCAATACTTGGTGACAAAATCCGAATAATTTTTTCCAACCTGAAGGCCGACCTCATCTCCTTCTCAAGTTATTCGAAGTGTACTGATGTTTTACAAAACACTGGCGTCTAATGTCATTTTACAATAATGTCAAAACTAAAATACGTATTTATTTTTGTATATTTATAAAATAACATGGGTAAAAATTGGTAACAAAGAAATTGGTTTAATTAGGGAACTTTTTACTGGACAATATTAATTTAAATTTCATAAAACAATTTTGAATTGGACCGATCGCGCTAAGTAAAATGAATTACAATCAGTTATCATATCGTTTGAAATCTATAACGTTCTTCATATCCAAAAAACCGAATGGAAAAGTGACAGCGGCGGAAAGTGACAGTGTATGATATAAGACTTTAGTTGCACGTGTATACATTTAACGGCATAACCAGCTCAGGAGCGTGCCAGCCACCCAGCACCATTCATTTATCATCAGCCCATCTGCATTCAAAGTAAGTGCACACCCTTACATTTCCTCTCCAATTTCGTCCAACCCGCACTTCAGCTCACCGTCGATGTTGAGGCCCTCCATACATTTTCTGGTCCTTCGAACAGTATTAAATTACCAAAATATCTAATTATGCGTGAATATTGTTTGCCAAATAAAATACAACAATAATAGTTCCTTCTCCAACAATAATAGTAATTCTTAATCTCATGGCTGTTAGACGGGAGATGAGGCTGCAATCGTCAACAGATTTGACAGCATACAAGCAACTGAACAGACAGATCTTCAAATGCATGCGGCAAGACTTACGCAACTTTAATACTGCTCGTATTAAAGAAGCGATCGAACGGAACCAGGGCTCCAAAGTTTTTGCCAGAGATCTGTCTGCCAGAAAGAGTCAACTGTCAAAGCTGAAGAATGAGTGTGGCAACATCGTTTCCGGGAAACCTGAGGTTTTGAGTGAGATTGAGAGGTTCTATGGGCAGCTGTACACATCATCGTTGGAGCCACGCGCAAGTGTGAGTAACGATCCAAGAGCAAGTCTTACCCGACAATATTCCGATGATATCCCGGACGTCAGTCTGAGAGAGATTAGAATGGCTCTCCAGCACCTTAAAAACGGCAGGGCCCCAGGCGAGGATGGAATTACAGCGGAGCTTCTGAAAGCGGGTGGAACACCGGTACTTGGAGTCTTTCAGAAGCTCTTTAATTCCGTCCTCCATGGTGGCCCTACTCCGAAGGCGTGGAGCAGAAGTGCGGTGGTCTTGTTCTTTAAGAAAGGCGACAACGCTCTCTTGAAGAACTACAGACCGATTTCCCTTCTGAGCCGCGTCTACGTGCTATTTTCGAGATTCATTACGAATCATCTCGCACGCAGACTCGACGACTTCCAGCCTCCCGAACAAGCCGGTTTCCGAAAAGGCTTCAGTACCATAGACCCTGCGGCAGATTGTACAGAAGACCGAAGAGTACAATTTACCACTTTTCCTGGCGTATGTGGACTATGAGAAAGCCTTTGATTCCGTCGAAATTTGGGCGGTTCTACAGTCCCTTCAGCGGTGCCAAGTTGACTGTCGGTATATCGAAATGCTGAAGTGCTTGTACAGTAGGGCTACGATGGCTATCCGAGTACAGAACCGGAGTTCGAAACCTATCCAACTGCAGAGAGGTGTAAGACTAGTTGAAGTTATATCCCCGAAACTCTTCACCGCAGCGTTGGAAGACGTTTTCAAGCTACTGGACTCGAAAGGATACGGTATTAACATCAATGGCCAGTACATCACTCACCTTCAATTTGCCGACGATACAGTCTTTATGGCAGAATCGCTAGAGGACCTTAGTACTATGCACAATGACCTCAATGGTGTCTCCCAACGGATAGGTCTTAAGATGATTGTCCATGACAAAACAAAGATCATGTTCAATGTCCATCTCACACCTCTGCCGGTAGTTGTTGGGAGCACTATGCTCGAAGTTGTTGACGAGTACGTTTACCTGGGACAAATAGTCCGACTAGGTAAGTCCAACTTCGATCGAGAGGTCAATCGACGGCTGGGCAGCGTTCGGGAAATTACGACACATCTTCTCGTCAGGTATACCTCAATATCTGAAAACTAAAGTGTACAACCAGTGCGTGTTGCCAGTGATGACTTACGGATCTGAGACATGGTCCTTTACTGCTGGCCATATGAGGACCCTCAAGGTAGCTCACCGAGCTATGGAGAGGGCTATGCTCGGAGTTTCTCTACGTGATAGACTCAGAAATGGGGATATCCATATATATATATATATATATATATATATATATATATATATATATCCTATACTATTAAATGAGCAATTCTTGTATATATGTATATATATATATATAATCGGGATCTCGGAAACGGCTCCAACGATTTTCATAAAATTTAGTGTCCAGGGAGTTTCGGGGATAATAAATCGATCTAGCTAAGATTTATTTTTAGAAAATGTCTTTTTGTCCGTGTTTTTAGGCAATTAAAAACTGCTACAATATAGTTAGAATAAGAAGGTAAATTTTGACAGTTTGGTAATGATTATAAATAGCTTATTGGTATAATGGGCGGTCACAAAATCGTAAAACCTGGGTTCGAGCCCAGACCGACCGACCGACTTTTTTATTTTTTTTTCAAGTTTCTTTCTTTTTTGAGAAAATATATTTTTTTCGAGCCCTTTTTTTAGTATTTTTTAAAAACACGAAAATTTAAATAAAAATAATTGCACTCATGATTTTTTATTCAAATAACCAGTTCAGTTTTTTCTGTTATGTCGCTAAGATCAAAAAATATTATTTATAATTCATCAGTATGTAATTTGTATCTAAATATAATTTCCAAAACACACGAATTAAAAAAATCGAGCGAAAAATACCGAGCAAAGCTCGGTCAACCGGGTACTATATATATATTTATAGCAGTAAAACCAGAGTGACCGATATAGCCCAACAGATTAGTAAGCTGAAGTGGCAATGGGCGGGCCATATAGCTCGAAGAAACGATAACCGATGGGGAAGAAAAGTTCTCGGACGGTGGCAGCTTCGTTCCGGTAGGCCTAGTTTAGGGCGACACAGGACCGTGCTTTGTGGCATTGCTTGGGGGAGGCCTACGTTCAGCAATGGACTTGTGAAGGGCTGTAATGATGACAAATAGTCCCATATTGGCAGCATGTTATTACAATAATTAGAAAACATTGGGTAAAATATTTTACTATGCCTAGCAACATTTTCGTTATATTGGCGTCTACATGGACTCGAGTGCTGACGCGCCGAAAGTCGTACGTAGCCACAAAAGGCTAACTTGAAATGGTTTCACTTTACGTGCTCTTACTGCGGTTCTAAGCCTAATAATTCTATATATTGGCTATAAATAACTTCTATGCGTAGTTCGTATATGTTGGCAAGGTAAATTTATTTTTTCTCTGGTTTTACGTATTTTAGAAATGAATATGAATATACTGAAATGTTCTTACAATTTTAAGTAGGTAATATTATCTGAAGTGAGTCGAAGATAAGGACATCCAGACCGGCAACAGGGAGCAGTGTCAAGGATACAAAACCTACTCATTCTCCGAGCTAGCTTTTATTAAAATACCCTCTCGATTTTATTGATAGAAATTTCTTCGCTAAAACATTTTTTTTCTCATGACCTGTAGTTGTTTTTTTTTAACTCCAAATCTAATCTTGTCTTCTTTTACAAATCGACATATATTATGAATGAAGGGAACAAAGAACTGTTATTTTATATTCTGATACTTAAAAAATAAATGACCTGCTGCAACTTGGCATTAAACCATTATACCTGTCCTTTATGCACAGTCAGCCTTAAATGATACGGTATTTGTAACACTGCCAATTTTATTGTAATTTACTAAAGAAATAGTTTGTAGCACTACAATTATTCGAATAAATTTTCTTAACTTTACGTGAGAGTTGTAGTGGCATGGCGGTTGGTGAATTCAATAACATTCCTTAGTCGTGTAGAAGTCTGAGTTCGAATCCAGTCGTCTTCAACGAAATTGAAGTGTAGGACCGTTCCTTGCAGTACGGCATTTCCGTACATTATACTACTTATTAACACCACTGGTGGATTTATGTGGACACATAACTTTGTACCTTATGATGAAAATTTTAAACAGCTTGACTTTAAATACAGAGAATTTAAAATTATAACATATGGAGGTAACGATGGTAGCATTCGTTGTCTATGACATCTAAGAAGTTGGAGATGATATTCTACGATCGTTAACGCCATAGAAAATTAAAGTAAATAAATCAACGCTAAGTCACGAGACTGTCTCGTGGATTAATGTTAAGATTTGTTGTTTCCATTAATTTCAATATTTTATAGCGTTAACTATCCTAAAAAGTATACCTGTCCCATCCTGCAGGACGCTAAACTTCTCAGCCCCCCCCCCCTCCGTAACCATGAGTACTACAAAGCACAAGGAACGTCGGTAATCAAAAAGTTAAATTAAAGACGATAAAATCCGTAAAAATTAGTTTTATTTAATGTGTAGTGTTATTACACTTTCAACAGAGAATTTTAATACGTATTTACGTTTACGAACATTTTACTTGACTCTTGGCCGTTTTACAAAAAAATGTCTAAGTCTAAAAAAAGCTTTTACCAAATAACTTTTATTAAACTATAACTTTTATTTAACGACAGTAGCTTAATTGCAGGGTGCTAACAGCGAACTCAAAAGGTCTTGGGTTTGAATCCGCTATTCGATTTTTTTCGTAAACCATTACTAACACAAGCATTTCAGGCCTACCAAGAGTGTTTAAATGGAATATGAGTAACTAGTTGACCCGCGCAACTTTGTCTACGTCACATAAGATAGAGAGAGTGGATTGTATGCACTAACAATACAATTATAAGAAGCTGGAGCTTTCTTTGTTTTATCCATGGATCACTTGAGAACTAATGAATAAAATTTAATAATGTCTGGTAGTAATTAGTGCTAATTTAAAATAAAGCGGACGAAACCTGAAGAAACATTGCTTAAATGTCTGTAAGGGTTAATATTTATTGGTTAATTTGCAGATTTGTTTTCTTTTATCTTCGTTAAGAAAATAAAATAGGCTATTTTAGATATATCACGCTATAATCATTACGTATATATAATAAAGTAAGTATACATAAATGTATATATAGTAAAGGATGTCACGGGAATGGGAATAATATGGAACATAACGGGAACGGGAATAATAAAGGAACTTAAGTATTAAAAATTCGTGTTTGGTTATATTTTTGCATATAACTTACCAGTAGTTTGTTTACTATATTGAGGGAGATGCTTCAGACAAAGCTTTGTGATCCATCTAATGACCTGGAGCGCCGCCAGCCGCAGCAATATTGGTATGCTTGGCTTGTTGTACCTATACAATAATTTCATTTTTAGTTGTTGTTTTCATTCGTTAGTTGCTCATTTGCTTTATTTGTATAGTCATTAACCTCCTCATAAGAACACCACAAAGCACTGTCCTGAGCCACCTGCATTCATCAACTTGCAGCATTTCTTACCAGATGGTCATTCCATATAGAGGTAGGTTGCCCCACACTTCGCTTACCGGCATGAGGCTGCCACTCGAGAACCTTATACGCCCATCGGTTACTCTTCAAGCTTTATTGCCGGAATAGATGTGATACGGACGTTACACATGATCTTTATTAATGATGATGATAATCAATAAAGATGATGACATCCCGTTGAACTTAAAATAAAATCATAAATTTCACAAGTCGTAAAAGCCGACAAGAGGAAGCTATCCTAAAACAGGTGATAAATCACCCATCTTCAGCCAACCACACTATTATTGTATCCAAGCTGTTGACATAGGCTGTGTCTTTTGCATTTGACAACTTATTTGTTATATGTTCTAGAGAAAAAAAGTATCTCACATTTATAAGAAGGTAACGAAGCAGGAAAGGTATGACCCACAGTTTTACTGATCCACCGCGAACTGTCGAAATTCAGGCGTCTTCAAAACACTTTCAATATTATTCACTGCCAGTCATGTACGAAATCTGAAAAATTTCAGTGACACCAGCAGGTAGTAAATTTGATTTGCTTGTGTATTTAAATCAGCATATAACACTCGTATTATGATGAAAGTAAAATTTATAAAATTAAAATTTGGGACAAATAAACTTTTAACACTTAGGTTGCGCTTACCAAGCCAAAGCAGTCTCGTTAAAAAAAGAAAAATGTTTCAGGATTTCATTCGTTTTGGTGAAAACGGATTTTCCTAACATAAAAGTGATTTTACTCTCTTTTCACAGTTGATTGATCCTGTAGAGCTTTTTGATTTACCGAAAAGGAAAAAGTAGATATTTTCAGACTTTGCTGCAAGATTCTTGCATGTACAATATAATGTTAGTAAAATTATGGAGTAAGGGGCCTGACGCTGAGGGGCTGATAATATTAAGAATTCAAAATGTATTTATTAATATCACTTACCATTACCACTACCACCAATCAAAAGTCCACCGCTAAACATAGGTCTCCCATAGATTGCCTCAAAGGGGAGATATTTGCCACAGTTGCCATGCTCGGCCACCGGGTTGTCAACAGCAGTTTTTTTTTATTCAGCTGTTATCGGGAAAATGCTGCTGCTTCTACTTTTCGTTTAGTTTCCCTCTGTCGCCTCTTACTTTATATAGGAATGGATTTGCTTACACGCTGCTACGCGGTTCATGATACTGCCAACAAGTGTTTTAGATTTGTTAATAATACAACGGAACAACAAAGAAATATTAATACAAAGGTTAATACAGGCGGCTTCAATATAACTGAGGAATTACTGTAATCATCATGTATAGCAGGCGAATTGACGATCACCATTAGGTAAAGGACACGTTATACGTTACCATTTTCAAAATCACCGATCGTTTCCCTGCATGCTATACTGGTATGGACGCTGATAGTATGCATTTTATGCAAACAGGTCAAACAATGCGCAGTGTCGATTTAAATGTTGAACAGGTACATGGAAAGGATACGTTCTGAAATTTTTTGTTGTAAGAGTTGAATTATAATGACTTAAATAGTGTGTGCCATACACTATCGCATATCTTTGAACAACGGTCATACAAAATAACTGATTATGCATCATCATCATCAATAGCCTGCTAGTCCTCTGCTGGAAATGGCTTCCCACGTTTATTTAGATTTCCTTTAACCACCACGCTTACAGGGGGATTGGCGATCGCAGCACCGGACGTGGAGCTGCTTCTCGTCCCCAGTCTGGATATTTTACGTAAAAATATTCTAAATGCTATAGATGATGGATCATAAATTTAATTTTATTATAATGCTTTGTAAACCACATTTTTTCATATATTTGTTAATATATTATGTACCTACTACGATATCTAAGCATTATCTCAAATTTATCAGTAAAAATGAATTTGCGAATAGTATCAACATCATTAATGCCCATCCCGACTCTACTGTTAAACAACAAATTCAACCATAAACCTACAGATAACACAAAAAATTTAAGCCTAACATTAAATGACTTTCAAGTTTAGGACCTTACAAATTTGTCTAATAACTTTTATATCGTCTCCTAACAGATAGGTTTTGAGGTCTCCTTTACCGTTACAAATATATATTTAATATATATTATAAATTGTTAATTGCAATTTTAACTGCTGATTAACCACATGCTCAGCGGTGAAGGAAAACGTTGTGAGGAAACCTACATATCTGAAGAATAAGAAGTAAAAACAATTATTTCGAAGGCATGTGAAGATCGCCAACACGCGTTGGGGCAGCGCGGCGGACACTTCCTTGCCATAAAGCCCTCTAAGAAATGAGAGGAGGCCTGTGCCCAGCAGTGGGACGTATATAGGCTGTCACTTTATTTTACTTTTAATATAATTAATAATTAATATATAATATTCTTAATGATAATCAATAGTTGATTAAACGCGATAAAACCCATAAATATAGTTTTATTCAATAAATCTCACTTACTAATTAAAAATTCAATTAATATATTTTTGTTAAAAAATGGCCTTTTCATTTGAAATAACACAACAATGATAATTTCAACAAGTTACAACCACCGAACGGAAAAGATCAAATTTTGTATGTAATTTACCAAATTGAATAGAATTTATTATTAAAATCGATAAAACGATAATCTTTTGTTTTTTGAAAACAAATATTAGCAAAGTTCATTACAATCCATTATATTCACCAGAAAATCACTTAATCACGCATCGAAAACACTTGACATAAAAATATGACGTATAAAATAATTGTTATTTCGGTCTACCTGCGTCGTGTCTCATATATTTTTTATTTAAAAGGCAAAGGAATTAATGCCCATTATGCCTAAATACTTGTTTCATTGTGAACGCAATCAATTTTTTATCTGTTTTTATTTTTAGACTATGTAGGTAGGTTTGTTTGGTTTGGGCAGCTGCGCAACCAAACTCAATTTGAGGCCGTTCGTCATTGGTAGCTGTATTTACCAAACTCACATTGGCTGTTACGGTTTGAGGCTACTGCACGAAAAACTTTCCGCACAGGTTGTCGAAATCGTCGAGCTATAGAATGGACTCATTGCCACCTCAGTTTATTATTCCTTTTTTGTTTTCGGAATGTATTTTTGGAAAAAAATTTGTTAATATCGCTAATATTATTAACATTGACAAACTATCCAATTGCAAATAATAATGTCGTAGGAACGATGTGTGTGAGAAATTCAGCTATTTCTATGATTTCTTCTACATCTTTAATTGTGTAGGCATTAGTTAATGGGCGATGACAATTTTAAGGATTTATTTTTGCAACATTTGTGGCACTTACATATTGTGTTTTTAAATTAATATGTTATATATTGTTTTCTTTTATAAAAGTGTCAAACGAGCCATAGTTTACCAGATCATCATCATCATCATCATTACAGCCCTTCACAAATTCACTGCTGAACATAGGCCTCCCCCAAGTAATGCCACAAAGCACGGTCCTGAGCCACCTGCATCCATCGACTTCCTGCATATTTTACCAGGTCGTCACTCCATCTAGTGGGGAGTCGCCCTACACTACGCCTAACGGTACGAGGCTGCCACTCGAGAACCTTTCTTCCCCATCGATTATCGGTCCTTCGAGCTATATGGCCGGCCCATTGCCACTTCAGCTTACTAATCCGTTGGGCTTTGTCGGTCAATCTGGTTTTAGAGCGGATATCCTCATTTCTGAGTCTATCACGCAGAGAAACTCCGAGCATAGCCCTCTCCATAGCTCGCTGAGCGACCTTGAGCGTCCTCATACGGCCAGCAGTTAAGGACCACGTCTCAGATCCGTAAATCATCACTGGCAATACGCACTAGTTGTACAATCTAGTTTTTAGAGATTGAGGTATACCTGACGAGAATATATGTCGTAATTTCTCGAACGCTGCCCAGCCGAGTTGAATCCGTCGATTGACCTCTCGGTCGAAGTTGGACTTACCTAGTCGGACTATTTGGCCCAGGTAAACGTACTCGTCAACAACTTCGAGCATAGTGCTCCCAACAACTACCGGCATAGGTGTGACATGGACATTAAACATGATCTTTGTTTTGTCCATGTTCATCTTAAGACCTATCCGTTGGGAGGCACTATTGAGGTCACTGAGCATAGTGCTTAAGTCCTCCAGCGATTCTGCCATAAGGACTATATCGTCGGCAAATCGAAGGTGAGTGATGTACTCGCCATTGATGTTAATACCGTATCCTTTCCTGTCCAGTAGCTTGAAAACGTCTTCCAAAGCAGCGGTGAAGAGTTTCGGGGATATAACGTCACCCTGTCTTACACTTCTCTGCAGTTGGATAGGTTTCGAGCTCTGGTTCTGTACTCGGATAGCCATTGTAGCCCTACTGTACAAACACTTCAGCACTTCGATATACCGACAGTCAACTTTGCACCGCTGAAGGGAGTGCAGCACCGCCCAAATTTCGACGGAATCAAAGGCTTTATCATAGTCTACATACGCCAGGCAAAGTGGTAAATTGTACTCTTCAGTCTTCTCCACAATCTGCCACAAGGTATGTATGTGGTCTATGGTACTGAAGCCTTTTCGGAAACCGGCTTGTTCGGGAGGCTGGAAGTCGTCGAGTCTGCGTGCGAGACGATTCGCAATGACTCTCGAAAACAGCACGTAGACGCGGCTCAGAAGGGAAATCGGTCTGTAGTTCTTCAAGAGAGCGTTGTCGCCTTTCTTAAAGAACAAGACCACCGCACTTCTGCTCCACGCCTCTGGAGTAGTGCCACCATGGAGGACGGAATTGAAGAGCCAAAAGCACCGCTGTAATTCCATCCTCACCTGGGGCCCTACCGTTTTTAAGGTGCTGGAGAGCCATTCTAATCTCGCTCAGACTGACGTGCGGGATATCATCGGAATAGTGTCGGATAAGACTTGCTCTTGGATGGTTTCTCACACTTGCGTGTGGCTCCAACGATGATGTGTACAGCTGGCCATAGAACCTCTCAATCTCACTCAAAATCTCAGGTGTCCCGGAAACGATGCTTCCACACTCAGTCTTCAGCTTTGACAGTTGGCTCTTACGGGCAGACAGATCTCTGGCAAAGACTTTGAAGCCCTGGTTCCGCTCGATCGCTTCTTTAATACGAGCAGTATTAAAGTTGCGTAAGTCTCGCCGCATGCATTTGGAGATCTGTCTGTTCAGTTGCCTGCATGCTGTCAAATCTGTTGACGATTGCAGCCTCGTCTCCCGTCTAACAGCCATGAGATTAAGAGTGTGATCGGAGAGTTTTTGTGTTCTTATGTGGCGGGTCTTGCAGAACTTAGCTCCGACCGCATGAACAGTTTCTACGAGCTTGTCATTCATATCGTCCACTGCATTGCAATCTTGTAGGCACTGAAAGCAGTTGTGTAACTCGAGCTGAAAGTTTTTGGGATTCTGGATTAGAGCACGAGGGGGACGGAGCGTTGACTTCATTAGACGAGACCTCTCTAACTTAACGTTTAGGTTTAGTGTGCCTCTAACCATTCGGTGACCGCTGCCAGTTCTCACCCTTGTGATCACTGAGACATCACTGAACAGTTGGCGCCTGGTCGTCATAATGAAGTCAATCTCATTTTTTGTCGAACCATCGGGGCTCGACCAGGTCCACTTCCTGTGAGGTCGCTTCTGGAAGAAAGAGTTCATCATAAAGAGTCCCTCTTTCTCCATGAAGTCGGCCAGCTGCTGGCCACTTCGGTTCCGTTGCCCTGCTCCAAATTTCCCTAACTTCAGCTCACCGTTTTCTCTTGTGCCTAGTTTTGCGTTGAAGACTCCCATCAACACTGTGTAGTGGGTTTTGGAGGAATGCATGGCTTCGCAAATATCCTCATACATTTCCTCCACCTCCTTATCGGGATGTGCCGAGTTTGTTGCGTAAACCTGTATGACCTTCAGCGAATACCATTTGGTGATTCTGAGTATCAGGTACGCGACCCTCGTCGACACACTCCCAATCTTTACAACGTTGTTGACGAGAGACTTGTGGACGATAAATCCGACACCTCCTTGGGACAGATGATCGCCCTCCCGGTGATAGAACAAGTTGCCGGATTCGAGAATCACCGTGTCCTCCCCCTCTCTTCGGACCTCGGATAATCCTAAAATACTCCAGCGCAACTTGTTTATCTCTTCTTCCAGCTCCAGGATCTTCTCGTCAGTCCTCAGTGTACATGCGCTAAATGTTGCCAGGTCGAGTCGTCGTAGGTGGCAACCGAACCTCCACCGGAGATTCTTAGCACCCCCTACCAGATAGTAAATGATTATTGCAGCACGTTAACATATTTAAGCTAGGATGACAGATGCACTCTGACGACTTGAACAAAATTCTTCAATATCTTATAATTTTATTGACTCTTTTATCCTTTGAGTTGGAACAGAACGGTGAATGCATTGCTACTTGGAAGTGGAAGTAGAGGATAGGTAGCTACCAGCCTATCAAAGTAGTGTAACTACTAAGTACAAATTTATTAAAAAAAACATCTTATTGAATTCAAATAGGGCTAACAGGTAAAAGTTCTAAGCTCTGTAAGCAAGATTTCAAAATGTTTTATAGACGATTTTCCAGCACCACCAACGAATCTACCGTGTCCTTGAGCACCACCTACGAATCTACCGTGTCCTTGTGGCTCTTCAGATGACAAAAGATACAACATTTTCTCAACGCTCTTAAATCTATCTACCACTGTTGTCAATTATCTGCTGAACGGAAAAATTACTGTTTGATTGTAAGAAATGGATTTGAATAAAGTAATTAACTAGTGATTTTACTACCATATTTTTGCGTACAATCACCTTGAATGAATAATATAATATTTGCTGGCTTGCTGATTTTCATACTATTTAAAAAAAAAAAAAAAACTTTATCCCCGCAAAAGGACTTTCTTCAGTATCGCGGAGGCATTATGATTTGTCAGAAAACACTTGTTTCTTGTGGGATCCGTACTCGTGGCTCCGCAGCCTAAACAACTAAAAGCAAACATGAGTAACAACACAACTTTAATAAAGTTTAATCACAAAATAATAGACCATCTAACAATCAATATTACTAACACTTTCTGTAAAGCAATTTATAACATAGATTTAATAAATTTAACCTCTCATTATATTCACGAAAATTTTATGTACATATATACATAAAACAAAAATAGATTTAATAAACTAGTAACTTACGTTGTGTAAATAACAGACGTTCCTAGTTTTTTGCAGAAAGTACATGCTGCTTATACCTGTTACTCTACTCCAAACGCAATATAATTTACTTTTTTAGATCAAAGTCTTAGAAAATATGCAGGACCTATTCATGAAAAAGTTGAAAGTGTATATGAAGCCAAAATTGTTTGATAAGGGTTAATAACACTCAAAGTAGACGAATGATACAAACGTTACAACAACATGCGAAAAGAAGACTTTTTAATGTTATGTCGAACGAGACCAGATGATGTCAACCTAACACATAACATAAGTCGAGTCAGAGTGGTTTTATTTATTACTAGCAATCTTAATTAGGAATATATTACTTATTTTCGCATGTTGAATAAAATACATATTTGCAACCTATTAATAATTACTAATATATACCATGTAATAATTTTATTCTATGCATCCGTATGTTTTGCGATGGAATTAATTATGGGAGGGTGAAAGAAGGATGCGCAAAATTCAAGGCAAGTACACTTAAGTTGACTGAGCTGTATCACTCATCTATTTCGGCAATATTAATACACATGCACATTGAAAATGACATTGTAAGCGATCAATTTGATGCATGGACAACTACACTTTTCTAATCTAAACAAATGCGGGTACGTTGCCAACTGTGGGACCTACCCTACCTACCATAACCCTAAGTAAAAATGCTTCATTGCTTAATCTTTTTCTAATTATTTATCAGCCTTTATTAAACCAACAGCTGCACAAATTCTTTTTCAAGATAGCATCTGCGCGCCCAGCGTTATGTCATTATCATTACAGCCCTCACTCCTACCTGTAATACCTCCACTGCTGTACGCAGGCCTCGCCCAAGAAATGTCAATCACATGGTTCTGAGCTACCTGCACCAATTGATTTTCTTTCGAAATTTATTTCCTTTTGAATTGACTTTCTACATAAATTGTCCTACCAGGCTGTCACTTTATCTAGTACAAATCACCCTGCGTTTCGCTTACAATTAATTACAGGGCTGCCACTCGGGTTCGTTTTCCACCGTTTATTGTCGGTTTTTTTTTAACTAGAATGCCACTATGCAATATCAGAGTTACTGATATATCCCAACGGATCCGCAAGCTGAACTGTAAGTAGCTATATATTAGTAAGTAGTGAATTTTAAGTATTATGTATAAAGTACTCCTGATTCATCTTGCAGAAGTATAGCTGCATAAACTTTTATTCTGACAGTTTTTAGACCAATATTTCTTGATTACATAGCAAACACGTTCCTTTTTTCTTAATCCAAAGTTTGCCGAATTAACTAAATTTAAACAAAGTGTTAACTAAATAAAATACTGTTACAAATAAATAATCGAACGCTAGCAATCGTTATTTTTGTAGAAGTTTATTCCTTGCTATAATTTGAACAGAAAAAGTTAAGAGGATATTAAAACGTAAATAAGTTGCTAAGAGCCGGTATATCGGGTGGGCTAAACGATCTTTACTAGTTTTACATCTGGTAAGTATCGAACTAATGTAAGTTACAAGGCGCAAGTTCGGCTGCATATGGAACACTGTTACCATCTCTGGGTTGGGGCTCCCCAGTGCCAGCTCCTTCCATTTGATCGCATCCAGCGTAGAGCAGATCGAATCGTCGGCGATCGAACTCTTTCCGATTGGCTTGACTCACTGGCACTACGAAAAGATGTTGCATCTCTTTGCGTATTTTATCGCATCTACCACAGGGAGTGCTACGTGGAATTGTTCGGACTAATTCCAGCAGCACAATTTCACCATCGCACATCGCGACAAAACTCTCGCGTAACCATCCATACCATCTGGATGACTGATAGTCCACCACTGTGCGATTTAAAAGAATTTTTCTTCATCGCAAAATTTCATTGTGGAATCAACTACCGAAAGAGATTTTTCCTGACCGAAACTACTTAGGAACCTTCAAGAAAAGAGCATATTCCTTTTTAAAAGTTCGGCAACGCATCTGCGATTCTCCTGGTGTCGCAGGTGTTCATGGGCAGTGGTAATCACTTACCATAGGATAAGCCCGTTTGACCCTTCTCTTATAAAAGAAGTTGCAATTTCAAGTGCTGATTTACCATGTGCTCGTCAGTGAAGTATGATATCGTGAGGAAACCTGCATATTTGACGAATAAGAATATTCAACAACATGTAAAGTCCTTTAACGCACACTGTACTTTAAACTAAAACACGATGTTTAATATTAGGAGTACGTATGCCCACTGATTACTTTGTACGCTCTGATTATTTGACGCTAAGCTTTATTGAGATAGAGAGAGTATTGATATCCTCACAGGAACAGAATGTAAAGAGCAACGGAAATTAAATTCATCTTATCTGATTTAATTTCTTATTCCTATTACCCTAAGCATTGGTGTTTTGCGTTGAACATAGAGAGGTACTTTAGAAATATTAATGTAGTTAATTTACAAATACAACAAATAGAGATACTTAATATAGGGTCCTGTGGTTGTGGCTTAAGAGAATCCATCACCACAATTAGTCCCGCGGGTTTCATAATTGGTGACTAATGAAAATGCTTTCTAGCCATCTGTCCCATTGTTGCGACGATTTGCTTAATCACTTCTTTTGCCAAAAGGGCTTGCGTCAGCAGCACCACATATTTCGCCCTTTTGACGCTGGTCCCCGTCACTGGTCAGGGTGCTTTTCTTCGGATGTAGACGACATAGACTACTGTGTACTTGTTTGAAGTTGGCTGTAGAGGTCCATAAACTGCAGTAGCCATTTACTGTCTCGTTGACTATAAGTGAATTTGTTATTTCAGTTCTAGGAAAAAAAACGGTATTTAATTTGAAATGATTTTATATTTTAACAGGATTAATTAAGAAATTCTATGCCTACTAAATTTATAACACGACACGCTTAATAAATCTATATTTTGATAAATAAACAATAAAATTTATAAAATAATTCTATTCTCATTAACTTACATTACTTTACTTTTTACTTTACCTTCATTAACTTACATTTACATTACGCTTACTTACATAAATTGAGGATTACAATATTTTTCTTAATAATTTTCCTTTCTTTTAGTTTTGTTATTATTAAATCCGCATTCACACTGTACTCGTCTTATTAGTGTGCGTGTGTACTGAACACTAGTTATTTTTAACAATAATCCAACATGGAGTACTATAACATATGACGTTATCAGATGATGTGACCAAAGGCCGCACTCAAATTACTGAGCTTAGTGAATGTTTATCAAACAGGAAAATGCTGCTGCTCATCTCTTGTTTCACTTTCCTCCGTTGCTTCGTGTGACAGTAATGGGAAATAATTTATGGATGGGTCTATGTGCAGTATTGGAAAGTTTTTTTTTAAATATTATAAATGCTATGGCCCATAGACATCAACATTTATCCTCGATTTAAAAATCAAAATGCAGAATCGTTGTAACCACTGACAGCTACGAAGGAACGCCTCATTTGTAGTAAAAAACGGTCTCTGGATCTATACACTCACTATACGAAACAGAGCAGTATTGAGCTGCTACTTTACGATGGTGTTCTGTGAGAGCCTGGTCCTTCCCCGGTCGAGCCGACCCATTCGTGCTACAACCATAATACAGCTGCAGCGTGGCGCTGCTGCGTATAATAATTTACTAAAATTATACTTTTGACAGAATGAATACCATTACTGTCACAGTCTATAAAAGTCCAATTCTGAACACCAGCCTCCCCTTAGATTGCCTCGTATGGGAGACATTTGCTATATCGACGGGTTGGCCGTTTAGTGGCGGTGCAAAAATATCATCCCCGTGGGTGTCCTTAAAGGCGAACAGGGAAATTAATCAGGAGATGGTCAGCAGCGTCTTCTGAATCAGCGTCGTTTGAATGAATATTGAATTAAATTAGCTGTAACATCTGTCTGAATTAGTGTAACAAATACGGCCAGGTGTTCATATTCGCTGTCTATTTTTTAATCGAAAACCCTCCCAAGTTAAAATTATTTATTCTTACAATAACGCAGCAGATATTGATATAATCACCGGTTACGTAATATAATCTCTTGAATTCCTATTAATTATCCTTTTTTGCTTAAACGGTCCCAATTATTGGTGATTTAAAGTTTGGATGGGTCAAAGTCAGGAGTTTCACTTGCTTCATTATTTCATCACAATATAAGATTTAAGTTCTAAGAATCAAATTATGTTATAAAAATAACATCTTTTATTTCTCCTCCCAGAGGAGAGGACTTCTTCTAGAACCGCGCCTGAGGGCATAAATCTTAAGAAAAGCGAATCAAGATAATAAGAAAAACGAAGAAATGAAAGCAAGTCAATTCTCCGTGACGCTGCTGCTAGCGACTATTTTAATTTATCATCAAAAAAAAACCCAAAGCTGCTGTCTGACACCCTATAATACAAGAGTAATATATGACATTTGATGAGACTTTTGATATAGTCTTGAAAATGACATGGTATTTTAGTGATAAAATTATTATGTTTTGTTATAACTTAATGTCGCCATTACAAACGGATGGCTTTAATACTCCAAAATAAATGTAAATGCTTTATTTATTTCGCATTACTTTAACTGTTTTGACATTTTTGGTTCATAACTTACGCGTGTTTTACTTCGCAGATCTCTCTTTAATATTCCAAAAAGTAAAATGTTTCTGATCACATGTCTTTACTTTCAGTACAATTAGTACTGGTGTCATCTACGTATGCGAGCTGTAACGCAAAAGCGAGCCCGTGCAATTTATTAATGCGGCAGTGCATAGCGTTTTGTTTGAACATAACGTGTCACATAGGCATTGTGTTTTTCCTGACATTTCTCTGACTACCTCATTGGTCTTGTAGTTGTAGTAGTGCGACTGCTGATCGTGAGGTCCTGGGGTCGAATCCCGGGTCCAAAATATCAATGATTGAGTTTTTCTGTCAACAAATTCTCATTAGCTGCCCAGAGTCAGGAAGTTTGTGGTTTCTCACCCCCGTGCCTCGGAAAGCACGTAATTACGATAAAGCTGCTGGTCAAAGCCTATACTTTTCCGGTTGTGTCGGTTTACCGTCCCATCGGATTATGACAGTGAGGGAATAGATAGTGCACGCATACACTTAGGCACTATAATCCTGCCCTGCGCCGATGGCTAGTCTCACTTGAGGCTAGCTTCGCTTCGTTCTGGAGGACATTACTATGTTTTCTCATCAATTTTGAATGCTCAAGCTGCTTACGTTTACACGAGCTTGGCAATAAATTATTTATATATTCGATATGGTATGTTTATGTGAGCTAAGTGTAATGAGAGTTAAAGTTGATTGCAAATACATATACTGCATAATACGTAAGTGCGTATTCTAACAATAACGATGAACATGTGCATGAACACATTTTGGCTTGGTGTCATTTGAAATGTACGTAGCGCTCTGTCTTTTCTTTTTTGTTTGGTCTGAGTGCAAGACACAGTTTCTTGAGTTTTTTTCATTCTCTTTAATCCACTCAAAAAGCATTCTTATTTTTTACTATCACAGCTTGTTTTATATACAAATATTTTTAACAAATTTTGTTAAGTAATCGAACAAACAAAAAATAATCTGTTAATCATTTAAACGTCTAATTTTTTTTAAGTTTTAAATTATTAATAGAAGTTAAGAAATAACTAATATGTAGTTCCTTGAGATATTTGGAGTGCAATTTAAAACTAATTTAAATAATTTGGTTTAATATGGCTATAAGTGCTCCTTAAAACAAAAAAAATTCTTAGTACTCAGACTCTGACGTATAATTTATATTGGTGAACATTAGTGATTCAACTAGGATTAGCTATGTGTGCAGCTCGTTTTGAACTGAGCATAGCGACATGTTTATAGTCGTTGCTGGATACTTGAACATGCTATGTTTTCATATCTATATATCTACAAAACAGGCTCGTCGTAGGTATCTTATGATAAAGAAAATTTAAAATTTTTGGTTTACTTAAACTTCCTTAAAGTTCACAGAACCGCTTTTAGTAAGAAAAGTAAGTTTGGATTAAGTGCAAGTAAAATGTCAAACGATGCGCATACATTTAGTATTGAAGTGAAGAGTCAATATCGAACTGGTGCAGGATTCACCGTGATAGTTCTTGCTACTTGAATTTTTAAAGGTTTGGCACGAATAGTTATTGTATCCAGGTGTCTATATTAAATACATATTTGTCAAAGAGTTGCAATACTTACTCACATGCAAGAATACAAGTTCATCCTAAATTAATTAGAGCTCGAAATAAAAAAAATTAAAAATTCTCTAAATTTCAAACAATTGTGACATTATGGATTGAGCTCAAACAATTAACATATAAAGCATATAAATAACATATAAAGAGAAAAACGTATAAAGTAGAGTTTTGCGCCTTTATATGTCACTTTAAACAATATTGGAGCTCTTCTCGGTCTACGGATACTCTTGTCATGGAACAAACCTATGGACACCTATATCATGTATATCATTGTATTGTGTATATAATTGTTCTTCCATACAACACAATTATTATTACTACACTTAATAGGTAGTTATATATTATTTTTGGTATGCGTATCGACATCTTCACGTAAGTCTTAATGTTATTAATAATTTGACTATCCAAAGTGTATATAATCAATTTATATCATATGTAACATAAATTGATACAACATTATATACATATTACCTAATATCAATTTATTTATTACATAATATATCAGTAAATTGCTCGAATTAGTAAGTCGATTTCATCACTAAATTTTAGACAAAAACTGCATTGGCCGTAAGATAAAGATGCGATTCGAGTAGAGTTTTGTGACTCGAGCCACTCGGGTTAATTTACGAGTATGTATGTATGTCATTCTAGTTGTACACTAGTTTTTGAGTAAATCAACTATTTACAGAAAAGTTTATCACTAGAGTTGAGATCAGCGTTTACTTTAGTTAAACCATTTTTAAATATGTACCTTTATAAATAAGTAATATGTGGCAACATGAAATTAAAACTTTAAATCAATATCATAAATAAAACTAAGTTCAGGTTTGTTTACAACATGCCAGATGCAAGTTTGAATTTGGATGCAACTTGTGATGTCACCCGCAGCGACTTATAATATATACAAGTAAATTAATATCTATATAGCGCCGAGTTAACTCCGTAACTCGGTAAAATTTATTTTCTATCGATTATCGAGTTGGACAAATTCACTCGATTCACTCGAGTGAAATAAAACATAGTTGGAGTCGCATCATTATGGTAAGATAAGAACAAAATGGAGTTTTTTATTTACAAGCATTATTAAACTAATGTTTAAGAAAATATGGATATTATCAATTATCAGAAAGGTTAGCCAAATATTAATTGACACAAGTACGTATGTTTTTCTCTTTTTAGTTTTTGTGGTAAAATTCGCAAATATAATATAAGAGTTTATTAATTTACACCTATTCTAGGTTGTGAAAATCTATTATTAAGTTTGTATTTACCTCAAACAAATACAAATAATGAACAGGTCTTAGAACCTTATTAGTTTGTTAAAAGTGGCAAAGTATTAAGTTTATTTTATTAGTAAAATCTAAATTAAATAATAAATAGAATAAATGCACAAAAGAAGTTATTATAATGTTAAAAGAATATTAGAATCTTTGGGTCGAGGGACTTAAAAGAGGGTTTTGAAGAGCAATTCATAAAACTGCATTTGTGTACAAATAGATACCTTATGTATTCAGCAAGTTGCTTAATACTAAATGGCTTTTTTGTTAAGCCAGACATAGATCCTGGTTTTATACTAGCCATAGTAGATAGGCAATATAAATGTTACATATATTTATGTGTAAAAAATGTAGTAATTATTTGTACTAGAAGCAAATATAAAGTTTAATAATAATAGTTTGCATAAAAAAAGTGTAATGGTTGTTTCTATTATGCTTAGACAGCTGTGTTGTTCACTGTGCAGAAAGGAATATTATTTTGTCATATAGAATCAGATATAATTAATATAACAATAATATCTTTGTCTACTATGAAAGTACATGAAACCGGTAAAAATAAAATGTGAGACAACTTTTATACGGTTGAATATCATTGATGTTAATCAATAATTACTGCTTCTGTATTTGATCAGCTGGAGCTGATTAATGCTGTATAATTTATAATAATTATTATAATTATATTTTTTTTAATTAATTTATAATTATTATTTAACATATGAAAAGGTAGATATAAGAAAATGCTCACAGAAATATGTAAATACAGTTTATTGACATTGAAGGCATAGTCTTATCTCATATCTCTTATTATTAAAAATGTCCTTTTAATTCCTATATAATATAGAAAAAAGTAGTATATTGATAAGAATTATTATTTAGTTAAGACACCTTTATAATTGTCATTAACTTCCTTTCAGGTGGATCGCTTAGAACAAATCTGTATGCCGTGCAGGCTGAAAGCTTGCAGAGACAAAAAGTGTATGGATATTGAAGACAATAGTCTTATATGATATATCTTATAATTGAAAATTCCTTCTGATTGCTTACAATATCATAAATTTACATGTTACCAACAAGTTATTTTCAAAAAACCTTCAGAAAAATATCAACACTAAAATGTTTCTACCTATGTCCGTTATAGACAAAACATAAGAAACCTTCCAACCAATTTAAATGAAAATGTTTGTGTGTGTTTGGATGGATCCCTAGATGGTTTATATTTACATTTGGACTCGGTAGATGGCACTGTTGTCGAGATCCATAAATCACCAGTGCATAGCTGAGGCGCATCGCTAGTAATAAATACATTTAAATTAAGCCTGTGTTTTTTTTAATCCTTACACAAACAGTTTAAAACATCTTACTTCCTCACTATTTATCATTGTGTAATAACAAAGATAAGGCATGTTAATTCCTAGTCATTTTATTATGATGTATACTACTTACTAATCAACCAAAACATTTTAAAATAATGTCTTGACCCCGCTCCTGTCTATTATACGTCAGTCAATCATCAAAGTTCAAAAAATGTATTAAATTAAGTTTGTATAAAAGTGGTTATTATAGTATAAAGGAATTTATGGCTGACAATAACCCGTGGGTAAGGTGATCGCTACCAAGCTATTTCTAATTTGTTCTGTGTTGTTAATTATGACATACATGATTGTAAGCTGGCTTTTTTAAAAGACCCACTGGGTATTTTGCTGGTTCTCTTCAAGTCAGAGGTTTTTTTCCGAACCAGTGGTAAATTAAAAAAGTGACTTTCAATAAGTATTATTTATAATCTAAATTGAATAAAAGGTTTCTGTTTCTGTACCTACTACTGTTAATAGAATACTTAAATAAATTATGATTTGCAATAATAAATAGAATTACCTACATAATATTTTGTTTTTTGTAATACAATCAGTTTAAAACGTATCTTACTGTGTGTTGGTAATACCATAAATATAAGTAGACATTATCCCTTAGCCATCTTGGTATTTAGAATTACACTCACAACCAATCAATACATGTCAAAGTTAGAATCCATACGACATTTATGCATAGACAGGCACTATGTTTTGCCCGAACTAGTGAAAGGTTTTACATCGATTTTAAAATATTTATAAATGCTGAATATACCTACAGCTTAGTTTTATATGTACTATTATTCAAGTGTGCACTATTTTAACTTATAATACCGATGAATACTACTAGAAAATCGCTTTCAGTTTGTTTTTAGGTTATTGTTAGATTCATATTTTATTTGATTTCTCAGGACTCCGTTTAGATGCAATAAAACTAATAATTATATTGTAATCTATGGATTATAAGGAATAAATCGACATGCATTTCATTGATAATCTTTAAAATTTGTAGTGGGCCCATTCTCCATAGAAAAATTGATTGTCTCCTTTAGGGTTTGGAGACTAACACTTGGGAATGGAGACAACGAACAACGAGAAAAATATTTGGAAAATGATGAAGATTCATTTTTATGTACTTATTCAACATATCTAATATTGTAAAAAACATTCGCATCGCCTTTCTAAATCGATAAGCTTCATTTCCCATTTAGAAAACAAAACGCACCGTACACGCGTTTATTTTATTGCAAAGGTCTATTTGTTTATGAAGTGCTACGCGTAAGTACTAGAAACACGCTGGTCATACGCGTGGGATTACGTACGAACATTCCCTCCACCTTGCAAGGACGATCTATAAATCGCAGATCGACGTTGCGTTGGACGCTTAAGCTCTTATTACATTATTCAATTTTTAGAAAATCTAATTAGGAACCTAAGTTGGAAGCTAGTGATCACATACACTTAATTGAATTCAAAATCGTGACGAAGCGTATTCGTAAAAGAAGTATCGACGGGATTGCTTTGACGTTTGATCGATAGAGCCGTATCTATCAAAACAGCAGAAAATAGGACTTAACTTAGCCGTGCTGAGAACAATGGATACTAAACAAAAAAAAGAGAAAATGCTGGGTAACATACCTAAAATACCTGTCATTTAGAAAATATCAATTATAATGCATATTTTGGGACTTTATAAATGTTTTAAAAGTTGATTCGATCGAGTTGATAGTCGAGTTACTGTCATAGTTTTTGTAAATATTTAACAAAACCTTGAAGCCCTCTTCACGCATTGCCTTGTGTAAATAGTTTTTATCCTTTTTATTATACAAATAGGGCATTTCCCTATACAGGCCTATAATTTAACCACACTAACACCGTAACTACTGTTCGTTCTAAATCGTAACATTTCGATTACACTGTCCTAAATTTTATACAATTTAGAAAGTAGAGCGGTCGGGACCTCCAATTTTAACTAACTAATGACTACGATTACATCTTCCAACTGCCTAATTAGATTTTCTAAAAATCGAATAATGTAATAAACGCTTAATGCTAGGGACAAACTGATCCACGTATGCAAATCCATTATTAATTGACATCCGCAATGCTGTCACACGTGCCTACAATCTTTTCGATGTCAGTATATGTAATTCGTGGGTCTTTTCCTTTGAGTATTCATACAACTGGAGAGGCCATGCGCTTTAATTCCTAAACAAAAATTCTGCCAACATCAGGCGGGCGCAAGATAAACACACAACTGTATACTTAACTACAAATGCAAAATTAAATCGTGTCACTATAAACGCACACTACAACATTCATGTTTGTGTTCATCGTGTTTATGCATACCATCAAATCGTACACGTGTCGTTACACTGATAGCGCTAGCTGAATGTGTAAGCAACGTAAGGCGTGCACTATGTCGATATTTTTTATCGATAAACAAATCACCATAGTCCGCACAAGTTTTTATTTGTTTATAAGTAGTACATAGATAAATAATACCGAGGTGTTACTTGAAATTCTTTTTTTAAAGTATTTAAAAATGATCTTCGGAAAAAAACTTATAAATTATTGAAAGAAAGTGCAATACTTTCGGTTGCAGTGATACCAGTTTATTTTATAAAAATTGCACACTTTTGCTGCGAAGTAGCAAGTTTCGATTTGACTTATTTGGCCTTTATTTTGTATAATATTTTCACAAATACTAATTATGTATTATATTAAATTATATAATATTCAGTATCGTGTTGAAATAGTGCTGAATATATAAATCATTTAACAAAACCCACTACACATCTATATGTAGTGATTATTATTCATCACAAACTGATTAAGTTATGAGAAATATATTTTCGTTAATATATTTAACTTGTGTAGTAAATTATATTTATTGAAAAATAGATTATTTTTCACTTTATGAATTTTATTTTTATTTTATTACGCACATGTGTAATTATATCTGAGCGTGCATTTGATTGCGTCGATAAATCCAAATTAATAGTATCTAAAATAATGAGCTTTGCAGGATTTCATTATTATTAAGTTATTAATAGAGTGGTCACATCTGGTTGGGCTGTATAAATATAAAAAGGGAAAAATAAATTTACTTAAATATATATTTAATATATTAACATAAATAAATAAATAATACACAAATAAATAAAAGCCCAACCAGATGGAAGCCCTCGGTAGGGGAGACCAAACGGCCAAGGGTTAGGGGGAAAGGGAAAGAAACCGGCGGACGATGCGGGCAGTATCAAGGAGCACCGCCTTCTGCATGCGAGCCTGAAGCGGTCCGTCACGGAGTCCCAGTCGCCTCAGATGACCAGAGAGGCTAACTGGGATTAACCCATTCGCAGAGACGACTACAGGAATAATTTCGGTCGGCAGACCACCCCACCCCACATGTCGGTCACCTCGTGAGCCAGGTCCAGATATTTTGATTGCTTATCTGTTTCGGCTTTCACGAGGTTCTCGTCAAACGGGATGGTAATATCGACCAAAAATATCCTTGACTGTGCCCGGTCCATCAGCACAATATCAGGCTTATTCGCAAGAATAGTCCTGTCTGTGATGATGGCCCGGTCCCAGTAGAGCCTGGCGCGGTCATTTTCGAGCAAGGCTTCCGGCAAGTACTTGTAATACGGCAATTTCCGGTCCACGAGACCGTATTTCACAGCGAGCTCCTGGTGTAGAATTCTGGCTACTAGGTTGTGCCTGTGCAAGTACTCAGAGTTAGAAAGCGCTGAACAACCGGAGATGACATGCCTAAGTGACTCACCGGGATGGCGACAAGCTCGACAGACGTCGACGGTGCCATCTTTTAAGATGTATCTCCGATAGTTGTTGGTCTTAATAACCTGATCCTGTATTGCACAGACAAAACCCTCGGTTTCCCCGAAGAGGTCACCGAAACGTAGCCAGTTGAGGGAGGCGACTGTATCTACGAAGGGCTCATGGAGAGCCCTGTGGTACCTCCCGTGGAGCTCTTTCTCCTTCCATACGGTCTCCCGGTCGGAAATGCTAAGCACTTCTGGGTCCTGCCATTGCTCGTGGGCTAAGGATAGAGGGGTAAGCCCTTTATTACTAGAAATGACGTCATTGTAGAATGGATCATCCGATCTCGCCAGGAAGTAATCACGGAGGCTGCACACTTCGCGATTATGCATGGTGAGCACGCTCAGAAAACCACGCCCACCGTGCTTTCGCGGCAAGTACAGCCTCATTACCGACGATCTCGGATGATGCATCCTATGGGACGTCATGGTAGTGCGGACTTTTCTATCCAGGGCGTTAAGTTCGGTCTGAGTCCACCTGAGTATGCCAAAGGTATATATGAGGACAGGCATGACCCAACCGTTATATGCGTGTGTCTTATTCACACCGGACAAAAGGCTGTTAAGCACTTTGGTCACGCGTGCATAAAACACGTCGCAAACTGACTGTTTCATACCAGCCTCATCGATACCGATGTTCTGTGACATACCCAGGTATCGGTATGTTTCAGCCTCGGAAAGGGTCTTTAAGTTGACGGGTATAGATAAATCTATGCCCTCAGAGTTAGCAACCCTTTCAACATGAAGGACCGCACACTTATCCGTCCCCAGCTCCATTATTATCATTATTATCACCATTACAGTACACCATTATTAGCACCGTTACAGTCTAAGTTAATCACGCAGAGAAGCCCAAGCATAGCCCTCTTCAAAACCCTTTGAGCGACTTTGAGCGCCCTCATACGCCCAGCAGCAGCAGCCACCTCTCAGAACCTTTACTGGCAACACGTACTGGTTATACAATATCGTTTCCAAGTTTTGAGATATACTTGACGAGGAGATGTGTCGAAACTTCCCGAACGCTGCCCAGCCGAGTTGAATGGTAGGTCCGGTAGAGGCCAGTCGACGTGGCCTCTACCGGAATGGATGTGACATAGACACTACACATGATCAAAAACAATTTACCGTTAACGAGGCATCTGTTGTGTGAGAAATCAAAATAATTCTTAATTGTGGATAGATGTGTTTATGGGCAACTATGTACACAGTATGCTCATTTGTCAGTCTAATTCTATATTCTGATGTGATCATATTGCTATGATCATTGCGTTATGAAGTAAAAGGTAGGCGAGCATGTAGCACTCCGCTGCTATACATATGCCTCTAAATCGATCACGTAGACTTAAAAGTAATTCATTCTTGGGGCGATGTATACGCTTTTACAACAAAATCGCAGAAAATATACAAAATTTGTCATACGCAAAGTTCAAAAGTTTTATTAAACTAAGTTTGTATAAAAAGGGTTATTATATTAAGGAATTTATGGATGATAATAACCCCTGGGGAGGGTGTTCGCTACCAAGCTATTACTAATTTGTCTTGTGTTGTTAATTGAAAACATGAATGTAAGCTATTATTTGGAAAAAAAATAGTCGCGCTGGGTTTCTTGCTGGTTCTTCCCAGGACAGAGTTTTTTTTTTTGAAAACCAGTGGAAAAAATATATATATAATAAATGAAAAAATTGACTTTCAATAAGTATTGTTTACAATCTTCATTGAATAAACAAGTTTCTGTTTCTGTTTGTTTCAGAGCATATTACTTAAATAATTGTCACAATAAACAAGTGTGTTAGTAACTTATATTACATTTGCCAAATTACCTACTAAACTTCGAAAAAAATGCGGGAATCTTGCTGAGGGTTTCGAGTGATTTTCTTTCCCCTTTGCAATACTCATCACCTCTTTCTAACACATTCATGACGGTAGTCGCGTGTTTATATCTGATTTTTGTAGTCGTTTTTAAGTTTTGGAGCTTTCGCGAATATTGCATGGAATCAGCTTTTTATTTCGACGTTGCCAACTTAAATGTATAAGAGAGAGAGAGAGAGAGAGAGAGAGAGAGAGAGAGAGAGAGACAGAGAGAGAGTATATTCCTGTTGTCACTTCTGTTTGTAGACACATAAGATAACTCCTTAACGCGGTAGGGCCATGCTGCAGCTATATTATGGTTGCTGCACGAATGAGTCGACTTGACTGGGGTAGGACCACGCTCTAATAGAATAACAGCGGAAAATAGCAGCTTAATTCTGCTGTGTTTCGTACGGGTACAGTGATAACCAACGACGCATTTTGCTGCAAACAAGGTATTCCATCTTAGTACTCAGAGGTTACAATCCGTCTGCATTTTGAGTGAAGTGTAAGAATCTTGTAGTAAATTTTACACATATCTTTTTACATTTAAACATATCTGCTTTACCATTCAGTCAATCAAAAAGCAGAACAGGTTCAATTAACTGTGGAAAAGAGTAAAAGCACTTCTATGTTCGATGATCCGTTTTTGACAAAGCGAATGAAATCCAGAAATATTTTTCCCTTTTTATCGAGACTGCTTAGGCATGGTAAGTGCAACGTAAATGTTAAAAGTCTATTTGTCACAAATGTTAATTTTACAAATTTTGCTTTCATCGTAATACGAGGGTAATATGCAGCAAATCAAATTTACTGCCTGTTGGTGTCACTGAAATTGATATTACAATTTTACGCGCAGATTTCGTTTCGATTTTTTTTTCGACTGTCTGTAGAACATGCTTTTCCTGCATCGTTACCTTTCTCTCTATCTTATGTGCCGTAGACGAAGTTACGCAGGTTAACTAGTTACTCATATTCCCTTTAAACACGCCTGGTAGGCCTGAATTGCTTATGTTAGTAATGGTTTACGACAAAAGTCGAATAGCGGATTCGAACCCACGACCTTTTGATTTCGCTGTTAGCACCCTGCAATTAAGCTACCTTCACCAAATAAAAGTTAAAGTTTAATAAAAATTATTTTGTAAGGGCTTTTTCAGACTTAGACTCACTCACTTGGCAACACGCCAAGAGTCAAGTAAAATGTACGTAAAGGTAAATGTACGTATTACAATACCCTGTTGAGAGTGTAATGACTAAGAAATATAACACTACACATTAAATGAAACAAATTTTTACGGATTTAACTTTTTAATTCTCGACGATCCTTGTGCTTTGTAGTGCTTATGGATACTGGGGAGAGGGACTGAGATGTTTAACGTCCTGCGAGATTGAAATGGTATATATACTTTTTACGATAGTTAACGCTATAAAATATAGCAATGAATGGAAACAACAAATCTTAACGTTAAATCACGCGACAGTCCCGTGACTTTGCGTTGATTTCATTATTTTTATTTTCTATGGCGTTAATAATCGTAGAATATCATTTCCAACTCCTTTGATGTCATAGACAACAAATGCTACCATCATTACCTCTATATGTTATAATTTTAACTTCACTGTATTTGAAGTCAAGCTGTTTATAACTTTATTACTACTTAATAAATTTTGTGACCACTTGAAAGCTTTTATTTAAAATTTTCATTAAGAGGTAAAAAGTTATGTGTGAACATAAATGCACCAGTGGTGGTAATAAGTAATTTAATGTACGCAAATGCCGTACTGCAGGGAACGGTCCTACACTTCAATTTCATTGAAAACGATTGGATTCGAACTCAGACTACAACACTAATAAGGAGTTTTATTGAATAGACCAACCGCCGTGCCACTACAACTCTCATGTAAAGTTAAGGAAAATTATGTCGTGCTGCAAAATATTTCTGTAGTAAATTACAATAAAATTGGCATTCACGTTGCTACAAACACGGTATCGTTTAAGGCTGGCTACGCATAAAGGACAAGTATAATGGTTTAATGCTTAGTTGCAGCAGGTCATTTATTTTTTGAGTATCAAAATATAAAGTCAAAGTTCTTTGTTCCCTTCATTTACAATATATATCGATTTGTAAAAGAAGATAAGATCAGATTGGGAGTAAATAAACAACTGTAGGTCATGAGAAAAAAATATTTTAGCGAAGAAATTTCCGCCAATAATATCGAGAGAGTAATTTATAAAAAGCTAGCTCGGAGAATGAGTAGGTTTCGTATCCTTGACATTACTCCCTGCTGCCGGTCTGGATATCTTTATCCTCTACTCACTTCAGATAATATTATTTAAAATTGTAAAAACATTTCAATATATTCATATTAATTTCTAAGACACGTAAGACCAGAGAAAAATAAATTTGCCTTGCCAACATATACGAACTATGAATACGAGTTATTTAGAGCCAACGTCTTTCCGGCGCGTTAGCGAAAGTAAATACAGATCGTATATTATGTTCCAAGTTATTCTGACGAATCTCATAACTGAAGTTCCTGCTTGTAATATTGAATAACTGTCTTCGATCATATCATCTGTTCTGTGATATGTCAGAGGTGTCACAGACAAGATTGGCTATATCTTGAAGCGAGCTTCTATTAGAACATTCTACAAGCCGCCGAAGAAGATTAGTCAGTTCCCACCATCCATCAAGTGTCATATTCCTCTACAAGATGCAGGAGTGTACAAGCTTGATTGTGAGTGTGGTCTCTCTTATATAGGACAAACAAAAAGATCAATTAGAACCCGCGTAAAAGAACATATAGCTGATGTGAAGCATCAACGTTCCGGGAAGTCTGCAGTTTGTGATCATATCCTAGACGGCCCCAACCATTACATCAGATTTGATAGACCACAAATCCTCGCGAAAGAACACCGATTCCTACCACGGATGATACGTGAGGCTATTGAAATTAAAAAACTTCCTAATTTCAATAGAGAAGGAGGCTGGGTACTACCACCTGCTTGGGATCCTATAATCAATAAAATTAAAACTAAACCCAAGCATACCACTGCAAGACCTCAGGACATAGTCAGTTCATTTTGCATAGATTGCATCATAAACAATAATTGAAAAGCTGAGGGTTTTCCGGGTTTAACAATGACATCGGGACGTCAGTCATCTCAGTCACCCGTGACCATGGGTGCTGGAAAGCGCCCGAAACGTCGGGAATTAAAAATAAAAGTAATTAAAAGCAAAAATAAACGCGATAAAATCCGTAAAAGTAGTTTTAATCATTATTGGTTTAGTTCAATATAGATGATGTAAACATTATTTAACTACTTAGTGTTGGGGAACAGCCGTCTTGTACGTAAGTATAAGAATGTATAAATTCATACCAAATATTGTCACACTATGTAGTGGCTTATATTTCAAATCTATATTTATTTTCGCCTTGTATTGGCAGCATTAAACAATCCATTATCGTTTTTAAAACGATAATTTTTAAAAAAAATCAGCAAAAATAATACGACATACGGCCCAAATTGAATTAATGACATAAAAGAGACGATACCACTTGCAACTTTTTTATTGTCGTTTGACACAAACGTACGAAATAATATATTCCTACTTTATTGTCAAACATTCGTTCTGGTCACGTATATAATATGTATAATAGTGCTTTGAATCACAATCATATTATGATTGTGATTCAAAGCACTATTATTCATAGAAACAGAATGAGGCCTATGGAATGTATGAAAAGATTTTTTTTTTATGGAAGAGGGGGCAAACGAGCATGCGGCTCACCTGATGTTAAGTGACTACCGCCACCCATGATCAACCGCAACACCAAGAGAATTGCGGGTGCGTTGCCGGCCCTTTAGAAAGGAGTAAGCTCTTTTCTTGAAGGTCCCCAGGTCGTATCGGTCCGGAAAAATCGCCGGTGGTAAACTATTCCACAGAGAGGTTGTACGTGGAAGAAAACTCCTTGTGAAACGTACAGTGGTGGACCGCCAAGCATCCAGATGGTGTGGATGGTATCGGGACGTTTTCCGTGTAGTGCGTTCACGAAATTTGGCGGCTGGGATTAATCCGAACAATTCCTCAGAGCACTCCCCGTGATAGATGCGATAAAATATGCAAAGACATGCAACATCTCTTCGCAGCGCCATTGAATCGAGCCGATCGGAAAGCACTCGGTCGTCGACGATTCGAGCCGCTCTGCGCTGGATGCGGTCAAGTGGAAGGAGCTGGTACTGGGGAGCCCCAGCCCAGAGATGGGAACAGTATTCCATGTGCGGCCGAACCTGCGCCTTGTAAAGTTGCAGGCGGTGTGCCGGCATGAAATACTGTCCCGCTCTGCTGAGCACGCCAAGCTTTTTAGAGGCCAATTTGGCCTTCCCTTCCAAGTGACCACGAAACTGGACGTCACTAGATATGTTGACGACGAGGATTCCAATACTGGCTGAGGCAACAAGGGGAGTGCCTTGAAACTGATGGGATACGACAAAGGGGTTCTTTTTAGCGGTTAACGCGCAAACTTGTGTCTTCTGGGGGTTAAACTGGACTAGATTTAGTCGTCCCCAATCCGAGACTCTATTCAGCAAAGACTCGACTTCAGACACAAGTTTGTCCCGGCACTCGGAGACGTTTTCCCGAGAAATATTGGCTCGGCCGGTGTAAAGAGCATCACCAGTGCTGTCATCTGCATAGCAATGAATGTTACGGGTATGCAACATATCATTGATATGCAGAAGAAACAGCGTTGGCGATAGCACGCAGCCCTGTGGAACACCAGTATTAATAGGCTTGCAATCGGAGCTTGTACCGTCTACAACGACCTTGAAGCTCCGATCTGCAAGAAAGCTGGTGATCCAATCGCACAATTTCTCGGGAAGCCCATAGGAAGGGAGCTTCGAAAGAAGCGCTTTGTGCCAAACCCGATCGAAGGCCTTCGCAATGTCCAAACTAACGGCCAATGCCTCCCCCTTGAACTCTACTGTCTCCGCCCATCTGTGAGTGAGGTAGACCAGAAGATCACCAGCTGAGCGACCACGGCGAGAACCGTATTGGCGGTCACTAATCAGCTGGTGATCCTCAAGGTACCTCATGAGCTGGCAGTTTACAATGGACTCCATTGTTTTGGAGAACAAGGAGGTGATGGCGATTGGCCGGTAGTTGGACGGGTCTGAGCGGTCGCCTTTTTTAGGGATCGGGTGGACGAAAGCCGTCTTCCATGATTTTGGGACTACGCCTAGGGAGTAAGAGTACCGGAAAAGACGCGTTAAAACCGGTGCCAACTCTGGAGCACACGTCCTCAGCACAATTGGGGGGATTCCGTCAGGCCCACTCGACTTGTGGATGTCCAGGGAGAGGAGTGCTTTGCGAACCGAGCGCTGTGTGAACTGCACTTCCGGCATGGAGCACTCACACCGCGGGATGGTCGGCGGCGTACTCCCCCCGTCATCGAGAGTCGAGTTAGATGCAAAGAAGGAGCCTAGAAGATCGGCTTTCTCCTTTGCAGTATGGGCCAGTGAGTCGTCCTCCCTGTGCAGAGATGGAAGAGATGGCTGACAGAAATTCCCCTGGACAGCCTTGGCGAGAGACCAGAATGCACGGGTTCCAGAAGGAAGGCGAACTAGTTTCTCGCCAATTCTGCCTATGTGCTCTGACTTTGCCTTGGCAATGACTCTTTTGAAGGTCCTAGAGGCGGAATTATACTTCTTTTTTAGAGCGCTGGTGTTTACATCCCGGGACGCTGATGCATCAACCCAGGCTTGGTAGCACTCCTGCTACCAAGCTATTTTACAGGAGCGACCAAACCATGGCTGAGATTTGCCTCCAATGGGCACCACAGAGGAAGGAATAAAAAGTTCCATACCCTGAAGTACCACATCAGTAACAGAATCCGCAACAACGTTGGGATCATCCGGCGAGAAGCAAACCCGCCCCCAAGGGTAGGATGCAAAGAAAGACCGCATGCCATCCCAATCGGCTGACCTATAGTGCCAAACACGGCGGCAGCCTGCAGAATGCAACCGCGATTTCAGCGTGAGTGGCACAACACTCCGGACCAGACAATGGTCCGAGGAGTCTAAAGGGGCGTCGACGGAAATCTGATATCCGTCCGGGTGAGAGGTCAGCAGAAGGTCCAACAGGGAAGGTGCATGATCCTCCACATCTGGAATCCGCGTAGGCGAAGTAACCAGTTGTGTCAGACCATATGCCAAGGCAAAATCATGAACAGATCTCCCCGCATGATCGGTTAAACGTGAACCAAGCCATTCGGCGTGATGGGCGTTAAAGTCGCCGAGGATCACGATCTCTGAGGAGGGGATCTGCTGTAGCAACGAATCTGCAGCCATTTGGACGTGGTCGAAGAGTCGGTCTGTTTCGGCATTACCGCTATGGGACCTATAGAGGCACCCGTAGATGCGCGGATGGTCGTCGCTGTCTACGCGTAACCAAAGGATGGACAGGTCCGAACCTTCAAGTCTGCCGAGGCGTCGAGAACAGATGTCCTCTCTGACGTAAACGCAAACTCCAGCCCGAGGCACAAAGGAGTGTTCCAGTTTGTACCCCGGGTAGGAGAGATACGAGACATCAGCCGGAGAGGACACCTGCGTCTCGGTCAGAAAGAGCAGAGCCGGCCTCGTCGTCTCGAGATGGTAGTGGACGGCGTTTAGTTTAGAGTGAAGTCCCCTGATATTGCAGAAATTCACGGAGAGCGTGGCAGGGGTCGCCTTGGTCTTGTTGCTCCGTTTGCCACGAGCAGTTGTAGTCTTGAGCGGAATTTTGACCCCCCCCCCCAGAATACGCGGGGCAGCCTGAGCACCCACGCTTAGAAGTGGAGAAACATGGCGCTTTTATGTATATAATAAGAGTGACAAACGAGCACACAGTCCACCTGATGGTGCTGATGTCTTACTCTGGTTCAACCGACCCATTCGTACTTAAACCATAATGTATATCCCCCTATAGAGAGATACGAAGTATTAGTCGAAGAGCAGACCCGTGCCTAGATGCTTCTAGATGTTAGTGGACGGCGGTAAGATTCGAATGAAGTCCTCTGATGTTGCCAGAAATTCACAGATATCGTGGCACCTTTGTTTTATTGCTCAGAGCGGGTTTATTCTTGAATTTTGAATCCGCCCCCGTCGAATACGTAGAACAGCCATAGCGCACACGCTCCGAAATAGTAGGGTAGCTGGAGTGTGGATGCTCAGGGAGGGATTCTCCGTCACTAGGGGTGCCGGTACCCTCCTGGAGTAGTGTTCTATATATCTCCAGCCCCCTGCACTCGCCAGACGAAATGTAGAAGCATAACTCCTACTTCACGCTGATCTTCTGTGAGGTCGTGGTACCAGCCCGGTTCAAGCCGGCTCATACGTGCAACAGCAAAAGCTGCCGCTTGACTCTACCACTGTTTAATTTACCATTGTTACCACTGTCAACTTCCTCCTGTTTTACGTCCTGGTTTAAGTAAAATTTGGATAAGGGAATTTTCAGGAAAGATTAAGACAACTAAAACGGTGTAAGATCTAAAAAAAATTTAGGTCACTAAAGTAAAGCATCGTCTAAATTTAAAGTCTACTAATGGTATTCTTGAAAAGTAGAGAGCTTTAAACTAGAGAGCTTTGTGTTTGTTTTTGTAGCACTGTAGTGTTTACGTTTTATTTATTGGATTTATTATTTGAAATTATTCAAAATACTCGATACGCTCTTACAAGAAAATTTAAGTTTGATATTTGAAGAAACTAAAAATATTCAATATAAAACTCTGTATTTTTTTTTAATCTGTAAAAGACAACATGATAAATCTCTCTATAAAGAAACCTCTTACGTAAATACAATCAAATAAATTGTTAGCTCGTTTGTCAAGTTATTGTTACAACAAACTTAAACATATGGCGTTAAGTTTTATAATCCGCACTTTTAAGCCATTAATTTACGAGTCCAATGCAACGTAAATTTCGTAATTCGTCTGCGAACTTTACAAATATCTATATTGGAGGCCTAAAGATCAGGCATTTTCATCAGTTGTCTGTTACAACATCTATTGGAGGATATGGGATGATGATATTTAATACGCCCTTGATATACAGTAATAACTACCTAATAAAAATGATACGAATCATCATCACTTTATTGTTGGTGGTTATTACATTTTTATGAATGATTTTTGATGTTAATAATGTTAATTAATATTTTGTAAAATGCTTATGAGTATCTATTATTTTCAAATTTTTTCTTGTTTTGACTTGCATTCAATAATCGCATTCAATCATCGGCGTGTAAACATTTGCTTAAGCGCAATTCTCGAACAGCAATTTTTGTATTCAATATTTGCTCTTATATGCACAAGAAAATCTTACCATATATATGGACATTAAATCAGACAAGATGGAGTTAATTTACTCTCTTTTTTGAATATCGTCTCTCTTTTGGAAAGAAGACGTCTCTTTTTGAAAGAGGTATGTAAGGATCGTGACACTTGGCGATCTGTTCTCTCTGGCTACCCCGTTAGGGATTGTGCGTGACGATAAGTAAGTAAGTAGTCTCTCTTTGGGAATAATTTAAATATTAAGAGGCCCATTAAAATTAAGTTATATCGCGTTGAATTAATTAATTATTTTGACCGTCCAAACACGAAATTGCAGCAAACACCCATCTGCAAAGCTTGTTGAGTACCGAATACTATAGCTGAATATAGGCCTCTCTTATAGACTGTCTCATAGGTGGGGTATTTGCCACAGTTACCACACTTGACAAGCGGGTTCTAACCGCAGTTTTTTAGTGCTTATGACTTAAGACGCTGCTGTCCATCTCCTAATTTTTTCTCTCCATCACCTCTTACGACACCCACTCTATGGTATGGGGTAGGGAAAATTCTTACACCGCCACTAGACGGTATGCGGTCGTACGGTAGTAACTACGATTATCTTAAAACCGGTACGACTGCTGTCAGTGAGACTGTCAAAGTAAGCCTCGTCAATTGTTTTTATTTTTATTTAGCATATTGCAAAGGCCAGACCCGTGTAAAATGATGATATATGCCCTAAATTGATTCTATTCAGTCGATTTTTATATAAACTGCACGGAATATACTCTAGTATGGTATTTTAACATAATGTATGTTGTGTTACACAGTCCTTAATGGCAAAAATAAATTTAGTATACCTACATGTTAGTAGTGTGAGCATCCAAGCATAAATTTTTCTACAGGAAATGAATCACTTAACCTTTAAGTACCGATGTGGGGCCGGTCAGGCCGAAGCAGGTAGTAACTTTGTTAGTATTACCCCTTCCCCACTTAGGAGCAATCCCCGCGCCTCAGTAGCTGCAAGTTTAGTTGCACCGACGCCGTAGAGTGTAGTGGTATTTCCGGTAGACGCGATTGTGGTAAGTTATGTCAATTTAAAATTACGAAGCGGCCTCTCAGGCCCAACTTCGGAACTTACGTTAGTTTTTGTCCAAATGTGTTTTGAGTTACAATGCTTATTTTCAGATAAATGAATGCACCAGGGAAGTCGAGTAGTAAACGACGTATATCTACAAATGAACAATGACTATCTAAAAGATCTCGGCGCTCTATAAATCTTTTAGATAAAAATAGTGAGGCTTTGATAGAGGAGCTGATTGCGGAAGATTCCAGTGGATCAGAAATAGATGACGTCGGAGATGATTTTATCCCAGACGTTAGCGATCACGAGACAGAAACTGATACCGATTTATCTGATACATCTGATATTGAGGCCTCAACCCAGCAACCTCTTATTCAGATAGAAAATAGTCGCAGTTCCTTATCGGAAGACGAAAACGTACCGCTTTCTAGGCTCAGTTCTTTTAGAGGCAAAAACAGATATAAGTGGTCAAGAAGTCCTCCAAACCGCTCATCAGTTAGAATCCCACAGCATAGCATTATTTTACGAGTACCCACTTCCAACTTGACAGAAAATGAAGGCAAGGATCCCTTTTCTATATGGAAACAGTATATAGATGATGACATGTTATTAGAAATTGTAACTAGGACTTATTCTAAATTATTGGAATATAGATCAAAATTTAGAAATCAAGATCGATCGGAGTTACAAGATATAGACATTATTGAACTGCTAGCTTTCATTGGGCTTTTGATGTATACAGCGGTTTTCAAATCGAATCACGAAGACGCAGATTTTATTTTTGCTACGGATGGCACTGGAAGGGAGATTTTTCGCTGTGTAATGTCGAAAAACAGGTTTTTGTGTTTGTTACATTGCTTACGTTTTGATAATGCTGCTGTTAGGGTACAAAGAAAATAATCTGATAAAGTAGCGGCAATATCTTTTATTTTTAATCGATTTGTTTCAAATTTCCAAAGAGTTTATTATATAAGCCAATACGCCACTGTAAATGAAATGCTAGTCCCTTTTATGGGGACGGTCTTTCTTGATGATTTACATGCCCAGTAAGCCGGCAAAATATGGACTAAAAGTAATGTGTTTGTGTGATGCTGAAAACGGATATTTTTACAATGGTTACGTGTATTGTGGAAAGTGTTCAGATGGAGAAAGCCTGAAAGAGGAAGAAAATAAATTATTTATTCCCACCCAAGCCGTGCTACGTATGACGAGACCGTTACAAGGCAGCAACAAAAATATCACATGTGACAATTGGTTTACCCATATTCAGTTAGTAAATTCTTTGAAACAGAGAGGACTTACATGCGTAGGCACTGTAAATAAAAATAAAAGAGAAATCCCTCCTGCATTTTTACCGACTAAATCTAGACAAGAAGGTTCAAGTTGTACGGTTTTACAAAAGAGATAACGCTTATTCCCCATGTACCTAAGAAAAACAAAGCCGTGATATTAGCTTCCTCGATGCATCACAGTGAAGGAATTGATAATGAGTCAGGCAAACCTGAAATTATACAATTCTATAATTCCACAAAAGGAGGAGTGGACGAAATAGATAAAAAGTGTTCGATATACACTTGTAGTCGCCGATCGAGACGCTGGCCTATGACACTTTTTTACCGGATTTTGGACATAAGTTCCGTAAATGCTCATATTTTACATGATGTGCATATAAATAAAAAAAACTGAACGGGGTGTTTTTGTAAAATATTTAGCTCGTCGGCTCATATTAGAGCACATAAAGAGAAGGGTGTTCAACTTGCGCTTGCCTCGCGAGCTTCGCATGAGTTTGGCTAGAATAATCGGGGCTGATATGCCAGATAAAGTTCAAGGTCAAGTGAGTAAAGAGAAAACGAGAAAATATGTGCATCTTGCCCACCTAAACTCAACAGAAAATCAACATATCAATGTTACTCATGCAAAAAACACGTTTGTTTACAGTGCGCCAAGCAAGTGTGTCCTGATTGTGAATAAGTAACTTTGCTGTTTGTCATTTTTTTATTTTGAGCATTCCAGATATTTTTATTTTTTTTCTGATAGACATATCCCTTAAGTATAAGAAAAGTTAAGATAATATTCTAGTTCCGAAGAGGTATTTTTTTTAAGATTTTTATTTCGTTAAGTGTCCTATTGTAGTCAAAAAATGGAGCCAAAGATTAAAAGGCCTACTAATGTTAAATTTAATAAAAAGATTATTAATTTACTTCTTCCTTTCATTTCAGAAACTTAAATAAATCAAAATTTGACCAAAATTATAAACTATTTCTAAAAAATCTGATTATTTGCATGCGGCCTCTCGGGCCCCACATCGGTACTTGCGGTACAAAAAAATCACGTCGGTGCATAAAGGTTAAAATAAATACAAGCAAAATCTTCAGTATCTATGTATAACTTATATAAAAAAAGTAGGCGTGTGTTGATATAGACGTGTTATTGTTATTCGGAGCGATTTTAATCAAATTAATGTGCAAAAACTGTTTAGATCATTCTTTGAGTTATACCACCGTGTTTATTGTATTAAAGTTGGTGAATCTGTGCAAAAGTTATAGCTAATTATTGTGTAAACAAGTGAATAAAACCAAAAATTGTTTTAAAATATTCCGTTGGTAAAACTATTTACTACACGGAGAACAAAAGATTGGACTTCGGACTCACTAGACGCGATAAGCTTGTAGCAAGGAGTGCTTGACCATAGTTAGAACCATTCTTAAAATTCAAGCGCATCGTCGTAGATGGCGTGGTGTAGCGGTGCAAGCGTATTACTCATAGAGTGAAGGTAGGAAGATCGATCCCGACCGAATAAACTTTTTTCCATTTTTTTTTTATCAATAATATGAGACTTTTTAAAATATTATATATATTTTATTATATATAAATATAATATATATTTTTTCTAGTATCATTATTATAATATTTTTAATGAAAAAAAATTTTTTTTTGAGAAAAATGTCTTCTTCCACAAAGAAGTGCTCTGGCTGTAAAAACAATTTGCCAAAAAGGGAACATATGGTATGTGTCACGTGTAATCTCGGGTACGATTTATTCTGTGCTAATATAACACCTAAACGCTTCTACCTTATGGATCAAGAGCGGAAAAATAATTGGAGATGTCAGGAATGCTCTAGTAAACAACCCAAATCCGATAATACAAATACACCTGTGCGCACAACATATCGTCCCATGGTATCTGGCGATGATAACAATGTTGAAGAGGAGAGTAATATCACTGTACGGACAAAAAAACAACGCTCTAAATCCGATAGCAACGATTCCTACATTAAAGAAGATTCGTTACGTTCAATAATAAAGAAAGAGATAACTGACACCATCAAGCAATTGGTTTCTGAACACCTAGCAAATATCGCGTCTCAGGTGACTGGCTTCCACGAATCTCTAGCATTCTTTAGTAAACAATATGACGAACTTATGCAAACTGTGAAGGAAAGAAACGAAGTAATACAGAGTTTAATTCAGAAAAATGACAATCTATCGTCGCAGGTAAGGAGTTTGACAGAGAGGATAGAGCAAATGGAGCAAAACATGCGTGCACCTAACGTCGAAATCAATAGGATCCCAGAGCATAAATCGGAAAATCTTCTAAAAACTATAGAGCAGCTGGGATTTGCGATTGAAAACCCCCTCGGTGACAATGATGTTTTGCACGTATCCCGTATTGCGAAGCTCAACAAGGAGAGCGACCGACCCCGCTCCGTAATTGTCAAACTACGTAGTCAACGCCGTCGCGATGGGATGTTAGCAGCAGTAACAAAGTTTAATAAAAAGAATCCTGATAACAAATTAAACTCTGAGCATTTGGGAATTGGTGGACGTCGAGTGCCTGTATATGTTAGCGAACATTTAACACCGAAAAATAAGCACCTACATGCGGCGGCTCGAAAAAAAGCAAAAGGGACGGTAGGATCTTTGTTCGGAAACATGAACAGAGTCATGCCATCTATATTAAACAAGAAGAAAGCTTGAAATTAATTGTCTAGTTTTAGAAACTCAATGTTACGATAGATTATCCTTTAAAATGTCTGTAACAATTTACTATTAAAACGTACGAGGTTTGAGGACTAAAACGGAGGATGTTCTTAAAAATATACTTATGAATAATTATAGCTTAATTGTATTTACTGAAACATGGTTGAATAGTAATATAATGAACAGTGAATTTATAGATAAACGTTACGTTGTATATATAAAGGATAGATCATGCTCAAGGAGTTCAAAGAAAGACGGAGGAGGTGTGATGGTTGCAGTATCTAAAAATATTCCTTCTTCTCGACAATCAAATTGGGAAAGTAATGCAGAAGATTTATGGGTATCTATTGATGTTAAAATCAACGACACACTCCAAAAAAATTCTATCTGCGCCGTTTACTTACCTCCTCCTGTTTCTTCTGAAACTTTATCTAGCTTTTTAGAAAACTCTACTGATATCATAGATATATCAGATAAAGTCATAATGGTTCGAAACTAGGACTCTCTCTTATTGACTTTATGGCTGTCAATAATTTATCGCAAATGAACGATGTGTCTAATGTTGATGGTAGAATACTAGATCTAGTTCTATCCAATGTTGATTGTTTAAATGTTACTAAATCTATAAGTACGCTTAGCAAAGTAGATCAAAAACATCCTCCAATTTTGATATCGATCCCAAAACTTACTTCCGAGTGCCTCAAGCCGATAATAAGCCATCGTTACAACTACTTTAGAGCAGACTATGGCAATATTGTACCTTACTTGAAGAGCATTAACTGGCAAGTGGAGCTAGAAAAATGTCAAAATGTTAACGAAATGACTAATATATTTTACCACTTTTTAAATATAGCCGTAGCATCCTATATTCCTAAAACAAGACCTAAACTAACTAAATTTCCTTCGTGGTTTAGCAATTCCCTAATTAAAATAATTTCCGAGAAAAGCAAAAACAGATTAAAATATTTAAAATATAAGAACCCTCGTGATCAACTTGAATACGAGCTTCTTCGTGAACGTGCTCATAATGTAAGTAGTCAATGCCTTTTTAATTTTAAAAAAAGAATTGAAAGCGATATTTCTAAAAATCCAAAAAGCTTTTGGCGTTTTGTGAAGGACAGGCGCAATGGCGTATCCAATATCCCAGCTATAATGTATCAAGCTGATCAAGTCGCAAACACCGGACCAGATATTGCCCAAATTTTTGCAAACAAATTTTCATCTGTTTTTAGTAAAGTGGCTGCAAACGACGGCGGTGACGTATCTATGTTCAATAATTCATGTTTAAATTCTGTAAAATTAACTGAAAGAGACATTATAGGTGCAGTTAAAAAGCTTGACATTTTCAAGGGAGCTGGTCCAGATGAGATTCCCCCTGTTTTCGTCAAACGTTGTATCTCGGCCTAAGCGTTACCACTGGCTATTATTTTCAATCAATCTTTGCGTGATGGAGTATTTCCTGATATTTGGAAAAATTCAAAGATCGTTCCGGTATTTAAAAAAGGCATTATTAATGACGTTAGTAACTACAGACCGATTTCAATTATTTCATGTATTCCTAAATTGTTTGAATCCTTGATATGTCCAATTATTACGCGTCACTTAAGCACATGTATATCAAACCATCAACATGGGTTTAGGAAGGGCCATTCGATTAAAACTAACCTTGTATCATTTATGTCGTATCTCTGTAAAGAAGTTGACAAAGGACAGGAAGTTGATGCTATATATATGGATTTTTCTAGTGCATTCGATAAAGTCTGTCACTCGTGCTTAATTAATAAGCTAAAAAGATATGGGGTATGTGGATCTTTGCTAGAATGGTTCCAGTCTTATTTAGCAAAAAGACTCCAGTTTGTGGTAGTGAATGGTTACAAATCAGAAAGTTATATAGCGTTCTCAGGCGTCCCGCAAGGATCGCATCTGGGTCCAGTCCTTTTTGCTGCCTTTATCAATGATATAACTTTTGAAATACGCAACTCTGAATTCTGTCTTTTTGCTGACGATTTAAAAATATACAAAACAGTAAAATCGACTGTAGACGTGCAACTCATCCAAAGTGATTTAAACAGAATTAGTACATGGTGTCAATTAAATGGTATGATACTTAATACTAAAAAATCATATCATATTAAATTCTCAAGAAAGTTTATACCTTTCACGTCCTCCTATAAGATGAACTCTGATACCTTGGAGCAGGTTAAAGAAGTTCGAGATTTAGGCGTAATAGTGGATAGCAAATTAAATTTTAAGTCTCACATTGACGCTACCGTCCAAAAAGCTGGAAGAATGCTTGGCTTCCTAAAACGAAACGCTAAAGGTTTTATGTCAGCCAAAACCAAAATAATTTTATATAATGCCTTGGTTCGAAGTCACCTAGAGTTTGCATCGGTGGTTTGGGGTCCTCAGTTTATCACTTATTCCCAACGCATTGAAAGCATACAGCGTTCATTTACTAGACATCTTGCGTTCCATTCTTCGGGCATTTCCCACCGTAACACCTATAACGTTCGTCTCAAATATTTCGCAATGATGTCACTTTGCAACCGTCGTGTATTGCTGAATATATTGTTTTTAAAAAAAATAATTTCTGGTGCCGTTGATTGTAATAACCTACTTCAGTGCATTAATCTTAACATCCCATGCAACTATCCACGCCATCCTATTACTAAAATCTTTTACATCCCTGCCAGTAGAACAAACCTCTTAAAAAATTCGCCTATATCAAAAATCTGCGCCGAATACAACCGGGTATATGCATTTGTTGACATTGACATTTTTCATGACTCATGCATTAGTTTGAGAAAGAAGTTATCTGTGTACCTGCTCTCTAAGCAGGTTCTTAAAATTTCTTAAAATTTTGTAAAATTATTTTGATAATCTGTGTTCTATTTTTGTGCTTTTTTTTGTTTTCTAATATTTGTATTTATAATAACATGTCTTAGATTTTAAGAGAATGTTGTACATGTCTTTTATTGGCGTACATACCAGGCCTTTGTTTTATGTAAGATTTGCATATAAATGTATTGTGTGTTATGCTGTTGATGTGTCATAATAAATAAATAAATAAATAAATAAACTTGCCTTTCTAATAATATTCTAAATAATGACGAGATTTGCGAATGAAATTTGTTGCTTGCTAGGCATGTGAATATGATAACGTCCTCCTGACCGAATTTTGGTCACGGCTTCTTAGTTTCAAGGTGACTAGTCACTGGCGCAGTACAGGATTATTTTGCCCGCGTGTATGCGCAAGCACAGATGCTGTCGCTATTCCCTTGCTTGCACAGTTCATTGGGACGGCAATCCGAAACGACCGGAGACCAGGCGCAAGACCTACGACTTTACGTGCTTACCGAGGCACGGGGAGAAAAACCGCGCACTTCCTGACTCCAGGCTGTTGCTGAGAATTTCTTGAACTAAGAACTCAATACCCTTTTTTTCGTTTCCCAGATCCTGGATTCGAACAAGGGACCACAAGAGCAGTCTCATTTACTACTACTAGGCCAACGAGGCAGCATGTAAGAATAATATAGCTGGAATTCGTATATTTATACAATCGTGTATAAAGCAAAAATATCTAATTGGTCCAGATTAAATTTTACAATAAATATCAATTAGTAAATTGTTGATAATGAAAACCCAAAATAATTACGTAACAATTGATATTCCCCGCGTCACAGAGCCAGCGTTACGTGGCGTAATAAAATTATCATTAACTGCGTCATTGCTCCATTACAGAATCCGAATAGATCAGCTTAACAGTTATGAAGGTATTGATTTAAATAATAGCATTGACTGTTTAAAGTTTATTAATTTGCAGAATGTTTAATTATTTGTTATGTATACGCAAACATTTTATATCTTTATACTCTCAACGTTTTGAACGCATTGTTTACCTCCGGCGACCTTACCACGCCGATATAACTTAGGGACCTTCAAGAAAAAAGATTACTCCTTTCTAAAAGGCCAGCAACGCATCTGCAAATCCCCTGAAGTTGCGGTTGTTCATAGGCGGATGTAGTCACTTACTATCAGGTAAGCCGCGTGCTCGTTTGCCCCTCTTCTATAAGAAAATTAAATAAATAAATGTGTATGTCCATATACCACAGCAGTCACTGTGTGTTCCTTTGTCACTCTTACTTCTAAAAAGAAGCATGTTTTAGAGAATTAAAATCACAAATAAGGTGTTCTATACGCATATCTGAACCAGTATGTTTGATTAAATATATGGGGCACAATTTCTGCTCAACAGAAGGGAAAAACCATTCAATATATTCTTGCTCGAGCTCCGTTTGTCGTTTAGAGCTTACGCATTTTCTTCGCATCACGACGTATGGATTCACTGCTCAGTGGGCCCTATAATCGACCTTTATACATCGGTTTTTGTTCTTATTTTAGTTACACAAATTAAAGTTATCTTTTTGATCTACAATTCAGCTGGAAGCTAGAAAAATATAACTCTTTGATATTCCTAGCGTGGATGTACAATGGATATAAATAAAACGAAGTCAACATATTCTGTGTTGAAAAGACTAACAAGTAATCACCATTTTAATTAATCTAATGAAATTTTAGATGTATCATGCCATCAACCGCTTTCTTCGCAAGACCAAATGCTCCAATAAGATAAATTCATTTATTGCATCCTAATACCGATGAAAACAAAACAAAACTAACGACGGCTCATTCAGAGCCAATAATAATTATAGAATTAATAGAATATACAAAATATTTTCAATCGTTTTTAGAATTCCCATGGCTACTCTAAACGGAATGCTACGATATTTTGCTTACATTAACTGATAATATAAATAAAAACGGGATGGTGAAGATATCATTTCAATGCAAACTCCAAACCAGAATCAAATCGCAATCCATGCAATACAACCTAAATAAAGTATACAGAGTACCTTATTCATATAATATACGGATTTATGTGTTATTTAACTAATAAATATCGTTTATAAAAAGATTCCGTCGGTAAAATCGAGTCCTTCAGAGTTATTAAATAAAAGGTAAGAAAATATATGTGCGTGACATTATTTAACACGGACGATAAAATTTTAATGGGTGACATAGTCACGTTCAAGTTCATATATAAAGGTAATATTTGTCATATGTATAGGGTTCTCGGAACAGAGTAGATAGGAGGATATTCCGTGTATTTGTAGATAAAAATGACATACTGTTTGGGCCCTGATAACGATGCTGTCGGTTAAAGGCTAAGGTTAATCACAGAGCTCACGCAGAGTGGACATACTTAAATACGCATTACGATAAAATATTTAATTAAAAAAAACTTGCCATTATTTTTATTTGTCTATCGTGTAGTTAAGGGGGAATAGGATATTGGGTTTGTGTCGATGTTTTCTGAACGCCCTCTTCCCGTCAGGAGTTAGAGGCGTGACGCTTCATTTTTTATAACATCTATTTCTGACTTTAATTTGTTACAAACTATGTAGTAAAAGCATGGCAACAAGTAATGTATTAAACAACAAGGAATGTGTTATACAGTTGATTATCAGTGTGCTTTTAAGTGGGGAGGAGCTGAGACTTGTTGACTCCACTGTTTTTATCGAAATTACAGTTGACGCGAAGCTTTAATGGGAACTTCCGTATATGAAAACAAGCTAGCAAACAGTTGTGAAGCATATGTTGTAAAAATATAAAAGTTCTTTCATGTATTATAAGACTCTGATAAGCTTATTTTAGGTAGTTCAATAGCATAAATCATACGGAGTCTACCTGTGACATAGGGTGAGGGACACTGAAACTGAAACTTTCTTTGTTTTGCGTAAGAGAGCAGTGCATAATGTATTTATTTATTTATTTGTATGGATCTCCAACAGTTGTACATATTAAATTACTTCTAACACATGCTTTATATCTATAATTTACTATGTACTACCAATTATAGGAGAACACATCATTCTAAAACAATAGCAGTGTTTATAATTTGCCTATTTTAGTGGTAGTTGGAACAAAAATATGATTTACAAACAAAAGAAAGTTAGTAGTTTTTGTAACATAAATAAAAGTTAAGCTTAGCATAAAGTTAGTGAATTATTGTTGTTGTTAATGAATGAAAAATTTTATGAAAAATAGTAATAATAATAACCTGCGTCCAAAGGAGTCTTTTAGAGAAAATTTAAATAAATATGCTTGATCATTTTGGTCTCACAGTATATTTACGAAATAATAATGTATGTACACAATAATAATTTTATCAAAAATAGAACAGGCACAAGCTAGTTATATCAGTTACTCGACTCCAAAGTGTCAGTAATTCTTCTGTAAGGCAATGTATACGTTTTTACAACACAGTCCCAAAAATATGTGCGACCTATGAAAAGTTTAATTTTTTTAAGCAAAAATTGTTTAAGTGTAAATATACTGCTCAAGAGTACCTAATTGACAATAACCCATGAGAATAAGGTGATCGGTGCTTTTTCTTAAAGTTTTGTACTATTAAGAGGTCCTGGATATTTTTGGGATATTGTTGTAAAAGTACATAAAATACTCCACGAAGTTGGGTAACTAGTGCTGAAACCGAGTTAGTTTAACTGACAACACATTGCTATAAATCAAGATAATTTTCCAATTCTGCAAGATCGAATTTCATAAGCGTTTAAACATCGTATAGTAGCAGTTATCTACTACTGTACATTGACTAAAACTACTACACTTTTACTGATTTTATCGCGTTTTATTTTATCTTTATTTATAAGTTTTAATCAATGTGTAGTGTTCGCGTAAATATAAGAAATCGTTATCCACTACTGCCGGGCTAGCATGGGCAGGAGAGAATATATCCCCGGGGAAGGGATAAAATTTTTATCCCTTGCTTAGTTTTATCCACCCTGCGAGCATGGGCAAGAGACAAAAATTATATCCCACGATTATATCCACTGACAAGAGATAAAATTATCTTATATCTATAGTATATCCCCGTTTGACATAACGAGTAGACATATATCTCCCCGTCCGTAGCATGGGGCTAAGAGAAAAAATTATCCCTTTTTGACATTTGAAAGGGACAATTTTATCCTCTTTCGCGGACGTGAGTTTAAGTTTATCTTCAAACCATTTTAATACAAAAAAGATGTCTCGAGCCTATTGCAACTACATTTTCGTGTCAGAAATTGAAAAACAGGAAAGAAAATTACATCAGCGATCGATACGTGATCAGAATACTTAATCTATTGGAATTCTCCGACAACGAATTTCTACGTCGGTTTCGGATGCACAAACATTGTTTTGTATTTGTGTAAAGAACTCTATGAGGCTTTAAAGCCTATTAATTCTGTGGATGGACGACCAGTGCATATTGAAGTAAGCATCTATTACAACCACCTTGTCCAAAAACATCGTATATTTGCAATCAATACCTGTGGCTTATGTAACTTATGTTAATATTTTTTCTAGGTAGGTAGTTTACATCTTTCAGTCTCTTGGCAGATGGTAGTTACCTACTAGGGAGGTACAATTCAAGACCATGGAATGGCTGTTGTTCAAACAACAAATAATCGGCAAATTCTTGACCCAAGTTATTGGGGCCATCATTAGAATGTGGGAAACAATATACTTTAATTAGCCTCTTGTGTAGGTAAATACAAGTTTTAGTGCATCTACTTCTTTCATTTTATTTTTGACTAATACTGAAGTGAATGTCATCTCCGGGCATATAACAAGCAAGGCAAAATGTAGCTAGAGGATACCTGGCAGAGCATGGTCTGCCCGATATTCTTAGGGCTATTGACTGCACCCATGTTGATATATTTCACCTACCATCCCAGATTGGGGTTTAGTACAAGGAAAGGGTGGCCCACAATTCTAATTTAAATTGTTCAACTGGTAATGGCAAACAAGTTATAGTTTTTAAAAACCTAAAACCTAATATTCAAGTTTCTTTTTCAAAATAAAGAATAGTAGTATTATATAAATCTAATATTCACCTTTCCCCAAAAAATTACTGTAATGCATGTGTGCCACAATAGTCTTACAGGTGGTCCCATGAGACCATAGTCGTCCTGGTTAAAGATTCTACAACCTTTCAGTTTGCAGTCACCCCTTAAACATTGAGTTATTGAGTCTCAATAGCTCAATGCCATGATTTAATAACATAGGCTGTGTCAACAATACCCAAGGCGAGTCCATGGTCAAGTCATATTTAATGATAATAGAATCGGTCTATACTATATTTTAGGTAAGTATTATAACGTTTTAAAGTAAAGTTATCAAACTTAGTAAAGTTACAATTCAAAGGTTTAAATTAGCAAATATGTTAATTCTTTAGCCAAGCTTGCTAAATATTTTAAAGACTTATATTCGTAATATTAGGAATACAAATAACACAATACTCATGATTATAAAATTATTTATTCCTTATTTTGTTTGAAATCATTACATTTTTATTCTTCATGCTTCATCATTTTTAATTAAAATTAAATCTTTGTGACTTAGAGTAGACATCAATTTTGATGTATTTTGTAATTTTCTTATAATGGCAGTAATTGCGGAGATAATTTTTTTTTAATTTCCTCAAGGGGTTACACCACCTCCAAAGGGTCTGTATTGTCCAGTTTCACAATTGGCTTAATTCTAGAAACATATTTTTTAATAATTGCTATCACAAGCGAAGTAATACCTACGATTTGATACAAGCAATGTATACTTCACTTAAATATTATACAAAAGAAAATAAAGAAAGAATTAGAATAATAGAAAAAATAAAAACAAGGCAGCAATACGCTTAAAATAAATATGACAAATATTATAAATGACATATTGTTTAACAAAAATTATTAACAGTTTGTCAATATAATAAACAAAAGGTAAAAGAAAATATAAATTAATGTAAATCTACTTAATCTTAAAACTAGTTTATAGTTAGTATACTTTATAGCTTTATACTATGGTATATTATCTATGCGCGGGAATAAGTTTATCTACTGTCGATATTGTATCCACCATAGGCCAATGCTCGCGGAGTGGATAAAGCTTTGACATAGGGATAAGAAAATTTTATCCCTTGTCAGTGGATATAATCGGTGGATAAAAATTTTATCCCCTGCCCATGCTAGCCTGGCTCTACTTAAAAAGCGTTGTCATCTTAAGATTTAAAAACAAAACGCCAATCACCTCGAAATAGCTCATTACACTTTAAGAAATACTTTAGGACAACGCGAAATATATATTTACTCTCCTTAAAGCCTCGAATATGAGTCGGCTCTACGTAATGTGCATGCATAGTTCGTCTTTGTTGGAAAGGCAATTCAATTTATGCTCTATTTATTGAGATCTATTCAATATTATACAGTTGCTATAATTTTCGTTTTTGATTAAACCACTCCTTCATGACTTGACATGGTGTTTTTTTAGGTTTTATTTTATCCGATATAAGTAAATCGAGTAAAATATCCAAACCGGCAACAGGGAGCAGCGTCAATGGTGCGAGACTCGCCAGAGAGAGCACCCGATGTACTGCGATTGTTGATCCGTCTGCTATTCAAGGCAATCACGACAAATTCTTACTATGATGATACACCTATGTTCAGCAATGGATTGGACGATTGATGAACAAGCTGATTACATGCTGATGTCTTCTTAAGATCTGAAATAAGTACATTGATAATTTAGCGTGTTTAACATCACATTTCACCAAATTTTTTGATCATGTGGGACTGAAACTTTTCAGTCAAGTCGATTCGAGCCTAATTCAGTTTTTTTTACGATCATCCTAACGCCCTAGAGTGCTTTTTTAAAATTTTCATAAAGCAGTAGAGAAATATCGCATTCGGCATTCGTGTAGATCACATTTTGGGTGAGACAATTTCTCTGCCATTATAATTTTTCGCTTGGGTTTATGTCGTATATCATAAATAAAAATATTGTTAAAATAAAAATATTGTGGGTGATCTGATTCGATATAGTAAAAACAGGGGTGTCAGGCGTTTACTTTTCTTTGATAACTCTAACCAATAAACTATTAATGAGTTTTTTATATAAATTGTATAAGAAACCATTATGTTATATAAAATATTGAACATATTACGAGTCACCCGACCGATGGTTTATTATGTAACTTATATCCAAGTATAGAGACAATATCACTTATACCTAATCTCACTTTTTTCTATGTGTTCGTTATATGTGTTATATTTCCTAGCTAAAATATTTTATTAAATGTGGTTAATTTCGTCAAAAATTCAATTTAAGCAAAGCTTGGTAGATTTAAAAACAAAGATCTATTCATTACACGCGATGTGCTCATAATGTATAGGTAGTTCATATATTTTTTAAATAATTCATTATTATTAAATTTTTATTATCTTTGTTACCAGTACTATACACAAGAAATTGTGAATAAATTATATTTTTCACCGTGTTTGGCGGTATTCCCGGCAGTGCATCATTCCGACACATAATTACACACCTAAAAGTTTAGTTTAAAACAATTTCGAAGGTATATTAAAAGCATTTTTCATTAAATGAGTTACAAAAAAATATAAAAGATAATGTTTTTATTTTTGTTAGAATAAATTTGACCTTTTGTAATAAAAAAAGCATTTAAAGTGTACACACTTACATTAAGTTTTTGAAACTCAAATTACATTTAATTATTGGTTAAGTGACCATACCACATTTGACAAAATAAACTTATTACTTACAAGCAAACTCTTAATGCAGAGCGACTTCAGAAGCAATTAACATCACTGGTGAGGATCGTTGGTGAGAATGAAAGAGAGACTGGGGTTCATTATTTTATGATTACACTTTTTTTCATATTTTATTGTTTTCCTTTTATGCTTTAAATTATTTAAGTTGCGGAGTCACTTTGATCCGCCTGAATAAGTTTTAATGTCGATTTTATAGTAATGACCAGTGTAAATTCTAGGATTTTCTTCTATAAAGTATACTTTCACAATGATCCCAAAATAATAACATAAATTGGCGGCTCCGTGGTGCAGTGGCTTAGCATTGACTTGCAGCTCTGAGGGCCGTGGGTTCGATTCCTGCACAAGTAAGCGTTTGTGTGGGCCTACAAATAATTCTTCCGGCTCTGGATATTTTTCGTTGTGCATATGTAAACCGTCTCCGTGATGACAATCAGCATTACGATTGCGATGAAGTGAGAATGTGTTTTCACTTTACTTTCATTGTCCTTACACACATTAGTGATTTCGAAAGAGTATTTACCAACTGCTGTGTGAACATCTATCCGTGACTAAGAGAAACGCAGCAAGATTTTAAATTAATGTTTTAAATATAAGCTGTAATTATTCAAACTCAATAAAATTCTGTAATAAGAAATGAAGGCAATTATTTCCAGTATTTTGGTTCTTAATATTATGCGAAGATTGTTCATAGAGGCTTGGCGCCAAGGTTAAGCGCCAGCACCTTGAGCTCGGATCCCCCTGACACCATGTGAAATTGACAGAAAATGTTGGGTGTAGCAAAGAAAAGTAAATCCGTACTGAAATAGTTTTATTAGATAAGAAGTTTTTTTATATAATAAAAAATTGTCAATATAATTGAATAATAACTTTAAAGATTCAAAGTTAATATGAAAATTAAAACGATCGTAATTATTAAACTGATCTATTCGGATTTCGTAATCGAGTAATGTCGCTTGAGTTGTCATGTGTGACGTGCGTCAATCAAACACGGTGTTCTTGCCAGTACTGAATTTATTTTAATTTTACAATTATCATTACATCCTTCTCCCTCAAATTTACAAATAGTTTCCTTCGCAAAGAATTTACTTATCAGACATAGGTACACAGTAATTATACTTAAGTAATAAAATCATTAAACAGCAATATTAGTAATGTAAAATTAAATACTGAAATAATCCTACATCTTCCTTCTTTTTTTTACACACACCCAGTTGTTTCCATACCTTTATAATATGAACCATGATGCAACAGTTTATGTTGTTTGTCCATATCTATTCGGTGGTTCCACTGACCTGCCGGATCGTGTAACATAATTATTATTAATAGTATTTTCTCTATATGTTGAGTACATATTTTGGTTGTTATAAGATACACTGGCATTAACGTTATCATATTCGAAGTTATAGTTAGGAGTGTCGTGTCTGTTTGGCGAATCTTTTATTATATGTTTCCTATTTCTAACTATTTTACTACCAGTAACTAATTCAATTTCATATGAGCGGTCTCTTATTTTTCTTGTAATAATCCCGGATATCCACTTTCATTTATTTACGTCTAGTAACACTTTTACATTCTGCCCGACATTTAATTTTTGCAAATTTTTTGCATTGCGATCATAATACATCTTCTGTTTTAGTTGTTTTTCTTTTAATTTACTTAAAATATTTTTTTGTGTTTTAGGTTTTAAAAATTTTGTAGACATAGGTAATATACTTCTCAATTTTCTACTCTGTAATAATTCCGCCGGAGAAGGCAAGTTTTCATCTAAAGGAGTGTTTAAATATTCTAATAAAGCCAACCTATAATCCTGCCTTTCCGCGGTAGACTTCAGAATTATATTCTTTATTGTTTGAACGGTCCGTTCAACTTGTCCGTTTGATTGGGCGTAACGCAGCGATGAAGTTATGTGTGTGAAATACCATTCTGATGAAAACTGTTTAAAATCACTCGATGTTAATTGTGGACCACAGTCAGTCATGACTATATAGGGTATACCCTGTCTACAAAATATATTTTTTAAAGATGTAATAACAGAAAATGAATGAGTTGACTGCAATTCGACCAATTCAAAAAATTTGCCATAATAATCAATTAATAACAAATAATTTTGGTCTTTAACTTGAAATAAATCTACTCCTATTTTTGCCCACGGTCTATCCGGTATTTCATGACATTGTAATTGTTCCTTTTGATTATTTCGTCTAAATGATAAGCATATTTGGCAATTTAACACCATATTTTTAAGTCTTTATTTAGCCCTGGCCAAAATAGAATTTCTCTCGCTCTTAGTTTGCATTTCTCGAGACCCATATGACCTATATGAAGTTTGTTCAAAAATTCTTTTCTTAATATTTTAGGAACAATAATTCTCTCATTTTTCCAAACTAACCCATGTGCAAAAGATAAATCCTCTTTATAGTTCCAATACGGTTTAACTATATCATCCACTTCTCCTTTGACACTTGGCCAGCCTTTTAGCACATACTTCTTTAATTTTATTAATTCGTTATCAGTTTCTGTGTATTTTTGCAGTTGCACAAACTGAACGTCTGTAATGTCGTCGGTGACTCTTGAGACGGCCTGTCGTTGCACCGCACACACCTCATCATGCAGCGAATCGGAACTCGGATGAAGTGCGCTTAGCACTGTCGGTTCGTACGCACGTGATAACGCATCGGCTATTTACAAGTGTTTGCCCGGTTTTAATACTAGTTTGAATGTATAACGCTGTAATCTTAACAACATCCGCTGCAAACGTGCTGGTGAATCGGCGATGGGCTTTTTAATAATGCTCACCAGAGGTTTATGATCCGTTTTTATCGTAATATCAGTTCTACCATGAATATAAGCGTGAAATCTCTCGCAAGCAAATACACAATTCTTTTTCTATTTGTGCGTATCTTTGTTCAGCTTTGTTTAACGCTCTTGACGCGTAGCATACCGGTAAACCATTTTGTATTAAACACGCGCCCAAACCACTTTTGTTCGCATCCACCGATATAATCACAGGAATATTTAAATTATAATACTGTAATACAGGACTGCTGGACAAACAGGTTTTCAGTTCTTTTAAACATTTTTCATGATTTTCTTTCCAATGCCACTCAGTTTCTTTTAGTAAAAGTTCTCTAAATAAGAGTGTTTGTTTGATAAGTTTGGAACAAACGTACATATATAAGTTACAAGACCTAATAGTCTTTCAATATCCTTCTTATTTTGAGGTTTTGGCATATAAAGTATTGCCGATATATGAGAATCGTCAGGATATAACCCCTTTTCAGTTATTTTATGACCTAAATATTTTATTTCCTTTAAACCAAACCGGCCTTTGCTTTTGTTCAATTTTAAATTAATCTTTCTACACCGTTCTAGAACTTTTTTAAGTCTCCTATCGTGCTCTTCTTTGTTGGAACCGAAAACCAATAAATCATCAATATACGGTATGCATGTATATTGACGATTTATTGGTTCAATATCATCAAAATTTTCATGTATTTTTTTTGTGAAATACTTCTGAAGCCGAACAGATCCCATATGGCATTCGCAAAAATTTGTACCGACCAAAAGGAGTATTGAACGTACAATAATCACTGGTGTCATCTAACTGTACCTGCCAGAACCCTGATGACGCGTCTAGTGTACTAAATATTTTTGCTCCTGATAGTTTTGTACAATTTCATCAAGAGTTAGAAGCCTAAAGTGTTCCCGTCGAATGGCGTTGTTTAATTCTTTAGGGTCTAAACAAATGCGTAAGTCGCCGTTGGCTTTTTTAACTATTGTTATGCTATTGACCCAGTCAGATGGGCCCTCAACCTGAGAAATAATTTGCTGTCACTCCATTTCATCCAATTTTCTTTTAAACTCATCCCTAATTGCTAATGGTAGCTTTCGTGGAGCATGCACTACGGGTACACTATTCTGCTTTAAGCGTATTGTACACTTACCCGGTAAACATCCTAAGTCCTTAAATACGTCCTCATAATCTTTAATAAATAACGGTTCATTATTTTTATCCTCTTGCACAGACATGGCACGCCTAACCACGTCCAATTCTGTACATGCGTACTAGCCTAGTATAGGAATAGAGTCTACGTCAACTACAATAAATTCCAAAATATGCAAATTATTTTTATAACTGACTCGTAAATTTATTTTACCAACTACGTGTATATGGCTACCGGAGTAACTACTAAGTTTTGTACTACTTTTCAATACATCGTGTTTTGTAATACCTATACTTGATAAAAATTTTATAGGCAATACATTGACATCCGCAGCGGTATCAATTTTAAAGCATATTTGTTTATGATTAATTAATAAATTTACATTCCAGTCAATATGGCTTTCTAATAAATTTATTACCTGTTCATCCGATTCTTCTATATAATATACATCACACACTCGTGCAAAATGATTCATCTTTGAACAGCGTACACACCGTTTACCAAATGCAGGACACTCGTATTTCTTATGTACATTCCCGCAATTAATGCACGTCTTGTCCTTTAGCGGGGTATAATTATAGGAAAAACCTTGACGGTATGTTGGTTCTGGTCCGCTCCGCCAGCCGCTCCGGTTGCCGCTCGCGCCCGTAGCGTGAGCCGCGCTCCGCCAGCAGCCCGTACTCGTGATGGCTCCGCGCGCTGCATCCTTGTTGCCCCGACCCCGATTGTCACTTGGTTCATTTATTTGGTTATCCCGTGACGGGTTTAAAACTTTATGTACGGCACGTATATCCTCTCTTTCTCTATTCAAATTCTTGACCTCATAAATTGGCTCTTCACGTCTTATATTTTCCGAGTGAACCTTCGAAATTATCGCCGCACGACATATGTCCAATGCAGTTTTTTATGTAAATTATCATCCCTTAATAATCTTTCCCGTATACTCGCACTAGTCACACCACAGACCAGTCTATCCTTTATTAGACTATCACATAATTCTCCAAATTCGCACGTCTGACACAATTTACGCAACTCAAATACATATTGATCGATCTTTTCATTTTGTTTTTGATCTCATGTGAAAAACTTATGCCGCTCAACGGTAACGTTTCTTGTAGTTTTAAAATGTTGGTCTAATATTGTTAAGACACCCTCAGCTGTTTCGCATTTTTCCGAAGACTGGACTAAAATGTCTCGACACTGTTCTCCAAGCACATGTAGTAATATATTTAGTTGGATGGATACATTTTTCTTATCAATCTCGCAGGCTTTACAATATATAATATAACTATTGCGCCATTTTGTCTAACTTTCACTTAAGCTTCCAGAGGACGAATCAATTGCATTTCTATCAAAACAAAATGGAGGTGGCGGCGTTAAGACACTTGCCATTTTCAATACGTGCACTCGTAATTATTACTATTACACCGATAATAAACTAATTAATGTTATTAAATTATAACATATTTATCTCATTAATAACAAATCTTTGCCCCCTTTTAAAATTTAAATTACTGACTGCGCCATGTCATGTGTGACGTGCATCAATCAAACACGGTGTTCTGGCCAGTACTGAATTTATTTTTATTTTACAATTATCATTACAGAGTAGTTGTTGAATGTACTGTATACTGAATGTACTGTATGAAACGTCATTAAAGGCCAATTTCCTACTATTGTTACGCGCTCCAGTCGACGATATACTAGCGCCATCTAGTGTCAGGAACGAGAGCGAGTAGAGCGTGTAAAGAATGACATCACAGATCTTTCGACCGACAGCGCCACCCAAAGAACTAAGTTTGTAGAAAATGTATACTCGAACTCTCGGTACCTTGCGCGTGTTTACTTGAACATTCCGGATATTTTGCTAATTTAAATAAATAGGTGGCGCAAGATGCGATCGAGACAGAGTTTAACTCGGCGACACAAGCGAAGCTTCGGAGCGGAATTATGTGAATTAGTGTGTTTAATTATTAGTGTTTTTAACTTTAATTTGTATAAAGTAAATTAAAGTGTTAATTTAGGTAATTCTATCGGCAATTTTTACTGTCACGAACCTCAAGCTCGTAACAATTGGTGTCAGAAGTGGGATAAAATAATGCCGATTTTACCTAAGGAGGAAACGGAGGGTGTTCGTACCCGAAGTCAACGCCAGCAGGAGACGGACCAGAGAAGATTTGGTGGTGCAACGCCGCAGATGTCTGAGGGCCAGCCGCCGGCCACGGAAGCCGGTCCGTCAGCAGCTTCTACGTCTGTGGCACCTGACTTAGGTGCTCTGATGGCCATGCTACAGGAGTAGCTGCAGCGCGGACGAGAGGAACAGGCCCGTCTGTTGAAAGAACAGCAGGAGGAACAAACTCGTCGACAGGAGGAACAGGTCCGTCGTTCGGAAGCTCAACTGCGGGGCGGACAAGAGGAACAGGCCCGTCAGCAGGCGGAACAGGCTCGTCGGTCGGAAGAGCAGATGCTCCTCATGAAGGACCTTCACGCTACCTTTGGGAAAGAGATAAGGCAGGTGAAGGATAGGGTTGCTCAACACGACAACCGCCTGTCGGAAGCTGAAACCCGAATCGAAGAACATGAAACCCGAATCAACCATGTGAACAATCGGGTTGACAACGTGATGGCTGACGTGAAGAAAACGCTAAACGATCTCAAACTTGGGGATGGAACTACAGCTCCCGTAGTAGCTGCAGCACCTTCGCTACGTGGATTCAAAGTGCCGCCGTTCGACGGGACCTCTTCCTGGTCGGCCTACAAAATCCAGTTCGAGGCCGTCATGGAGGCGAACGGCTGGAATAAAAGCCAAGCCATGACTGCACTCACCCTAGGCCTGCGCGACCAAGCCTTAACTGTGTTGGAAGCTCTCGGTAAGAAAGTGACCTACGAGCAACTCCTTGAGGCATTGGAGGCGAGATATGGCGACGCTCACCTGGAACACGTCTTTCGTGCGCAGCTTAAAGATCGCGTGCAGCGCATCAACGAAAACCTGCAGCAGTGGGCTCTAGAGGTGGAGAAGCTGGTGCGAAAAGCATACCGGTCTGTACCTGCGCTCATTGAAGGGAACCTGGTGCAGACATTCATCGACGGCATCCGTGACCTGGAAGCCAGAGCTGCTGTGAGGCTCGGGCACCACGAGACGCTTAAGGACGCCTTGGCCCATGCACTGGAGGTAGAAGCCGTGCGGCAGGATCAACGTTCCCATCGCGTCAGGGAGGTTGCAGCGGCTACAGTTCGCGACCGCAATAAAGGATACAGCCCAAGGTGCTATGGCTGTGGGGAAAAGGGCCATCTTCGATCCAGCTGCCCTAAGCGAACCGTGGAAAGGAGAGTTGATCGACCTCGAGAGGGTAGTGCAGCTAACGGCACCGCCTGGCGGCGACAGGATCATCGTTCACCTCACGCTAGGGAGTTTACAGCAGTTACGGTTCGCGACCACAATAAAAAATACAGCCCGAGGTGCTATGGCTGTGGGGAAAGGGGCCATCTTCGATCCAGCTGCCCTAAGCACACACTAGGAAGGGAAGGCGAACGGTCTCAGGAAGGAAGTGCGGCTAACAGCACCGCCCAGCAGCAGCAGGAATACGACTTTATTATCAGACACTGCAGCGGGAAATCTCACGGCAACGCATACGCATTGTCAAGAAGATCTTGTCCGGAAGATTGCAACCATTATAGTAGGCAAGAGAGTAAGGAAGTGGTATCCGTGAGGATGCTCAGGACAGACCACCTCAGTAACGGGTGGAAGGACAGCCTACGACAGGAAGCACAGCAGGAAGATCCAGACATCAAGCCGATTCTGGGATGGATGAAGGCCCGTGCTACCAAGCCTAAGTGGAGGAACGTCTCAGCGATGAGTTCAACCACGAAAAGCTATTGGGCCCAATGGGACAGCTTGCTGCTTCAGGATGGAGTCCTGTGCCGTAAATGGGACAATGGTCGAAGAGACAGCTGTCGGTTGCAAATGGTTGTCCCTAAAGCTAAAGTGCCGAATGTTCTACAGCTGTGCCATAATGGTCGTTCAAGAGTCCATCTGGGAGCTAAACGAACTCTACTGAAGGTCCGAGAACAGTTTTACTGGGTCCATTATCGTGACGATGTCGAGGATTGGTGTCGTACATGTACAAGTTGTGCGGCCGTGCGGGGACCTCAGACACGTAGTAGAGGAGCACCGAAATTGTACAATATTGGTGCACCACGAGATAGGACAGCCCTTGACATTGCGGAGCCGTTACAGAAAGGCGTAAGAGGGACTCCTAAGATCGTCCATGTGGATCGCTTGGCGCGTTATCATGGGACCGATAATGCTCGTGACGAGCATGTCTTAGGAGGGGGCAGTGTTACGCGCTCCAGTCGACGATATACTAGCGCCATCTAGTGTCGGGAACGAGAGCGAGTAGAGCGTGTTAAGAATGACATCACAGATCTTTCGACCGACAGCGCCACCCGAAGAACTAAGTTTCTAGAAAATCTATACTCGAACTCTCGGTACCTTGCGCGTGTTTACTTGAACATTCCGGATATTTTGCTAATTTAAATAAATAGGTGGCGCAAGATGCGATCGAGACAGAGTTTAACTCGGCGACACAAGCGAAGCTTTGGAGCGGAATTAAGTGACTTAGTGTGTTTAATTATTAGTGTTTTAACTTTAATTTGTATAAAGTAAATTAAAGTGTTAATTTAGGTAATTCTATCGGCAATTTTTATTGTCACGAACCTCAAGTTCGTAACACTATGAATACTCGAATTTGTTGAAATACGAATAAATATTATAACAACTCTGTAAGAATTAAAAGTCAGAACATAATTATAAAGATAATAATTATTATTATTTGGGGTATCTATATAGTTTTCTCATCTGGTTGGGTTATATAAATATATAATTATAAATTAAAATGAAACGATAAATATACATAAATATCAATAAAATAAAATAAATACAAAAATACATAAATAAATAAAAGCCCAACCAGATGGACGCCCTCGGCAGGGGAGACCAAACGGCCGAGGGTTAGGAGGAAAGGGAACGAAACCGGCGGACGATGCGGGCGGTATCGAGGAGCACGCCTTTTGCATTTGAGCCCGGAGCGGTCCGTCACGGAGTCCCAGTCGCCTCAGATGACCCGAGAGGCTGCTTCTCTAGTCCCATAAAACACGTCGCAAACTGACTGTTTCATACCAGCCTCATCGATACCGATGTTCTGTCACATACCCAGGTATCGGTATGTTTCAGCCTCGGAAAGGGCCCTAAAGTTGACGGGCATAGGTAAGTCTATGCCCTCAGAGTTAGCGACCCTTCCCCTTTCAACATGGAGGACCGCACACTTATACGGATAAGTAAGCGGTCTTCTATTAGAATTCTATTAGAATGGAGCTGGGGCCGTCCCCAATTGCTAAATTCACAAGTGATGTTTGGCAACTCCATAAGATGGGAGCAACTGGAGGCGAATAATTTGAGGTCATCCATATAGAAAAGGTGGGTCACTTTTGTACCTCCTTTCCGAAGCTGAAATCCCCTCCCGGAGCCCTCCAGTAAAGTACTGAGAGGGTTCAAAGAGAGGCAGAACCAGATTGGACTCAGACAGTCACCCTGGAATATACCACTTCTTATCCTTATGCGGCTTTCCGCAGCCGTCATCCGCTCGCCTAGATGACAGAGGATCGTACTTCACTGCCCCATACACTGCTCGAGGAAGTCTCGCACTGTACAGTCAATCTTGTATAGTTTGAGGACCCTCTTTAGCCATGTATGGGGCACCGAGTCAAATGCCTTTCTATAATCTATCCAAGCGGCGGAGAAGTTCCGACGGTTGCGTTTCACCACTTTGCCAATGACCGCGTCAATGAGGAGTGGTTCCTTGGTTCCCGCCCCCCCGACATCCATTTTGAGCGCGCGACATCACCTGATTTGAGTCCAGGTGACGAGCGATTCTCGCGCTCAAAATGGATGTTAGTGTCTTGTATATAGTCGGTAGACACGTGATGGGGCGATATTTGCTCGGGTCTGTGGCACCCTGATCTTTAGGAACCAAATGAGTGCTGCCAGTAGTGAAGAGGCTTGGGAGCGACTTCTGGTTGAGAGCCTCTTGAAACTGTCGAGCGAGCACAGCGTGACACACCATGAACCCCTTCAGCCAGTAGTGATGCAGCCCGTCAAGCGCCGGACTTTTCCAGTTCGGGGCCCTTCGGACCGCCTCAGCTACGTCATCCGGCGTTATGATGACGGGGTCCATGGGCGTAATACCCACACACTGACTCGCCACAACTTCCGTCCAAGGGCTCTCGTTGTGGTTTACGGGCTCTGACCACAGGCTGCGCCAGAATGCGACCGTGTCGGCCTGATTTGGTGTTGAGCCCGTTCCACTTACTATTGGTCGCTCCAATGATTTGTAGAGCCTCTTCTGATCACTCAGGAAGAGACGATTCTGGTTGAACCATTTTGACCTCTCGGTATATCGCCGAATCCGCTTTCCCCAAGCAGCGATTCTTTGCTTCAGGTCGTCTATGTGCTCCGTCAGTTTTTGCATTATATCCGGCTGGGTCAAACTAACATTTGTCCCAGCAAACGCCGTTCTGACGGTGCGCACAATTCTTGGCCTAGTATTGCCTGACCTGAAGCATATCAGTCTGCCGATGAGGGCCCTAGCCTTTGCGATACGTTCTTCAATTCTTATTCTCCAGGCTGGGATAGCACTACTTTGTCCAGTAGCGCGTCCAGCCGTGGAAAGTTTGGCACCTATAATACGGAAGACTGCCAGTGCGGCGCCAAAAAGAATTGAGTCCGTCTCGCAAAGGTCCCGGCTGGCTTCCAAATAGGTAACCAGCATTGGGTTCAGAGCCCTTACGATAGCCCGATTGCGCTTGTTTAGGGCTAAGCGGGGAAGTCGCGGTCGATTTTCGAGAGGCGTAATGCGCGTTTCCACAATCGCCTCCTCCAATGTACTCCTCATTTGCTCTAGTTCCAGTTCCTAGGCGACTGCTCCATCATCGTTTGAATCAACCACAACTGGCGTATTCACGGCGCGATCCACATTTTCCGTTTGCTCAGCAAGTTGTGGCGCCGTATCCTCAGCCGCAGCATTTTCACCCGATGAAGGAACAGCCTCACGTCGTAGCCGTTCGAGTTCGGTGACATCAAATGTATTTGAGCGCAAGATATACCTAACTCGGTCTACCAGGTTTTGCTCGATGACAGTAACAGATGGCTCCAGCTCAGCAAAAAGTCGCATCCTTGGTTTTGCGTATCGGGCAAAAACTTCAGTTTCTCCCCCTTTCGCCCTAAAATACGCCCGCAATGCGTTGCTGTTCATCTGGGTTGTTCAACGCATGCGGCGTACTCCACCAGTGGCGGGTGCCGATTGCTGGGCCCGCGAAGACCCTGCCGACACCAAACCAGCTGGTGGGGATGATGGATGCGAGGGGCTGCTGGGTAGTCGTGCAGCACCTCGCGCTCGGCTGGTGGTTCGCATGCTGTCGCGTCCAGTGCCAGCTCCAGACGTGCCCTGGCGACCTTCAGACAGCGGCCCTTTGCGCATTCTTCCGTATTCCATCATCCATAGTGGTGGGCGTCATTTAGCGGGAGACGCCCAGACCCGGCGCCGTTTCATGGTGAGGCCTTGCGCACAAGCGGGCTTTTGCACCTTCAATTTTTGCCGAGGCACGGCACTAACACCTCTCGGCAAGGTGCTGACTGACTGCGCTGACGTACCGGTTTTGTCACATAACGGTTACGTCAGCGGGTGATGGGGTCGTCACTTCCCTACGCCCTATTATTATTATTATATTATTATTTCAAATGAAAATTTATCGATATAAAATTTGGTAGCCGAAGCACACCATACAATTTTATTCAATTACGGTACAAGAAACAAGCTACTCTGGGTTTACCTAACTACTCTTAATCCGATTATAAGTTGACAATGGCGTGACACAGTGTAACTGGTAAGTCGTAGGCCCTGGAATTGAATCCCAAAATAAATAATATTTTTGTGTGCTAAAATTGTTATTTTATTTTATTTGTCATAATGTTTTAAGCTATCCTGTATCGCAGATTCTGCACTGAAATAAATCGGAAGCAATGCATGGACACTAAATGTCTTTTTACTGAGTTTTTTGCAAAATGTTTTTTGTTGAAAGCTGGTTTTCTATTTCTTATTCCACAAATTATCATGTACTTAATCAGAAACAGAAAAATTAAAGCTTAGAAAAAGAATTTATTTTTGGCTTTAGATTATATTTTAGCGCTAACTCTATATTTAAACTAAGTTTGTATAAAAAGGATTATTATAATACCAGTCATTTCGAACGCTCAGGCTGTCAAACAAGGCGTTCCGCAGGGATCTATCCTAGGACCTATTTTGTTTGCCGTGTATTGTGCGGATAAAACACATTGTATTAAGCATTGCAAATACCATATGTACGCGGATGATACACAGATCTATATACCTTGTAAACCGGGGGAGACTAAATTAGCGGTGGAAAAATTAAATGACAATCTCGAAAGAATTGCAGCTTGGTCAGATTCGAACGCATTAGTTCTTAATGGAAGCAAGTCTAAATATATGATTCTAGGCATGGCTCAGCAAATACAAAAAATAGCAAAACATGAAGCTAAGGTAACCATAAGGAGCGAAAGAATTGAACGCGTGACTGAGGCTCGTAATTTGGGTTTGTTGAAAGATGACAAGTTACGCTTTGAAAGTCACATAATAAACACTGCAAGAACATGTTTTTATAGGTTAAAAGTATTATATCAAATTAGAAATTGCCTAAATACCGATATGCGGATAAGACTGTGCGATTCTTTGATTCTGTCTAAATTTAATTATATGGATATAGTGTATGGCCCTCGTCTGCTTGTGCGTAGCAAGAAACTTGTCCAGAGGGGCAGAATGCTTGTGCGAGATTTTGTTTTAAAATACCTCCCCGCGCTCACGTCACGCCGTACATAAACGAGCACAATATCTTAAAAATGCAGTATCGGCGAGAACACCACCTAGCCACATTTCTATTTGGATTAATTAAATATAATGCACCACCTTATCTTTATCACAAATTAGTGTGGTCTCGCGACGTACAATCAAAGATCACTCGCTCGTCATGTTACTCTTTGGTTGTTCCCTACCATCGTACCATCGCCTTTCGTGGAAGTTTCAAATATTCTGCCTCTAAATGCTGGAATAACCTGCCACCACCGCTTCGTAGTCTGAAAATATTAAATACATTTAAAATAAAATATAAAACTCACCTAATTATTGTTCAAAAAGCTATGGCTTGATATTTACCTACCTAAATATTTACAGACAGCGCTGTCTGGCGAGGTCATACGGAAAGCATATGAGTGCATAGTACTTTTTTTTTCATACTTAAAGGCTGAAATAAAAGTGTTTTTCATGCTATTAATTATAACCATGATACCAGTATATGTTTAACGTGCAATCATTAATGACTTTATTAGAATATTGTTTCTAATGATAATATTGTTGCTTAAGATTATGGTTATGATTACATACCTGTGAGAAAATATTTTTTGTAGGGTACCATCATTTAGTGTTTCTTCTTTTATATTATTTCCAACTGATACCTCATAGGTACATGACTCTTATGGTGATAACAATACTTTTTACAATGTTTCGGACATTCTTGGTATTAGATCCAGTTTATTCATTCATGTAATCTATGTTAATTATTATTAGTCTATCAATGACGGTGTGAACGTCCGCACGTCACTTAATTCACAGGCCCACTGAAAACCAGCGCTGTAGTCTCGTATCGACTGCGGCATTAAGCTGAGTGCGGTCTGTTTGCCGTGTACGCCACACACACTTGTGTGCGTAAAATGTGTGATGTGTTTAATATGTGACGTGTTTTACTACGTATTTTTTATGTACATGTGGCGTATTTGAGCAATAAATGTTTTCTTTCTTTCTTTCATTCTTTTCTTTTAATAACAAGGAATTTATGGATGATAATAACCCTTGGGTAAGCTAATATATTATATAAGTTGAAGCTATTTCTAATTTGTTCTGTGTTGTTAATTGTAACATGATTGTAGGCTGTTAGTTAAAAAAAAGTCTCACCGGGTTTGTTACTGGTTCTTCTCAAGACAGAGGTTTTTTCCGAATTAGTGGTAATTTAAAAAAAAAATGTAACTTTCAATAAGTATTATTTATAATCTATATTGAATAAAAGGTCTCCGTCTCGGTGCTACTTTTATTATTGTACTTTAGAAATTATAATTTAAGGTTTTAAGGTATATTTCTTTTTTTATAATACAATTAGTTTAAAACATCTTTCCTAACGTGTGTTGCTAATATTATCTATAAATATAAATGGACATAATGTTATCCCTTAGTCATCTTGTTTTTAATCATATTATTTAAATGGTATTTGGAATGTACACAATCAAAATCAATCAATACATCAGATACAATCATACAGAATTTATACGATGTTTGTGCACAGACACAAAGACACTATATTTTGCCGGAAATAGTGCAAAAAATTTCCATCGATCTTAAAGTACCTATAAATGCTGAATATACAATATTAGTTAGTATATATATAGTATATATATATAGTATATATATATATATATATATATATATATATATATATATATATACTATATATATAGTGCACTATTAAAACTTATAATAGCGGTGAAAACTACTAGAAAATCGTTTTCATTTTATTTTTTAGGTTATTGTTAGATTAATAATTTTATAAAAATAGAATAGAATTTATAATAGTATTGTAATCTTAAAAAATAGTATTCTTGTCATGTGTGTTCATGTGTGTGTATAAAGAATATATCGACATGAATATCATTAAGAATCCTTAAAATTTTTGGTGGGCCGAATCTCATACAAAAAGAAATTGTCTTCTTTCAAAACCATAGCACGACTCCGTGGCGCAGTGGCTTATCTATGCGTGGCTGCGCTGGGGTCGCGGGTTCGAATCCCGCACGGATCAAGTATTTGTATGGCCTACAAATAATTGTTCCGGGTCTGGATGTTTGTCCTTGTGCAATTTATGTTTGTAAACTGCCCCCACGATACAGGAGAAAATCCTAGTGTAGAGGTAACGTCTTTAAAAAATAAATAAATAGCATCGTTATGCATGAGCTCAAACATATAAGTCGTGTAGACACTTTAAAAATATATAATGTTAGGTTTTGCGCCTTTACTTGTAACTTACCATTTGTCCTTGGTCTGGAACAAACCATAAATTTACACAAGTGATGATGTCCTTGTGGACACATAATATTTTCCAAACCGAATGTCGGTTACAGTGGCCAGCGTCATTGGAGACCAGCCATTTAATTAGTCATTAGCACAGGACAGGATCATATTTCCCCAGTGTTTGCGCAAGCACTCTCTATTCTGTCACACTTATTGCCCCATTTACATTCAGCCCTGTTGGGCAGGGCAGGGCAGTGAGCAGGGCAGTATGTAAACAGGCTACTCGCGCTGACACTGCCGCTGCCGCTGCCACTGCCCGACGATCTCTCAAATGTCGGTTTTTCGTACGGAAGTCAAAGGACGGGCAGCGCGAGCGGCAGTGAGTGTTCACATTCAGCTCCATCGCTTTTCTATCTATCTATTTATCTTCTTTTGAACCTGATATCTTTCTAAATTATTAACATAATTTTGTATTGCAAGAAGACACGGCGCGGATGCTGTAATTATTTCGACGTCTGCCATAGTCGAAAGCCGATAGTGATGTGAGCGGTAGGGCAGAGTGTGAATACACACTTCCCGCGATCCTGCTCCGGCAGTATTTAGAGAAGTATTGCCGGCAGCGCGAGGAGCAGTGGCAGGGGCTGAATGTAAATGAGGCTTACAGTCCCATGGGACAGCAATCCAACACGACTGGAGAGAGATCAAGCGGATAATCTATGGTTTCACGTATTTGCCGACGTCGGGGGGGGGGGGGGGGGGGACCACGGCCGAAATCTTGACTCCGGGTTACTACTGAGCGTTTCTTAACAGAAAAACCTAATAACTGATTTTGCCCCGACCCTGGATTCGAACCAGCGACCTCATGTTTAGGTGATTGTATTTCTTAGGAAAGTAGCTAGGTAAGCTAACTAACACCACGATATTGCCATCAATTACCTAATAGCTCGGATAAAATGTTTAATTAATTTGTTTTGTGTTAAAGCTAAATTTCCTTTCATTTAATTTCATTCAACTAAGAACTGAAGATGTTTGTTGCATTTTTGTAAACAGATTGACTAAAATTATCGTGTGAAATAACCGTTTGAACAATTTTACAAATTTATGAATTATATTTCTCATACTTATAGATTTGTAATGAGTTTTCTAATTGCAAAATACCCGATTTCATGTTGAAATGGATGAAAATAACACAATACAAATTAGTCTCAGTACGGACTATAGAGTTGAAATACTCGACGTAAAACCAAGTTCATCTTTTCGCTTTGTGCGCAGCCTTAATTCAGTAGAATACGTAGCAAATGCGTCAACTGCATTCGTATAATATAGTATATTATAGTTCCGCTTATTCTTCTTATTGCTTCACGCCTCCTGTATGAGTACAAAATAGAAAAATTTTCCACTTATATTACAAGTTATAAATTATAGAAGTACAAATTAATTAAGTAAGGAAAACAATATTTTAGGCTTTATTCATAAATATAATCATGGAATTTACTTAGCCGACATAGTCTGAAGTGAAATAAATTAAAGCTAAGTTCTGCTTAATTTTTACTACTCTATCGTCTATATATGAATAGCAAAATTTGCTACAACAAACACGTAATGCGATTAATACATAGTACCCGGATGACCGAGCCTTGCTCGGTTTTTTTTTGAAATTACATACTGATAAAACAAACATAATATTTTTTGATCTTATTGACAAAATAGAAAAAAACTGAACTGGTTACTTGAATAAAAAATCATGAGTGCAATTAATTTTATTAAAATTTTCGTATTTTTAAAAAAATAAAAAAGGGCTTGAAATCATAGATTTTCTTTTGTCACGTAGAAAGAATGAATGAGGAAAGAGTGACAAAGCAAATTTATATGGCAGATGTGAATGGCCGAGTCGGAAAGGGACGCCCTAGAAAAACGTTTATCGACCAAATTGGCGATATTTTGAAAATGGGCCACGTTAGAAGTACCCTTAACCGACGAGCATGTATGCGTAGATATATGGATGTAAAGGAGGCGAAAGAGGTATGTCAGAATCGTGCCAAATGGAAGTCCGTAGTCTCTGCCTACCCCTCTGGGTGACAGGCGTGAGTGTTTATGTTTTTTTTTATGTTTATTATGTATATATATATTCACTATTTCCCTATTTTATCACTAGAATAGACTTTTATTGACATTTCTATTATATTATTCTAATACAAAATTGAGCCAAAACAGTAACAAGTCGTTATTACATACATAAAAACTTTTAATAAAACATTATTTTGATTAATATTCCAGAGAACAGGTTCAGAATGACGTTTTTCTTTTCTGTTATTTGCCTGCACAAGTTGACAATCTCAAATTTACACTACGCTATGGATTCTATAGGAGGCTTGCCATACCTTTCTAATATTTATACTTATCCTTGTCCTCAAAAAAGAGAGTAAAAGCACTCCTATGTTAAGATGATCCGTTTTTGCCAAAGATATCCACATCCAGAAATACTTTTCTTCTTTTAACGAGACTCTGCTGAGGCTTGGCAAGTACAACCTATATGTTAAAAGGTTATTTGTCTCAAATCTTAATTTTATAAATGGTACTTTCAATACTTTTTTAAAATGCGAATTTTGTACATAAGCAAATCAAATTTACTGCCTGCTGGTATCACTGAAATTGATATTATAATTTTACGCGCAGATTTCGTACATTACCGGCAGTGAATAATAATGAAAATGTTTTATAGATTTTAACCTTAACATGAAACTTCAACAAAAGCATACATTTATTTTTAAAGGTCTTCATTTTTAATCATACACGTAGACAATATTTGTATCTAAAATCAAATTACCGTTTTGTGCGTACTGTTTTAATAAATAAGGTTTTCTTAAATTAATCAACAAATAAGATTACTAGTGAATAGTAAAACTTGTAGTAATTTTATAACTGTGTGTTAGTACGTAGTGCTGAAGTACACAAGCAACCTGGGAATTTTTTCGTAGTTGAATTTCTTTTTAGAACAAATTTTAACACTCATATCATTTAGTTTCATAATAACGTAATTAAGACAATCATGATAACATAGAGCAACGGGCCAAGAGTGGATCAGAGTGGAGTAGCCGTATTGTTTTTCGCCGATACAGAACTTTCTGTTTTATTTTTATTGCAAATAATTTATTCTTATGAACCCACAATAACTAAAAAAATTACATCAGTTTTATAGTTATGAGTGAGCTAACAAAATAAAATCGCATTCATCAACGTAACCTCATTACGTCACAGTCTCGTTCAATTTCATAAATCACATGGCAATTCACAAAATTCAACTCTCATTTCAAAGCGACGCACACGTACGAAATTAGCATCGGTTATGAAAAGGGGATGTGGGAGAGGTGAAATTGTAAACTAAAGGTTAACAAAATAGTAAATGTATGAATATAGAAAAATAGTCTCTAAATATAAATTTTAGTGGTTTTAAGTGCTGTGGGTGGTTGCGGTCGCAGTCGACCGCTCGGGATTTGCCGGGCGTGTGCGACTGCATGGGATTTTTATGGAGATCGAAGGGTTTACCCCAAAATCTCATCATATTTCAGTCTATATTCGGTACTAGGATTATCTCGTGTATCGTGCTAGCTTCTAGGTCGGGAACAATTATTTATCGGCCATGCAGTGCTGCGACTAAACACTTTACTACAGCCATTTTATAAAGCGATGTATTTACCGTTTACTCTAGCTTTAATGTGGTTTCCGCTCGTAAAAATTTGTTTATTTTTTTGGTTTTGTGTCGCTTTATGAGTGTGTACAACAAAATAAAAATGTTATTTTTGGCTAGAATTAGTAACTCAGTGTCGCACTGAAGAATCAATTTCGTCTTAAATTCGCAACACCCTTTTCCACCGTAATTTGTTTCATATCTTAGTAACTAAAAGTAAACAGATGAAATATTCATATACCCTACAGATTTGAATAAACATAGTGTATTTTATTAGGTACTACTAACATTTTGTTGAGCAATGGTAGGGCGCTTGAAAATATTAACAGCACGTCGGTAACCTGGGTTCGATTACCGCCGGCGCCAATGAAATTGTTAATTGCAATTTCAAGTGCTGATTTACTACGTACTCAGTGGTAACATCGCGAGGAAACTTGCAAGTTTGAGGAATAACAATATTGTGAAGACCGCCACGAAGCAGAGCGGTGAACGAATTGTTACACATTGTCTAAGAAGTAAGGGGAGGCCCTGTGCCATGTCCAGTAAGAGTTATATGGATGTAGCTTCATTTTTTAATTTCTCACGGTTAAAAAAGTAAAGCTACATCGCAATCTCTTGAATTTAACATTTTATTAAATTCAATGGGTTGCGAGACTCACGTCATCTTATATTATCCTAGAGCTGAGTCAAATGGTGGTTTGATTACTGCGAACATCAATAAATAATTCATGGATTATAAGCGATAATTTTTTTTGTGTGTTTATCGACACTAATATTATTATGTCATATAAAAGTTTGTGATGGTGTTTGGATATAAGTTGCTCAATTTTAAACAAATTTAAAAGAAGTATGCCCACTTTCCATACATTGATTGACCTTTCACTGGATTCGTTTTACAGGTCGCGCCTACCTACAACTACTGTTGCATAAAATCAATGATTGATTATTATAATGTAATAACTTATCAACTTTTCATATAGAGGCCAGGGAAAAATGCAGTAAAGTAAATAAGTTTTTAGCTTATAATTCGACAACTATGATATACTATGGTGTGGAAAGAAAAATAACTTACCACACCATGGTATAAAACCACAAAAAATCATATCTAATCATAAAATAATAAGATAAGTAACAAAAAACAATTGGTTATTTTGAACATTCGTAAGCCACATGACGAATTAATAAGATTTTCGTTGGCTGTGAAACGAAGCGTGTGAAACACGTTTTTTTAAAAACATATTTTGGCTTGGCTTCTGGGCATTTAAGCCATTTTAAAACTCTTCCAAAAGTTTATTGAGAATGATAAACATAGTAATATTTATTTTATTCCCGGCTTTATTGAAAAAAATCAATAATGCGATACGAAATAAGGAAATTAAAGGCAATTCTATAAGATACTTTACATCACTAGACGCGTTAGAAAATTTTCAGGTCCAGATTGGACATGATTCTTTGGCACTCATACAAACAAATTTCTGAATACTGAGTTTATGAGATACTTTTCGCAAGGTTTTCTTCATATTTCCTAATGTGAACAACAAAATAGTGGTATTATTTACCAGCGCCTGTCTTTCTATCAGATTAAAATTTGGGTGATTATATGGCAAGAGTGAATAGGTTACGCTAAGACAGTTCAATTGACCGTTCAGTCTTATAGCACCGCTTACCATCAGATAAAATTTTATAAAAAAATGTAAATAAAAGTTATCGTTGGATATTAGACATTAAAAACTTTCCGTTTTTATGCAGCTGGATCCACGACCAGTAGTTATTGTTTACAAATAAAATAAATTAATATCATGCGGGTATAATATACGCGTACTCGAGAGGGTCTGCGAGAAATAAAATAGGATACTAAATGACGCTTATGGGTGTTTCTCATTTTTCGTGCACATTACACGTCCAGGAGAAAAGTCTTCATTTTTTTATTAAATATCTACATTACTTATAAAGGAAATCATATGTAAAAAGGTTATGCTTACACGCATGTAATATTTACAGATAAAAATAACGTAATAAGTAAATGATAAATAAAAAACTTCAATAATTCTCATTATCTTCGGTGTCCATTTACTACTATGTTTTATCTAAAATTTACTTTTGGTTAAAAATACTACTGTATTTTAACCAAAAATATAAACATTAAAAATAAAAAAATAACTATATTATGAAACTTTCTTAAAAATCACAACGTAGTAAGTGTAAAACTTAAAATAAATAACGATAACTTCAAAATATACAGAAATTTTATTTCATAAATGTTTATCAAAAAAAATTTCTGATTCCCATCGGTTTTAGTGAAAATCTAAATTATAGTCGGCGTATTGGCGTGAATGCTAGTGATTACCGCCGTGATTTAAAATAAGCACGAGATTCGTAATTTTGATATTTTTTACGAAACAATTGGACATGAATAAAAACGTCATTACCTTCGTCTTCACTAGCTACGTTTACCGTTGTTTTTTTAAGTGATGGTGATGAGGTCAAAACGATGACAATTAGAATAAATTTTATGTCAATTTATTATTAATTACTACAGTGCATTATTACATTGCAAACCGTGTGGTCACGAGTTCTAGTCCCACCCGTAATTGAGATTTTTTTTCCACAATAATACTACTACGATACAGTTATAATAATACTATAATTCATAATAAAATAAAGAATTAATAGTTTTTACTTTGTTTATTGATGTAGCTTTAAGTTTGTTTATAACTAGTAAACTCACAAGCTAACCTTGTGAGTATACTTTTTATTACTTTAGTTATTAAGGATGAGCTTGATATGATGAATACGAGCAATATCATATAGTGTTTTGTTACAGATTATTAAGTACTAATAATGCCAAAGAAAGCCAGACAAATATTAGAGCAGAAACGAGACCGCGATCGATGAAACGAAGCAATCCATCTAAGTCCTCACGGGTGACAGCGCATCTGCATTTTGATTCATAATCGAGGACAGATGTAGATGTCTATGGGCCACAGCAAACACTTAACATCAGGTGGACTGCTTGCTCATTTGTCACCCTATCCTATAAAAAATATTCTAGTACTCAAGAACTCCTAGAACTCGTGTTTCTAAGTCCACTAGAGTAGTACTACGTAACGCAATTAGATATTTTGTGGCACTTTAACCATTTAACGTTTTGTCGGTAAAATTTACCAACATGCGTGTGCAACTACTTACTTAAAACAAGTAATTAAGGATTTAAAATTTTGGAATTTTATTTTTAATATTTGATATTACCTAAAACCTTGTGTTCAGGTTAAGAGCCTTCATTATGGATCTTACACCGTAGTATATTCGCAAATATTAAACTTCAGCTAGGCATTCATATTCGACATTACCTGAAACGTTAGTTATTGGTATTCAGAACAATAACCATTCATGATGATTTCTCTCTAACCAATTGCATTTAATGCGAAATATTAAACAAAGAGTATTCGTATTGAAACTAAAATACTTACACTTAAAAGAAAAACTACAAATGAAACAAAGAGAGCGTTAAAATTAAATTAAGTATAATCGTTGCATTTATTTATTGAGCTAGCTAGGAGAGATAGAGAGAGATCTTTATAGATTTTTACCTTCGTTTTGAAGAGTATCTTGGATATCAGACCTGGACGTAGGATCGCTCCCATTCTCCTGGCTTGTGAATGACGTCAGCAAGCTTAGTAATACGCAGCGCTCTATCCATCCGTTATCAAATATAGGTAATTACCTAATAGCCTTTTGTACACAATGTCTTGATCTCTACGTATTAGTTTGCGTGGTAAGTTCCTCATGTGGCTGCTGAGTAGAGCAGATGACTTGCCGACATTAACATCCATCCTCCAGCCACGGCGGCAATATGTCCAACAGACGCTACAGTTTTACAGTAGCGATTAATTTTTAATTATTTACAAGCTTACTATGAAATTAAGTTAAAACCTAGCTGCCAGACATACTTGCTTTTGAGGAGGTTTTGAAAATGCTAAGTGAGAAATCTTTTACTTCTTCTTCTTCTTCATCATTAGCTCGTACAAGTTTTCTGCTAAGCTTGAGCCTTCCTCATCACCGGCAGGATTTGCCTCCCTTGATCGTCATTCTTGGGTTCGCACGCGTCTCTGGCAAAGGGCTGGATATTTTCTATATTCTAATAATATTTGTTTTATCATAGAAACTGATAAAACTTAAATATATTTATCAGTAATGTATAGTAACGAAAGGAAATGAAAGCGTCCCACTAATATAAAATAGTAATCATAAAAATAGGGCTTTAAGCACTGTACTAATGAATAGCTCTAGCAAGTGTGTTGTAAATGTGGCGTGCAATTTGCTTTTAGACACAATTGATATAGTGATACATCGTTGCACTTAACAAGGCTCTGTGAGTGTTAGTTCGTGAACACAGCGTAACTTATAAAGGTTTGTGGCAGCGAAAGGTAAAAATACGACGACATAAAAAAATTTAATTTGGATAACTTATTATTGAGTAAATATGGATCTCGCAAAGACATCAAGCAAAATACTAATACAAGTTTAATCCCGCTAATATAATATATGTGTAGCAAATTTACATTTATACTATACTCAGTTTAACAGATATAATGTAGCTTAGGGTATTTCTTTTACTGACAATATCAGAAAAATTATAGCTAGTATGAGACTAAATGATGCAAAGGTTAAAGGTCAATATCACTAGCCACCATTTAAAATAAACAATTCATTTCTGTCTCACGTCGCGTGGTGATGTATTCAGAAAAACTATCAACTCATTTCACACTGTGGGGGTATTAAGAGGAGACTTTGGGAAATGCTAAAGAGAACTTATTGTTTTCAATAGGTGATGATATAACCATCATCAGGTGGACGGCATACTCGTTGGTCACCCATATTCTATTTAATAACAAATATATTCTTGATTACGAATCAAAATGCAGATGCGTTGTTACCGCAAACTCAAAAGGTTATTAGTTAAGATCCGCCGTTCGACAACTGTATTTTTTGTCTTTTAAAAAAAAAAAGGTAGCTCAGAAACGTGCTTTGTTATGTCCCTAAAAGTCAGGCATTTGTTGAGCAGTGGACATGTGTTGGGCTTTAATGATAATAATGATTATCAAATGAGATGATGGTGGGCTTTAACTAAGCAAGTGAATACTCTCTTGAACCTCATTAACGAAATATAAAATCTTTTGAATCATGAAACTCTTAAAATTTGAACCAAATACAGCCATATACCAGTAAGACGTCGAGTCTCGATGAACTTTCATAAATATTTGTTCCCTATTGTGTTTCCTCAATAGCTGCAAGTAGGTTTCCATTATTATTCTTTCAATGGTCTCTCCAACTCCTAGCTATGTACGCAGTTTGCAGTAAAATTACTTTAACTTGAATTACTACTCTGAATCAGAAAATATTTCGAATATTTTCGTTGACCATTATTCTTTGTTCATGAAAATAGAAATATTGGAATAAGTTTTCGCACAAATACCTCTAGATGAGATTTGAACCCCACAATGTCAAGTGGTTTCAGCAGCTTGCGATTGAATAAATGTAATATAAAACAACAAAAGCCATTACATTGTGCAATCTCGTTTCATGAGAGTAAAGACGACAAACTAACACACAATTCCAATGATGCCAAATGTGTACTGTGACCCAGAAACCACTACATTGGTCTTCGACCGAGAATATAAATAATAATGTCTTGTTCCTCAGGATTAAGTTGTAATGCCACGTTACCAGTGATAGGAGTTTTCAGGTCTGGTCTGGTGGCAAACGCGGAAACACGGGTAGATTTGGGAACTGACTTGAGAAAATGGAAATGGTTCTATTCACAGACTGGGAATTTTGTCAGTAATATATATAAAAGGACTTAAGTCAAACTCGGCTTGAATCTTTTATCCTTTTTTAAAATGTCTTCACATGAATAAAGTACATAAAAACTTGCCTACGGCTAAGCCTGCACATAATGCATCCAGAAAGGGGATTAAAACTTGTTTGAGCATAAAACTAATTATGTGCATATAAACCGCGACCTTGATTCCAGGAAAAATCCAAAAAATAAATAATAATCGTGGTGGCGGTTTATATGTGCAAATTACAAATAGATAAAAATGCAAACTTAATTATTTTGCTTTTTTTGTTATATTCAGATATTTTCCTTGCCGGATTTGAATCCGAGAGCGTGGTCTTTCCCGGTTGAGCCGACCCATTCATGCTACAACTATACCAGTATCAAATAACTTATTACTCATTAAACTTATTAACTTATACCAGTATCAATAATCTGTATAAAATATTATTAACATAAGGTACCTAAAATACGGTATGTTTGTACAGGTAACAAAAACTATTTTAAAAATCTGAGCGTTCGGACATAATTATATAAAACAAAAAAGTGCAACATGGTTTCGGCGATCTATTCTACATGTAACGGGATTTGTTTCATTTAAACAACATGACAACAAGGGGGTCATTGTAGAAGCGTGCTCGTCGCGACCCCTGCCAGCCCTTTTCAGGGCTGCAATTCTACACAGCTGCGCACCCATGCAAACGAGGGTTAGGGCGTCCCACCAAGGCGACGCACACCAGCTCGTCCCCGTTGGTGTGGAATGCAGCGCGCAAAGCGGCGATGGGGACCGCCACCCGTCACGCACAGCCCGACACGGCGGAAGGTGGAGTACGGAGTGCAGAGTTGGCACGTGGAATGTTAGAGGGGGCATGAGAGATAAGACGAATGAGTTTATCGAAATAATGAAAGAAAGAGAATTAGATGTCGTGTGTATGTCGGAGACCAAACGGAAAGGCAGTGGTATTGAAGAGCTCCCTGGCGGGACGTTAGCTATATGATCCGGAGTCCCGGAAAGCGAGAACGCCTGCCAGGGAGTGGGAGTGCTGTTGCCGTCCCGGTTGGTCGATCTTATGACTGAATACAAGGTTGTGAACTCAAGACTTCTCTGGGTTCGCTTCAAAATGGGACTGACGAAGTTATTCCTTTTGGCTGTTTATGCGTCGGTAGCTTCGTCGTCCAGGGCTGAGCTGGAGGAGTTTTGGGAGAATGTAAGAGAAGTTCTAGATTTGGTTAAGGGAAACGAAAGAACTGTTGTATGTGGTGATTTGAATGGATGGGTAGGTATCGCTCGACCAGGATACGAGTCGGTGCTTGAAAATTTTGGCGATAAAAGGGTTAATGATGCTGGCAAGCTTATACTGGTTGTATGCAAGGAAAAGGGTCTTCTTGTGACAAACACTATGTTTAATCACAGGAAAATCCATATGTACACTAGAGAAAGAAAGAATGAGAGAAGTATGATTGATTTGTTCCTGGTGGATGACCGACTGCGAAAATAGGTGATGGATACACGAGTGTTCAGGGATGCTGACCTGGGAACGGATCATTATCTAGTAATTACTAGATTTAGGGGTTTGTTCGCGGGTTGGCGCTACCGGACGGCAGTAACAGAACCACAGTCGGTCTGTCGTATCCGAAGCTGGAAGCTTCAGGAAGCGGATACTAGGGACAAATATCACACGAGGGTAGCCGAAAAGCTTGACACCATCGATGGCAGGAAAGAATGTGTGGAGAGAACATGGCAGAACCTTAGGGATGGAATGGTAAGTGCAGCGGAAGAAGTATGTGGAACGACAAAAAGAGGTAGTAGTAAAAGAAGACATGCATCCTGGAATGATGAAGTGAAAGAAGCTGTAAAAAAGAAGAAAAAAGCATGGTTAGACTACTTGGCCTCTAGTAACGATGAGCATATGAGAGAGAAGATGAAAGAAAGATATAAGCTGCAGAAAGTTCATGCGAAAACATTGATTGAGGAAGTACGTGAAAGGTGTAGAATAGAAGCGGACGAGAGGTTGTCGCACAACTTTAGGGAAAACTCCAAACTCTTCTGGAAAGAGGTTGGAAGGTCCCGGAGTGGTGCGACAGCTTTAAGAATGAACAAAGTGCTTTCGAGAACCAATGACGTCTTCTCAGAAAAATCGGACGTCATGCAGCGACGGAGTGAATTTTATAGAGAAATGTATGCGTGTCATGATCTTAGTGAAGGATCCGGGGGTGACGCCGTGACTAGCACACCAGACACGGACCTCGATGACACTGAGGTCATCAGCATGAAAGAGATTGAACGTGCGATTCGAAGTTTGAAATGTGGTAAGGCTGCGGGACTAGACAGAGTTACTGCTGAAATGGTCAAGTACGGTGGGCCTCGCGTCTGGGACAGCTTTCATCTGCTGTGCAATTTGTGCTGGCGGACGGGAGATGTCCCGGATGATTGGCGATCCGCGGTCATTGCGCCTTTATATAAAGGTAAAGGTTCACATTTTGACTGCGGGTGCTATCGGGCGATCAGCTTGACCAGTTTACTCGAAGGTTTTGACACGCAGGATGCAAGAGAAATCGGAAAGATTTTTATGAGAGGCACAATGCGGATTTAGACCTGGAAGAGGATGCACGGATCAAATGTTTTCTCTCCGCATGATCACGGAGAAGCTTCTGAGTGTTAACCAGAGGATTTTCTGTGCTTTTGTGGATCTGGAGAAAGCATTTGATAAGGTTATAAGGAAGAAAATGTGGGAACTGTTGCCGGGATATGGTGTGGATGGTCGATTGTTAAGGGCTGTGCAGTCACTTTACTATGACTGTAAAGCCTGTGTGCGGGTAGGGCATGACCTGTCACCCATGTTTAGCGTCCAAGCGGGCGTAAAACAGGGTTGTGTCATGTCTTCCTGGCTGTTCATACTGTATCTCGACAGTTGTTTACAGAAGCTGAAAGATAGCTGTTTGGGTGTGAAATTGGGTGACATAAAAGTTAATTGTCTGCTGTACGCTGATGATGCAGTGCTTATTGCACCATCAGAAGCAGAACTGCAGGCATTAGTCACATGTATGAAAGAGGAATGTGAAATTAAAGGTCTCCGTTTGAATGCTAATAAAACTAAGGTTCTGGTATTTGAAAAGGACGAAGAGAGAACGAAATGTGAAATATGGGTAAATCAGGAATGTCTAGAACAGGTAAATGAAATTGTATACTTGGGTAGTGCTTTCAGCCGGGATGGAAGATGTGATTTAGATGTGGATAGGCGTGTCGCTGCCGGAAACAAAGTCAATGGTGCCCTGAATGCATTAGTAAAAAGGCAAGGCGTGGTGAAGAGTGCACGCCTTGCAATACATAACGCAGTGTTGGTACCGACTTTCTTATATGGTAGCGAAACCTGGGTATGCCAGAAGAAGCATAAAAGCAAGTTGAATGCAGTGGAGATGCGATCTCTTCGTAAAATGTGTGGCGTTACCATAGCCGAATAGCATTCGCAATATGGCAGGATTGAAAAATGACCTTATCACAAAAATTGATAGGGGCGTCCTCCAATGGTTTGCGAACGAATGAGTGAAGACCGAATGGTGAAGAAAATACATAGAGCGAAAGTACATATTAAAAGGTGTCGAGGTAGACCGAGACTAACTTTTGAAGACCATGTGAGCAGATTGCTCGAAGAGGGGAGGGTCAAGAGTACTCGGATACCTAGACGTGCATGTATGAAGAAGTTAATGAACCTGAAAGAAGCGAAAGAGGTATGTAAGGATCGTGACACTTGGCGATCTGTTCTCTCTGGCTACCCCGTTAGGGATTGTGCGTGACGATAAGTAAGTAAGTAAGTAAGTAAGTAAACAACATGAAGTGGGATTGCGTGTGCTATTTTATTGCACTAACCAAGCCGAACGAACGTGTATGCGACTTGCAGGAATATATTTATCACTGTTTCCATTTTTTTAACTCTTTTTCTATACAAAGCACAATTTAACATTTTATTCCTCCATAGCATAGCCATACATGGCTAGTCTTTAGACTAAAATTCGGTCTGGAGGACATTATTACTGCTGCCACATGCGAGTGAGACTCGTACTGGATAAATACCACCAACATTGAAAAAGCTCCCAACAATGCTGTGTTCCATTCTAAAGGATATAGAGGGCTAGTGTAATTACTAGCGATAGAATCAGCAAAACGCTGGGATCATCTGGTGAGAAGCAAGCTCGCCCTCTAGGGTGGGATGCAAAAATAGATCGCATCCCGTCCCAAACAACTGTCGGCAACCTGAAGAACGCAACCGCCATAGAAGCGTGAGTTCTCGTGAGTCTCAAGCGTGAGCGTGAGAAAGCACCGTACTTTGAACCAGACAATGACCTGAGGAGCCAAGAGCGACATCGACGGAGACCTAATATCCATCCGGATGAGAGGTCAGTAGAAGGTCCTACAAACAGGTAAAATTAAATCCAAACCTGTAAGGCTTCAAGATACTGTAAGCTCATTCTGTGTAGATCGGACCAAAAATTAATGTTAAAAAACTGAGGGTAATGTGCTAACTACGACATCGCGACGTCAAACATCTCAGTGCTCCAGTGACCGTAGATTACTGCATATATATGACTGCCTTCGCCCATGAATAACTGCAACACCATGGATAATGGATGACTGCATGACCGAATGCTGTTGGCTAACGAGCGTGTTTAGTGGGCATAACTTGGACAGTAATATGTTATGCTTAGTAGTAGACTTGTAAAGGACTACTTTTGCGTGCTGTTGTATTGAGCAGTTATTGCAGCCATAATATTATACCCCTGTTCACGTCTGAAGTTAAAGTTGACAATTTTTTCTCTAAAAGCCTCAGACTACGGAGCCTTCGTGATTGTTTTCGTAGCTCTGGTCTACTTTCGATTTCTTTATTTGATTTACTAACTGAAAGTATTTTAACGCTTGTATTTACGCTTGTATTTTTTACACTTTTATATTGACAATATAATGGTTATTAAGTTTAAAGTTTGAAAATAATTCAAATTAATACAAACCACTGCATTAATTTTTAATATTTTTATGTATTAGACAAATAGATAAATCTCTATATTATAAAAACCTCGTAAGTGTTTATTTTAAAGGAACGCATGTGACTCGACTTACTTAATGGCTTATCCCAAAAGATGGCTTCACGTTATAAGATGTATATATCTTCCATAGATGAATGATTGGTCTCGCTGCGCTCGACTGAATGATTGGTCTCGCTGCGCTCGACTAGATACCGCGCTATCTAAGAACAATAGCCCCGTGAATGCGGCAACTCATTATTGTAGTGTGCGTAAGACATCGTCACTTGACTATTGTCAGTTGTTGCCAGCTGCTCAACTGTTACCCGTGTTAATGGGAAAAATATTTTACGCTGTGGTCTATTAGTTAAGTCTCAGAAAATACTTAATAATGAACAATGAATTAAAATCGAATAGTAAATAATATATATATATATATTTGTGTATAGGTTAGGAGTAGGTTTCTTGTTCAGAAAAGAAAAACAGGTTAATAAAAGAATAAAATTTATTACGTAGGTATTAATTACTTAAAATTACATTCCACTAACTTGTACAAGTTTACGATACATTTGCCTTTTGGAATTTACTCCCTTACACAATCTTTTTAAACCACCTTTTGTAAAATGCAAGTCGCTCTCATTGAAATGATTGGAACATATAACACTGCGTTCTCTTGGGTTCCACCAACTTTCTTCTCGACTAAGTCGTACTTTAGCAGTCCAACGGTCACAAATGACAGGATCAGCAGGAAATCTGTACCAAGCAAACATAATACGATGATAATAATGACTGCATTCGTTGATCTTTGACAGTCGTTACGGGTTGTCAGAAGCCCGAAAGTCTGACAACCAGTCTTACCAAAGGGGTACCCAGTAACTGGGTTGTGGAGGTCAGATAGGCAGTCGCTCCATGTAAAATACTGGTATTCAGCTGCATCCGGTTAGAATGGAAGCCGACCCCAACATGGTTGGGAAAAGGCTAGGCAGATCATGATGATGAATAATGACTGCATTACACATATACTTAATCATTATAAAAGCAACTCTGTCTGTAACGTTTTCACAACTCAACCACTGAACTGAATTTGCTAACATTTTGTACGGAAACACACGCTTGACCAAATTATTTAATTTAGAAATCTTCCCCGGCGTGCGCACAACAACTCACCCAAATTACATCTCAAAGGTTAGTTTAGTGAACTAGGTCAGATTGAAAAAAAACTACCACGTGCTGAACCTAATAATACCCACGCGCTTTAATTTTTTACAGTAACCAGAGTATCCCACCCAAACCCAGGTAGTGATAGTAGTTATTTAACGACTTATTTAACGACAGACTTTCTATCTGAGGATTGAACAACCGGCCCTAAATAATTTATAGAACTAGGTTAACTATACAATAACTAGGTTAGATAAATGAAATATGTTATTTGTTAAAATACAAAAACAATAAATTCACATACGAAAATTTCAACCACGGGGAACTTGCCTCTTGTATACGCGGCAACACTGAATGGCGTTTAGGGTTCATGTTATTTTATGTTGAAATTTCGAAATTATACGATACTTACTGATGATATGTGATCCCACTGTCTTTCTTATTTCTTGTAGTATTATTTTTACACAGTTTCACTACGCATACTGGCATTTTACTTCGAATTATGCCCAAAATTTAATAAAACATTCAACACGTCCACGTCGCAGACAGCTTGGAGTGCGACTGGCTCGGGTACGCCGACTTCGGCGTAGTATTTTTTGCCGCATTTGTCAAGTACGCCGGCGGTATCTAGTCGAGCGCAGCGAGACCAATCATTCATCTATGATATCTTCCTTTCAGTGCTGCAACCTAACAATTCGCAGCCATAAAAGCTTAATGTCGTTATAAAATGCAGAAATGTATAAAACGGGTTGGTAGAGTTAAGCATTTTACTCATTGCTCTAGGTAGTCGGCTTGTATTTCCACCTAGCAGCTTGTCTGGATTGATACAACCCTATTACCTATTTCTACCAGCAGTGCATCCATTGCTGTTTTCTATTATGGAAGGTTTGGGAGCTGCTGTGTTTTAGTTATTTTTTTTAATTTTAATTAAACATAAAACATATTACACCATTAAACCGCAAAACGGTTTGTATTAGTGCTGGCAGACGTCTACATACATTAATATAAGTTAAAATAGTAAATATAAGTACAGGCTACGTGCCATTTTATCTCAAACCACAGGCATGACAACACACTACTTTCCTTCTGTTTGAAGTTGGTTTTTTTTTCGTGGTTCGTTGTCACACGTACATATAAAAGATTAGACTGTGAGCTCATTTGTCAGAATAATATTATAACACATTTTACAACAAAGCTGAAAACGCCTGCTGTAGTAAGCAGGCTTTTTGAGCTTAGTTATAATAATGGATTTGAACCTACGGCGGTAAATTTTATAACCCATACCTTAAAACATATGGCTAATATGAATCGTGAGCTCGTACAGAGTGAATTGTAAACTTGACAATTGAATAAAAAAGCTTATCTCCGTTGCTATTTCTGTTTACACTATTTACTTATCATCTCATCTTATAGTAAATTAAAAAAAAATTAAAACTATTTTCATTCAATAATAGCAGGAACTTTAATTGTACTAGTGTCAGGCAAGATTTGTGAAAATTAAACTTTGGGTCCATTTGACGCTAATTCCGGTTAATAATTCTGTCTGTGTTCTGCGATTATATTTGACTGTTGAGATAAGGTAACGCAATTATTATTTAGATGCGTGGCCTGTTTTCGCTCGTAACTGGAATAAGTAAAAGGGCGACTGGAGCAACAATGTCAAAAAAGAGTAACGAAGAAAGGGCTTGGACTCTGTTTATAACTGATATAGACGTTTAATTTATATTTAATTAACTTGTACACTACAGCCTATCAAAATTATATGCAAACAGCCAAGAACTGAACACAAGTATCTACCATAGATCGCTTTATAGAGTTGATATTTGCCATCGTTTCCAAGTTTCACTTGAATTGTAATCAGAAGGATGCTGCTGCCAGTCTGCGGTTTAATTTCCTTATGTTGTCTCTTGCGACAACCTCGAAATGCTTAAGCCTATAATCTATGACGTAGTACTCATTAATATTTCATCGTTCAATAGAGTTTCTCTAAAGCAAAATATTTTTCATTCCGTATTTTCAAATTCATCACTGCATTGTCACTCAACCCAATATAATACGTAGGAGTCCTAGCCATTTTTATGCCTTCGTCCCGCTCCAAGCACATGTACTGTTATAAACTTAAAGTAACACGTTTATGAATTTTAATACTTTGTTTTTCATGAGATTGGATAGTGAGAAGTTTTGTATAAGATTGTATAAGCTTTCATATACAAGACGTATACGACATGGGATTCGCTTTGTTTGCTATTTGAAATATTGAAAAGTTAGTATTAATTAAGCTTATAGAATAGTGAATAAAATACTTCTTTGAGATTTTTGTCGTGGGAACTTGTTTGAGATTTGGAGACTACACTATGACACATTTCACACATACTACACATCCATTACGTATTAAACGTTTTCAAAGAAGTTTTCTCTGACACCTGACACTTTTTGTTAGCTAAGTAAAAACTATGGTCCTATCAGATAGATAGAAATAGAGAGTCGCAGAAAATATAGTGATTTAGATTTTGTACATGAACTGTTTAATTATATATTTAATTGCCCTAGTTTAATGGCACTTTTTAAAGTCTCGCGTACTCGTAAATCTTACGAATCTATAACATTCATTTAGTGCGATAAAAGATCTATACCTCGTTGACAATGAAACTATGGTCAGTTTTCATGCTCAGTCACTATTTACATGATTATCTATTGATGACTGCATCTCAATTGCAACCAGGAACCAGGAAGAAAACAACATACCTGAAGAATATGAAATATTACTTGAACACTTCCTCACATCTGGCTATCTATTGCGAAACGAGGAGTTCTACAAGCATGTGGATGTTGTGGTGATGAGCTCACTTGTATCTCCCACAGTCACCAGCATATTAATGGAGGAATTTGAGGAGAAAGCTCTTCTTATTGTCCTCCTGTAAATCCAAGATACTACAAGCGGTACGTAGACCATACTTTCACAATTTTACCATGTGACTGAAAATAACTGCATCTTTAGACCACCTTCACTCCATAAATTCTAAAATACAAGTTACAATGGAGTTGAAAGCAAATAATTCTTTAGCTTTCCTGGATGTATTAGTCATCCGAAATTCTGATAACACTATTGGTCACACTGTGTATAAAATAAAGACCCATACCGACTGATATTTAAAACGTGAATCTCACCATCGTCCTTCTCAGTTAGCTACCGTGGGTAAGTCTTTATTTCAGAGAGAATATCAGTAGTTTTCTTAGTTTTTTTTTTCTCAGGGAATTGTTTATAGCAAAAACGTTTGCAGTAGAGCTACTGGGTACTGGGGTTATATCTCTGTAGACATATGATGATGCTTTGCGCTTCGGCTTCAATACAACCTACGTAATATATACACTAGTATAATTAGTGTATATATTATGTACTTATCTATGACAAAAATTAATAAAATGAGGTTTTAACTACCCTTTCATTTATATATAGAGAGTATAGAGAGCCTGTATAATTATAAGCTGTAAGGCATTTTATATTAGTCTTCAGGAGTTAAAACACCTTTGAAGCTTTCTTTCTTTGAAGCTGATTGTAGGTGACCCTGTACTGCAGTAGCCGTTTACATCAAGTGATGTAAACAGCTAAAGTAAAGTGTAAGTTCCTTTGTTACTTTCTTTTTAAAATATATATATCACAAAGATGACGACAACAAATTTTACACATTTGAACATGCGCAAACGAAAATAACATATGTACAATCAAATATTTAATTAAAAAACTACGAACCGGCACAAATAATGTGGGTATTAAACCAGAACGCATCTTTTTACTCTTTGTGTACTTTTATGCGAAAAACGGTTTTGTTCTAAGTGCTTGCTACATATAGTTGTATACTTTTTGGGAACCCAGTCTTCTCCATTTATCATTTTTAACTATTTTTGTTTAACCTCAATATTTTTTGAAAATCTGAAACATTAAATAAACTTTAATATATCTCACTAAAGTATTTACTATAATTCCAAAAATAAAATATCGAAAATTAAAAAAAATACTAAGTTAAAAGTGGCTGTATCCAAAGATATGCTTTTGCCTGTTATAAACATATTATCAATAAGATGACATCGATAGTGGCAATCTCTACAAAAATTAAACCCAATATATACAGTAATCTATGATTAAACCAGAAATAGCGGGAATTCACGTATTTGTTACAGTTTTTATTACGATTCTCACGCATTTAGAGTATTTTCACATTTGTGTGTGTAACATTTGTACCAGTTCTAAAGTATTGCATTTTGAGTGCTAAACATTTTAATTGTACTTCCATATGAAATGTATAATTTTGTGGATTTTCTTTTCTCAATGAGCTGCATTCAGGTACTGCACATGTTACCATATTTAATCTAACCTTTTAAAAACTTTTTAATACTTTATAATCAAAGCTACCGCGAAAATTAGCGGTCTATAGCGTGTATGTGTATGATCTAGCCATTTTTTTATATTATGCCTTGTACTTTCTACTTTAAGTTGCCAATCTAACGTAAGTATATAATAAATCTACGGTTTGAACGAACTACGCAATATGGAGGAATTATTTCCTCAATTAACAAGTTCTAACTACCACAAGGATTTTGCTCCTATTAGTAAATGAGTGAGTTATGGAGAGAGCTATGCTCGGAATTTGCCTGTGTGATAGTATCTGAAACGAGTATATTGACAGAAGGGCAAGGGCGATTGCCAAAGCCCAGCAAATTCGTATGCTTGAGTGACAATGAGCCGGCCGTGTAGCTCAAAGAAACAGTTGATGGAGAAGAAAGACTTTCAAGTGGCAACGCATTGGCTGACGACCCTCTAAGATATGGAGTGACGATCTGATGATACAAGAAGGGTCTTATTTGATACAGGTGCTCACGACCGCGTTTTTTAGTCTTTGGAAGATACTTATAAGTAGCAGTGGAGGCGCGAGAAGGTGTGGCGCTTTATACACATAAGTTGTATGAACAGTCGTCCATTTTACAAACACTTGGTATGTTATAAAATTTCTTCACAATGCGCCATCGATTCGTAGGTAATTGAGCTGATTTTAGCCTGACTTAATCCGCATTTGTATCTTGATTGCAATGTTTTTTTTTTGTTTACTTAACTCATTTTTTAGAGATATTTAAAAAACAAGCCGGAATAGTAATAAACCAAAAAGCTTTTTTAATTGGATCAAAGAGAATTTCTATAAATGAAAAAAAAACCGAAAAGAAGCGCGGCGTACATTTTAAATGACGCAAAATTAAGCCAAAACCATGAGTAACTTATCGTGAGAACACCCATTTACGTACCTCACGCTTACATAGGTATGCATGTAAAATCAATTGTAACCAACATTCACTGCCAATACCTTTAGGTAACTTAAAATGTCATGCAAATAGATAAAAAACTCGGAAGCTCGTGTAAATGTTAGAAACTTAATAATTTAAAACGAGTGAGAAGCACATGTCCAGTAAGTACTAACAATCAGGCGATTATAAACTCAATTTTCTCTTTAATTTAAAAAAAATCACGAAATTAGAAGCACATAGTCTACCTGGTAAGCAGTTGCCTTGCTCCATACACCTATATCTATCTTCGAAGCACAGCACTATTGTATTGCTATTCCACGCTGGTAATTTATGCAAACTTGATCCCTTCCCGTGCGACTAATTTGTGTTGCATCTACATTGCACTGCAGTGTATCTTTTCAATGTGCATCCTACACTCAGTCAATTTATTGTCTTTCGTAAGACCGTTTTTTATCAGTTCTACATGCGACTAATCTTTACTTTGACTGTGTAACTATATTGGGAACTGTTGCAGGTAGGAATTACTTCGTTAATAATATTAGGCTGTTCTTGCCGCGAAAACATGGTGGGCGTGGCTTTGTAAGTGCTCTCACCATGCATCATCGCGAAGTGTGCAGCCTCTGTAATTATTTCCTGGCAAAATCGGATGATCCATATTACAGCTACGTCATTTCGTGTGATAAAGGACTAACTCCTCTACAGTTAAACAATGAGCAGTGCCAAGACCCAGCAGTACAGTGCATTTCCGGCCAGAAGACCGTATGGAAGGAGCAAAACTTTCACGGGAGGTTCTACAAAGCTCTTCATTAGTCTTTTGTAGACACGGTTGCCTCCCTCCACTAGCTACGCTTTGGTGACCTCTACGGCGCAACCTAGGGTTTTGTCTGTACAATATAGACAAAACCCTCAAAAATATTCTGAACATAACCAAGCAGATACGAAACGTTTTTGTAGCATTCAAAATACAGACAGAATATGTTGGTTTTCAATTATATTGTGTTTACTCTACAACATAAATACATAAAAGGTTTAAAAAGAAAGGTTCTCGAATGGAAATCTCCTACCGGTAAGAGAAGTGTAGAGTAAACCTTTACTAGATGGAGTAGTGATATCCTAGAAGGAGGTGTTTCAGGACTGTGCTTTGTTGTATTCCTTGTATGTTATCTATGTATGTCATTACTATGTATATCATTACAGCCCTTAACAAGTCCACTGCTATGTTCACCAGTGGAATTGTGAAGGGCTGTAATGATGATGATGATGATGATGTTGATGATGATACGTACATAAAATCTCACGCCTCTTACCCAGCAGATACCATGACGGACTTCCATTTGACACCATCCTGATACACCTCTCTCACTACATTCCCACCTTTATATCTACGAATACATGCCCGTCGGTTAAGGGTATTCTTATGCTATAAAAACTCAAAAATTAGAGTTTACTTAAACTTACTTTTTACAGAACCGCTTTCAGTACCAAAGCAAGTTTGGATTAAATGCAAATATTATGTCAATCGATGGGCATAAATTTCAATTGTAAAGTTGATATCTAACTGGTGCAGTGCTTCATCGTGAAAGTTATTGCTTTTTGGTACTCGTATTCTAAATGTTTGGTACGAATAACTACTGCACCATCCGTCTTTATTAAATATATATGTCAATGGTGATTAATATGAGGCGGGGTAATTTTGGTACATAACTCAAATGCAATCCAAAACAGAGTATCAGTTCTGAAATATAGTTTATATTGTCACTGTCAGTTGTGTAAGAACAAATTGCTTATATCAAATTCAAGAAAATAAAAATAGAAAACAGTTAAATTTCGATCAAGTCACAAGTAGCTCCACTAACTGTGAACTGTAGTTTATAAAAGTACTTGTACTAGAGTAGCTTAAAATAGCTTCTTTATTCCTTCAATACACTTTAACATCATCAGTAAATATTATTTACATTGTTTTGCGCCAGAATAAATGCAGAAGTGATACGGAGAGTTCCGTAGCCAAATTCACCGCAGCAGCAGTTGATGGATCAGGGATGATTTACTGATGCAACGCCGACTACGGCGGAGGGCCAGCTGCCGACTATGGAGGCCTACCCGTCAGTAGCTCTTGCATCTGCTTCACATGACTTTGCTCTGAGGCGAGACACCTGAGGCGATACGATGATGATGCTGCAGGAACAGGCCTGCTGACAGGAGGAACAGGCCCGCCGACAGAAGGAACTGGCCCGTCGACTGGAAAAGCAGCCGCAGCGCGGTAAGGAAGAGCACATGCTCATTATGAAAGATCTTCACGGTAGTTTTGGGAAAGAGATAAGGGAGGTGAAGGATAGGGTTGCTCAACATAACAAACCCCTGTAGGAAACTGAAACCCGAATTTACCAAGTGAACAATCGGGTTCACAACATGATGGCTGACGTGATTAAAACGCTGGACAATCTTACACTTGGGAATGAAATTACAGCTCTCGTGATAGCTACAACATATTTGCTGCGTGGATTCAAAGTGGGTATGAGGTGAGAGAGGGAAACTAAAACGTTAGATGGGGGGAGCATTTTACTAATAAAAATTAGAGAATGAAAAACGACAAGCAAGGCAACTATATAAGTATTATGCAATCTGTAGGTAAAGACTATCATCGGCACTGGTCTTCGAATAAGTTACAAATCGAGAAATTCTCAACCTTACTTGGGTTAAAAACAATAGAAAAATAAAGATTCAACGTGAACAAAAGCGCAGGCACAGCTAGTATTCATTTATAAATAAGATCGTTAATCAATATAAACATAAACACATGCGCACAAAGTAAAGATTTCTTGACTTCACTTCTCCTACATACAAACCAACAGTTGTCGTGCTCTCAAATAAGCTGTGTTACCATTCGCCAATTCAATAACAAAGTCTTTAGATGTACGTTAGTTTTGGCTTAAGCAAACTTTAACTTTGCCACGGTCAGCTATTTATTCAACGTACAGGAAGGCAAACTATATTTAAAGTAGCTGCTTTTTAATAAAATGCTTGTAGTTCCTCACAACTTGTAATTATGCAAGCTCTTCTTAACTGTGCGTGCAGTGCTGCCTGACAGTTCGCTATTGGATTAGCAAAGCACTCGGCCGCTTTGCTGTGACGAACTGCGGGTTCAAATCCAGATGGAACAAGTTTTTTTTTAAATATATTATATAGCTAGAATAAGAGTGACAAATGAGCACACAGTCCGGTCTCCGGTTCACGACACTTACCGTACGATATACAGTATCATTAAAGAACTATTTGATGGGCGTGTTCTAACATGCTGATGCCACAATTACATGCCTTTTTTATAGTATAAGGGTGACAAACGAGCAGACAGTCCACCTAATGTTAAGTGGATGCTGTAGCTCATAGACATCTAAAGTTATCTTCAATTAAATTTAAAATGCGGATGCTTTGCCAGCCCTGAGGATCTAGATAGAATGCCTCATTTCCAGTAAAAAGGGTATCCGATTCTCTATACTCACCATACGAAACACAGCAGCATTCAGCTGCTATTTTACGCTGGTATTCTAAGTATTGTGGTATTGTGAGAGCGTGGTCCTACCCCGGTCGAGCCAAACCATTTGTGCAGCAACCACAATATGGATCTACCACGTAAAAATGCCTCTAATGCAATTAGAACTAAAATAGTAGGTAAGTTAAAGTTATATCAAAAATTTGATGGTTCCAAACCGGAGATAAATGTGGTCATAAACGCCAAAGCACAATTTGTACATAAGACTTGCCACGCTATGGAGACAGCTGGGTGCTATCAACACTAGGCCACGCGGTCATCTTAGTTCGTCTTCAGTTCATTTTGTAACGTTTCAATAAAGACAAATGTTTGTGATACGAAGGCTATGCATTCGGTTCACATTTCCATTTCTGACGCTATCCACGTATGTAAATCCTAAAACAAAAACTAGCTCCATGCAATCTGTTCCATTACTAACTGACTGCTGTGTCGTTAAACTAAAATGTTTGTCTAGGCTAACATATTCCATTCGATAGGTTTTGATTGGAATTATATTTTCCACAGTCTAAATACTTAGGCTATTGAAGTTAACGTATGTTACTCAGCAAAAGATTTTTCTGTTTTACATATTTTACTTATTATTTATTACATATTTTAGCCAGTTAAGACAAAAGGGATAAATATATAGTAAAAAGTGTTTGCTTTGTAGTTATTCATGCGTAAATGAAGTTATTTATATGCTCTGTGGTCTCTCTAGTCGTCTGAGGAGTGGAATAATTTACCCGTGTCTATCCCGGTAATATTACCACGCATCAGGCAAGAAACGGAAATTGAAACAACTCAAATATTATTTAAAAAAATGCAATCGACCCACTTTCCAAAATGGTTACTAAGTTATATATGTCTCTCTATTTAGAAAGCTTGTGTTCAACTGTGGACTTTTGATGAACTTTAATATAATACAATACATATATGTAATACATATAGACGCCCCCAAGCAAAAAAACTGGTAATGCATTATTATGGAGTTCTTATGATTCACCAGGTGCTCGTGGGTAAATAATAAGATCATGAGAAAACCTGCATGTATGAGGAATAAAAATATTTCGAGGGCATACGAAGTCCGCTAACACGTACTTTAAATTGAAGAACGAGATCTTAATTAATATGGTGTGCTCACTGATCGCCAACCTTCGTTACCAAGGTAAGCCTATTATATTCTTAGAGGAACAGAAAGTAGAGAGATCTTTCTCATCTTCAATCAATTTCTTACTTTTCCTACCTTAAACATATTTTATTTGTGTTGAACATAGAGAGGTACATTTAAAATGTTAAAATTACAAATGGAGAGAATGTAGAGCCGTGGGGCGGCGTAAAATATTAATTCATCAGCCCATTTCGTCCCGAGAGTGTCGTTAGAAGCGACCGTAATTAATACCACAAGTATCGCATAGCTTCCGACAGATGACGTTATGTGTTGTTTCCTAGTCTTCACCAGGTGTATATTATATGCAGAACGGCGCTGTCCAGCAGTATCAAAGGTGCTTACGTATGGTATTGCGGTCGTCAACCCACCTGCCAAGCGTGACTTTATATTAACCCTGCAGTAGAAGAGCCCCCTGTCCAGAAGTGGACTTTAAATAGGTAATGATGATGAAAATATAGATGCGCCAAGGTTTTAATTCGGCAAAATTTAAGCTCTCCTCTTATTTACTTACTAAAATGTAATAAGCTGTTATCTCCAATAACTCTTGTGTAATTTCAACTAGTTTTGGGATAGTTAAACAATATATGCTTATACCTAAATTACACTACGTGGAATTAAAAACATTCAACAACACCTTAAACACATTAAATTGGCTTAAGTATTTCAAAATTAATGACGATATTGAAATCGAATTAAATGGGTATGTTGAAAAATAAGTTAGCACAAAGAGATATTAACAAGATTTCGTTCATATGTTCAGGAGAAACTTCATTTCCTAATGTAGTACGTTTTAAATAATCCAAGCAATATAATTTAATATTAGTGTGCGTCAGAATTAGTCACAATTGTGCAATAATTTAACGAAAGTTAAAGAGTACTGGCTATAAATCAAGGTCGTTGTGCTCAATTCGAATTTAGTTGCACTTTGGTAGCTTGAATTCGATTACAACTACTGGCAGGTCCCAGAAATAAAATAATAAGACATGATGTCAAACTGAATCAAACTAAAGCAGCATAAAGGACTCCCTTAGTTCCATCGCCATAATACCCTTTATTTGCGGCATTACCGTGATGATGAGTGTCAGTTTTTATTAATTATTTACATAATTTTAGGAACTCTTTTTCTTTTCCTAAAATAAAAGTAGCCAGTTATTTGCCAGTGAAAATTCTGACAAAATCGGTACAGTCATATCGGAGGTCAGCCGGAACAAATCGACAGACAGACGAAACTTGTTTTTTCTTATACGTACCATATAATCTTTCATATGCATTCAGTAGAATGCTATTATTTTGACATTACAAACCGTCACACACAATCCCTAACGGGGTAGCCAGAGAGAACAGATCGCCAAGTGTCACGATCCCTACACACCTCTTTCGCTTCCTTCAGGTTCATTAACTTCTTCATACAGGCACATCTAGGTATCCGAGTACTCTTGACCCTCCCCTCTTCGAGCAATTTGCTCACATGGTCTTCGAAAGTTAGTCTCGGTCTACCTCGACACCTTTTAATTTTTACTTTCGCTTTATATATTTTCTTCACCATTCGGTCTTCACTCATTCGTTCAACGTGCCCAAACCATTGGAGTACGCCCCTATCAATTTTACATTTTTTTTAAACATTACAAACCGACACTTCAATTTCATTTATTTGTACACATATCAGACATGTTTAACAAAATATTATGCTGTTTACATGAGTGCTCTTTCTGCAATATAAATTATTATTTATGAATCTTATTTAAACAGAAGAATAACAAAAATCTTTCGCTTTTATTTTAAATAACCCAATGAACATTTATTTATTGGCGCTTCTCTAATAGCTTGCTAGCCTACATTAGAGAGTTTAATAAATCTCACTCATGTGAAGATGTGTGTTGACAAAAAGCCTCCATGTTATTTAGCTAACAGGAACTAATGACGTTCATCATCATCATCATTACAGCCCTTTACAAGTCCACTGCTGAACATAGGCCTCCCCCAAGGTATGCCACAAAGCACGGTCCTGAGCTACCTGCATCCATCGACTTCCTGCATGTCTTACCACGTCGTCACTCCATCTAGTGAGGGATCGCCCCACACTTCGTCTACCGGTACGAGGCTGCCACTCTAGAACCTTTTTTCCCCAACGGTTGTCGGTTCTTCGAGCTATATGGCCGGCCCATTGTCACTTCAGCTTACTAATCCGTTGGGCTATATCGGTCACTCTGGTACTACTGCGGATATCCTCATTTCTAAGTTTATCACGCAGAGAAACGCCGGGCATAGCCCTCTCCATAGCTCGCTGAGCGACTTTGAGCGTCCTCGTACGGCCAGCTGTGAAGGACCACGTCTCAGTTCCATATGTCATCACTGGCAATACGCACTGGTTGTACAACTTAGTTTTCAGGTTTTGAGGTATACCTGACGAAAAGATGCGTTGTAATTTCCCGAACGCTGCCCAGCCGAGTTGAATCCGTCGATTGACCTCTCGGTCGAAGTTGGACTTACCTAGCCGGACTATTTGTCCCAGGTAAACGTACTCGTCAACAACTTTGAGCTTAGTGCTCCCAACATCTACCGGCATAGGTGTAACATGGATATTAAACATGATCTTTGTTTTGTCCATGTTCATCTTAAGATTTATCCGTCGGGAGGCACTATTGAGGTCATTGAGCATAGTGCTTAAGTCCTCCAGCGATTCTGCCATAAGGACTATATCGTCGGCAAATCGAAGGTGAGTGATGTACTCGCCATTGATGTTAATACCGTATCCTTTCCAGTGCAGTAGCTTGAAAACGTCTTCCAATGCAGCGATGAAGAGTTTCAGGAATATAACGTCACCCTGTCTTACACCTCTCAGCAGTTGGATAGGTTTCGTACTCTGGTTCTGTACTCGGATAGCCATCGTAGCCCTACTGTACAAACACTTCAGCACTTCGATATACCGAGAGTCAACTTGGCACCGCTGGAGAGACTGTAGCACCGCCCAAATTTCGACGGAATCAAAGGCTTTCTCATAGTCCACATACGCCAGGCAAAGTGGCAGATTGTACTCTTCGGACTTCTGTACAATTTGCCGAAGGGTATGTATGTATTCTATGGTGCTAAAGTTTTTTCGGAAACCGGCTTGTTCGGGAAGCTGAAAGTCGTCGAGTCTGCGTGCGAGACGATTCGTAATGACTCTCGAAAACAGCACGTCGACGCGGCTCAGAAGGGATATCGGTCTGTAGTTCTTCAAGAAGGCGTTGTCACCTTTCTTGAAGAACAAGACCACCGCACTTCTGCTCCACGCCTCCGGAGTAGTGCGAATATAGACAGAATTAAAGAGCCTCTGAAGGACTTCAAGTACCGGTTTTCCACCCGCTTTCAGAAGCTCCGCTGTAATTCCATCTTTGCCCGGGGACTTGCCGTTTTTAAGGTGCTGGTCGCTCTCGCTCAGACTGACGTCCGAGTATCATCGGAATATTGTCGGATAAGACCCGCTCTTGGATCGTTCCTCGCACTTGCGTGTGGCTCCAACCACGATGTGTACAGCTGCCCATAGAACCTCTCAATCTCACACAGAATCTCAGGTGTCCCGGAAACGATGCTGCCACACTCAGTCTTCAGCTTTGACAGTTGGCTCTTACTGGCAGACAGATCTCTGGCAAAGACTTTGGAGCCCTGGTTCCGCTCAATCGCTTCTTCAATACGAGCAGTATTAAATTTGCGTAAGTCTCGCCGCATGCATTTGGAGATCTTCTGTTCAGTTGCCTGTATGCTGTCAAATCTGTTGACGATTGCAGCCTCATCTCCCGTCTAACAGCCTTGAGATTAAGAGCGTGATCGCAGAGCTTTTGTGTTCTTCTGCGGCCGGTCTTGCAGAACTTAGCTCCGACCGCATGGACAGTTTCCACGAGCTTGTCATTCATATCGTCCACTGCATTGCAATCTTGTAGGCACTGAAAGCGCTTACGTAACTCGAGTTGAAAGTTTTCGGGATTCTGGATTAGAGCACGAGGGGGACGGAGCGTAGACTTCATTAGACGAGACCTCTCCAACTTAACGTTTAGGTTCAGTGTGCCTCTAACCATTCGGTGATCGCTGCCAGTTTTCACCCTTGCGATCACTGAGACATCACTGAACAGTTGGCGTCTGGTCGTCATAATGAAGTCAATCTCATTTTTTGTCGAACCGTTGGGGCTCGACCAGGTCCACTCCCTGTGGGGCCGCTTCTGGAAGAAAGAGTTCATTACAAAGAGTCCCTCTTTCTCCATAAAGTTGGCCAGCTGCTGGCCCCTACGGTTCCGTTGCCCTACTTCAAATTTCCCTACCTTCAGCTCACCGCTTTCTCTTGTGCCTAGTTTTACGTTGAAGTCTCCCATCAACACCGTGTAGTGGGTTTTGGAGGAATGCATGGCTCTGGAAATATCCTCATACATTTCCTCCACCTCCTCATCGGGATGTGCCGAGGTTGGTGCGTAAACCTGTATGACTTTCAGCGAATACCGTTTGGTGATTCTGAGTATCAGGTACGCGACCCTTGTCGACACACTCCCAAACTTTACAACGTTGTTGACGAGAGACTTGTGGACGATAAATTCGACACCTCCTTAAGACAGATGGTCGCCCTCCCGCTGATAGAACATGTTGCCGTACTCGAGGATTACCGTGTCCTCCCCCTCTCATCGGACCTCGGATAACCCAATAATATGCCAGCGCAACTTGTCTACCTCTTCTTCCAACTCCAGTACCTTCTCGTCAGTCCTCAGGGTGCGTGCGTTATATGTTGCCAGGTTCGTAGGTGGCAACCGAACCTCCACCGGAGATTCTTAGCACCCCCTGCCCCGCCGTTACCATAGTCGCCACCGTAGCCAGAAATAGCGGGGCCGCCTGGGACTGGGGGCCGTTTGTTTGCGTCGTTACTCATGGGGGGATATTTGCCATAGTTGCAACGCTTGGCGAGCGGGTTAGCAATCGCAGTTTTTTATTACATCATTGCTGTTATCAGGAAGATGCTGCTGCCCATCTCCTGCCTGTCTCCCTCTGTCGCCTCTTACGACACCCGCGGGAAGATATGGGGTAGTGGATATTCTCAACAGCCACTACACGGCGCTAATGACGTTGAACATAATAAAATGTAGCGGTTCGTATCAGAGTGATTTCATTAATAGTTATGAACCTTAATTACCTTAAGAATATATTTTGTTTGTACGTAGAAGGAAAATCTAATTTAATTGCCTATAAATAATCTATACGAATATTAAATATAATATAATTAAAGTAGGTATGCTCATCGATAGGTAAGTTTGTTTAATGATTTCTTATATTTATGCGAACACTACACATGATTAAAAACTACTTTTACGGATTTTATCGCGTTTACTTTTACTTCTTATTTTTAATTCCCGACGTTTCGGGCACTTTCCAGCACCCATGGTCACGGGGGACTGAGATGACTGACGTCCCGATGTCATTGTTAAACCCGGAGTACCTTCAGCTTTTTTAATTATTGTTTATGGTCCGATCTATGCAAAATGAACTGACTATGTCTTGAGGTCTTGCAGTGGTATGCTTGGGTTTAGTTTTAATTTTATTGATTATAGGAATATTATAGGAATTATGGGTATGCCAGAAGAAGCATAAAAGCAAGTTGAATGCAGTGGAGATGCGATCTCTTCGTAAAATGTGTGGCGTTACCATAGCCGACCGAAAGCGAAACGAAGAGATTCGCAATATGGCAGGATTGAAAGATGACCTTATCACAAAAATTGATAGGGGCGTACTCCAATGGTTTGGGCACGTTGAACGAATGAGTGAAGACCGAATGGTGAAGAAAATATATAGAGCGAAAGTAAATATTAAAAGGTGTCGAGGTAGACCGAGACTAACTTTCGAAGACCATGTGAGCAAATTGCTCGAAGAGGGGAGGGTCAAAAGTACTCGGATACCTAGACGTGCATGTATGAAGAAGTTAATGAACCTGAAAGAAGCGAAAGAGGTATGTAAGGATCGTGACACTTGGCGATCTGTTCTCTCTGGCTACCCCGTTAGGGATTGTGCGTGACGATAAGTAAGTAAGTAAGTAAGATTATAGGATCCCAAGCAGGTAGTAGTACCCAGCCTCCTTCTCTATTGAAATTAGGATGTTTTTTAATTTCAATAGCCTCACGTATCATCCTTGGTAGGAATCGGTGTTCTTTCGCGAGGATTTGTGGTCTATCAAATCTGATGTAATGGTTGGGGCTGGTTAGGATGTGATCACAAACTGCAGACTTCTATAACTATAATCAATAAAATTAAAACTAAACCCAAGCATACCACTGCAAGACCTCAAGACATAGTCAGTTCATTTTGCATAGATCGGACCATAAACAATAATTAACATAAAATTTGCCTGTGAAGCTTTACATCTTCAGAAGTGACAAAGAATTTATAGCTTTATATTACGAAGGGGGCGTCCGTTGACTATAGTAGCCACTTACCATCAGGTGAACTGTAAGTTCGTTAGTCAGTTTTATAAAGAAGAAACCTTTTATACAAATTTTAACTTCAAATATAAACAAATAAAAAGCTTTGATCGTTTATTTTAAACGTTTTCGTACGTAAGCAGTTGCGAAAGGCCTAGAAAAGATATAAATTTTGTCATCTCATGTTCTTATCTATGTGCAGTAAAAATTTTTGCGAAATTAGTGCAAAACTATTAACTTGAAAAAGCAATTTAAAAATTATAGTTTTAAATTGATTTTTAAGTAAATTTTTTACACTAATTTCTTAAAATTATGATCATGGTTTCTTGCATCTTCTTTTTCATCTTTCCGTAAAAAACTCACAGTTATGTGCTGATTTTTTTGTTGTAAAAAGTAGTAATTGAAGTCTCCTATAAGTATAAAAGAATACCTATCTCAGGAGGCACCGCTCTTCCCAATAATGTTAAACATAACCTATTATATTATCTGATAAAGCTCTACTTTTAGTTAACATTCTTAACTTTTTTTCTTATTCTTTACTTTTCTTCCTACGTGATCCGGTACTTATGTTTGTGGTGTAATTAGTGACTGCCTTATCCTACTATTTCCAATTACGGCCACAGAACCAACAGTGCATATTCCGCTCAATCGGACATTTCAAAAAATTAACGCAAAATATAACGAAATTCCAATTTCCACGCTCCACTGAGCTTGCAATCATGTCATTGCTTACATTGTCATTAAATTAATTGCTTGAAACTTGAAATTACTTTACTCGTACTAACGAGAATGTGCAATATGGTTATAATTTTTTTTTATTTAATATGTTAGACTTATTTACATATTATGAGTCCTATGAATGCGCATTGCATATGAGATGTGATGATCCTGATAATAATTTTAATATCATCTTGGTGATTCTGACCAGGATACTAAAATATAGTTATTTATTTCTTATATTGTTATCTTCAAGTTATCGGTCATCTACAATTTGGTGAAAATTACATTAGAAATTAAGTTAAGTAAATTTACTTTAATTATATACTATTTAACTGTAAGTTCTGTGCACCTTTGCCACAGCTTAAACGGTTTATTGGACAGTTAGAAAACAACTGAAAATGATTTCAAAAAATCTGTAACTACCTAGTAAAAAACAAAAAATTACAATGACCTTACGAAGAATAACATAAAACCTAATATTATGAATTGATATATATAGTTAAAAAAACGTAACAAAAGAATGTAAGACATAAGTAAGGATCGTATTATTCTTGTCTCTTTATCTTCATCCGCGTGGAATTTATTACGATTGGATCTCATGAGGTTCAATTGTTTTGCGCGGAACCCTAATTACTTTTCTTAAATAAAAGTAGCCTAAATTACTCCCTATAACATTAGCTATCTGCCAGTGAAAGTTAGAGATTTGTTGAAACAAACAGACAGAGAGACAAAAGTTTTAAAAACAGCTTTTTTTTGTTATAGGTACCGTATATGCGTTTAAATGTATTTATTTAATTATATAGATGTATAGATTAACAAATTTAATAATAAACCATCTTTTTAGGGTTCCGTAGTCAACTAGGAACCCTTATAGTTTCGCCATGTCTGTCTGTCCGTCTGTCCGTCCTCGCTTAATCTCTGTGACCGTTAGCACTAGAAAGCTGAAATTTGGTACCAATATGTGTATCAATCACGCCGACAAAGTGGTAAAATAAAAATTGGAAAAAAATGTTTTATTAGGGTAGCCCCCCTATATGTAAAGTGGGAAGTGATTTTTTTTTTAATTTCAACCCTAACGTGTGATATATTATTGGAAAGGTATTTAAAATGAATAGGGGTGTACTAAAATCATTTTTTGATAATGTCAATAATTTCGGAAATAATCGCTCCAAAAGTAAAAAACAATGTGTCCCCCCCCATCTAACTTTTGAACCATAGGTTTAGAAAATATGAAAAAAATCTGAAAGGTAGAACTTTATAAGGACTTTCTAGGAAAATCATTTTGAACTTGGATGGAAACAGTTTTTGTACAAAAAAGACAAAAAGTTGTACAAAATAATTTCTGGACTAAGTTTGTAGTATAATCGTATATGCAAGCATTTTTTTTAAACTTCGTTTACATATTTTATTATCCTGAACGTATCTTCTTTAAACAAAAAAAGAATTATTAAAATCGGTTCTCGCAATCCAAAATTACCACCGAAAACTTCGGGCACGTCTATGTATTAATTAGTAACCCAATTCCCCGAGAGATGGCGCTGTAGGTACTTAATACATTGGGTCGGGTGTCATCGAATTGTTCGGTTGGTCTCTCCTTGGCATCGCCTGCCGCGGAGCGTGCAATGTTGCACGCTCCATGTTCGCGCACGTACCCACTACCGGGAGCAGTTGCAGGAGCGCGGAGCGCTGCTGGAGCGCGAACATAATGGATACCCACCTTTAAACTCATAAGTAAATGACAACATTTGGTCGTGCAAACCAAATTGACTAAATCTTATTATCATTTAGGCATAGAAAAAATCAGCGACATCTTGTAAATACACGTGAACTACCACGAAACCAGTGTTTCCACTTATGATTTTGGTTTTACTCTAGAACCTGTAGGAATACTTCTAAATTATCGTAAAAAAAAATCAAAATAGCAGTTTTTATTGCACCTAATTTTTAATAATTTAAAGAGCAACATCATTGCAAATTTTGAATATCATTTCAAGAATCTAAATCTTCAGTCTTGAGATAAAGAAGACGTTCTCATTTTCAAATTATAATAACACTTAGTCTCGTACGAATAATGAATATGTAACTAAGTACAACCCTGTTCCCTTCGATAAATCTTTAAAAAAATGTATTGGGTGCGTATAAAGAAAACAGGGTTACCTAAAGTTCTATTTTACCCCAAATTATCCAAAACCTTGTCAACTTGAAGAAACGCCCAAAACTACCTATATTAGTAGATACACCCAAAAATAGTGCAAAATATCTAAAAGTGGAAATACTGTACAGACGCACGCCAAGCATATAATGCGAACAAATTAACGCCACGCATGTAATGCGACCAAATTATAACCACGCGACTTACTAAACTACTAATAGGACATGGCCGGTTAATTATTGTAAACGCTAATTAAAATATTTATTAAAAAATATAAGTAATACATAATTTTTATAATACTTACCGAAATAAAGATATGCCACCCTTTTTTTAGTCACCTTTTTTACGGAATCAGTACACTTTTTTACTATACAACTTAGAATTTGGCAATGCAATGCAACGTCAGTTGGCATTTGAAATCCAGACAACACTGGGCTCGCGTTGATGCTCCATAAACATTTTCGCACCAAAAAAATCGGCGTCTTTATGTTTGTTCAATGACTCGGTCCATACGCAGTGGTATAAATTAGTAGATCCATTGAGATAATAATATTGATGAGAATAAGTGGTTTGTTTCTTGTATATAATATCTAGTTTACTCATGCTAGACGTAATAGTCATCACTCATGGGTTAAATAGCTCATAATATACCAATATTGACTTTATTAAAATATATTTACCGTAAATGCTTTGATTTTTTACAATATGTTTAATAGTGTCTTGATAGCCCAATTAAAAAGCAAAATGGAAAGCCGTGATCCATATATATACATATATACTATACATGGCTCGTGGTTGGGTATAGGCATTATCAAATTGCTGATACTGATGGTTTTCTTAGACTGACGCTCTTTTCTTTAATTTTAATATTTGGATTTTGTAATAAAGTGCATGTTATTAATTGATATTATTAATAGCTGAAGAAATTGTTACAATAAGACAAAAGTCTATTTTATAAGAAAAGTCTTTTTTATTTCGTTTATAAATAGCGTTTATAAAATTTTATTAAAATTAATTACGTCTTGTGGTGTCAAACGCATCTACATTTTTATTCTTAATCGAGGATAGATGTATATGTTTATGAATCACACCACTGAGTTACCATCAGGTGGACTGTGTCATCCTTTAACATCCTTATTTTAAAAAGAATTTTGCTTTGATTTAAGTATACAAATAAAATGTATACTTATATAAGTTTAAGCTCAGCTTTTGCGAGTTTTCTTAAATGAAATAGTTACGTCAGCGCAGAACGGTTCAATTTTATTCAACACATACAGCATTTTATGATGATAAATCATAAATTATTCTTTCGAGTACCAAGATAAACATACACTGTGATATGTTTATGTTATATTATTTATACTTAATGTTATATTTCACGCCGAAGCAAGAAATCATTTTCAAGCCCAATTTGTCAACGAGCTGTCCTCTTGAAAATTTTGCGTACATAAATCAAACAGAATAGAATTTAATTAGACGTAGATTTAGTTTTGCCATTGATCCACAGGTGTCACTGTTCACTGTTAATCACTATTAACTCTTTGTAATATAAAACATGTTCTCAGGGACTGACTTGACGTAAAAATCTAAAATTTGAACAGTAGTTAGATTCTGTGACTTAGTGGACGTCCCACTTAATAAGGATTTAGTAACATTTGACCCATAAGGAGGTGAAATAGGGTGTAACAGCCTATGTCTGAGTTTAGGCATTCTCAAAATTTTCAGAGGGTTTTTGGGGCGGGAAAGAATCCATATTTTTTAAATTTTTAATGTTAAGATTGGGATTTCATAATAAAAGTGCATGTTACTATTTATTTATTTTTTATTTCATAAAATAAGGATGAAAAACGAGCATACAGTTCAATTGATCGTAAGTGGATTGTATCGGCTGCATTGGAATCTGTCTTCATTTGATATTTCTAACACAGACCTCTAAGGACTAAGATGGAATGTCTCGTTTCTAGTAAAAAGGGTCTCCCATTCTCCCCATTTATCATACGAAACATAGCAACATTGGGCTGCTATTTTACGCTGTTATTCTGTTAAAGTGTGACCTTCCCCAGTCGAGCCGACCCATTCGTTCTACAACCATAATATAGCTGCAGTATGAGTACGAATCTACCACGTGAAAGTTATTAATTCGTATAATTATTTGCCAAGAAAATTCTTAAAATAAGGCAAAATTCTTAATAGATTATAACAGAAATGTTTTTATTTTGTCTACAAACAGGTTGTATAAAAATTAACTTGACGGACGACTTAGATTTAGTTTTTCCATTTACCGACAGGTGTCACTGTCCACTATTTATATACTATAAATCTTTTGTTTATATAAAAGACGTCCTGAGTGTTGAAATAATACTAGTTTTAACGGAATTTATCGCGTATATTTAACTTTTTAAACTTTTTTACCCGACGTTTCGAGAGCTTTACAGCACCCATGGTCACGGGAAGGACTGAGATGTTCAACGTCCAGCTGTCATAGTTAACCGCGGTTACCATAGATTAAAATTTTAACTTTTGTTCCGATCTACACATTATGAGCTTATGGTATCATGGAGTCTTGCAGTTGTATGCTTGGGTTGGGATTTAATTTTATTTATTATAGGATCCCAAGCAGATGGTAGCACCCAGCCATCTTCTCTATTGAAATTAGGATGTTTTTTGATTTCAATAGCCTCGCGAATCATCCTTGGAAGGAATCGGTGTTCTTTAGCGAGGATTTGTGGTCTATCAAATCTGATGTAGTGACGGGGGCGATCTTGTACATGTTCACAGACTGCAGACTTCTGTTCAGCTCATACTGTGTAGATCGGAACAAAAGTTAAAATTTTAATCTATGGTAACCGCGGTTAACTACGACAGCTGGACGTTGAACATCTCAGTCCTTCCCGTGACCATGGGTGCTGTAAAGCTCTCGAAACGTCGGGTAAAAAAGTTGAAAAAGTTAAATATACGCGATAAATTCCGTTAAAACTAGTATTATTTCAATGTGTAGTGTTCGCGTAAATATAAGAAATCATTATGTCCTGAGTGACTGACTCATCTATCAACGCATATCCTCAACCAGTTGACGTAGAAAACTGAAATTCGGACAGTGGCTACCTTTTATAACGTAGACATCCACCAATTTTTTTAAAGGGAAGGGAGCAAACGAGCGTACTGCTCACCTAATGGTGATTACCGCCGTCCATGAACAGCTGCAACACCAAGGAATTGCAGGTGCGTTGCCCGCCTTTTAGAAAGGAGTAAGTTCCCTAAGTCTTGAAAAATCGCCGGTGGTAAACTATTCCACAGAGACGTCGTACACGGAAAAAAACTCCTAATGAAACGTAAAGTGGTAATCGTCAAGCATGCTGATGGTGTGGATGGTATCGGGAGTTTTTCCGCGATGTGCGTTCATAAATTTCGCGGCTGGGATTAATCCGAACAATTCTTCACTTCTTGTGGTAGATGCGAAAGAAAATGCAAAGGGATGCAACATATTTTCGTAGCGCCAGTGAATTGAGCCGATCGGAAAATACTCGGTTGTCTACGACTCGAACCATTCTTCACTTAATGCGGTCAAGGCTACCACTTGGAGCTGGAGCTGGCCCTGGGAAGCCCTAGCCTAGAGATGGAAACAGTGCTCTGTGTGAGACCGCACCTGCGTCTTGTAAATGTGGTGGTCAAGGTGGTGTGCCGGCATGAAATACTGTCCCGCTTTGCTGAGCACCCTTAGCTTTTTAGAAGCCTATGTGGCTTTCTCTGCCAAGTGATCACGAAACTGCACGTCACTCAATATATCGACGCCGAGGATTCCAATACTGGCTGAGGCAATAAGGGGTATGCCTTGAAACGTTCTTTTAGGTATCATGGTGTTTCTGTTCATTTAATCATTTCTATAGTAATATAAAGTACCCCAACCAAAATAAAATATAAATAAAAGGGGAACATAGCAATAGTTACTGCTGTGAGGTGCCGTTAATGCCGGCGTTGTCAAATTTTAAATAGTTAATAGATTCCCCCTCTATTAATTATCAAGTGGTACGTATAACTTTTCAAAGACATAGACGTCACCGTGAGTACGGCGTAAGGCAGGTAAAGGTAACAATCATTTCAGAACAGTCTAGATGCTTCCCACTAGGATGGTCCACAGTGCGTGATCGGCGTAGGATATACATACTGAAAAAATGAAAAAATGAAAAACTGTTAATTTCTTTAAAAAGATCCTACGTTACATAGGTATAGGAGTAAGTGAGACATCCTTTTAAATTAATATATACCTTCTGTGTATTAAATATCGGGAATTTGTCAATAAAACAAAAAATACAAATTATTCATCTAAATTTATTTTATCGCCTTCAAAGTAGGCCCCATCGCTTGCAATACAACATCTCCAACGCTTCACCCAGTCTTCCATACATTTTTCATAGGCTATTTGCGGTATGGCCTTTAGCTCATTCAGCGAATTTTTTGTTATGGCTTCTATCGACTCAAAACGTTTTCCTCGAAGTGGTAATTTTAACTTGGGAATTAAAAAAAAAGTCAGACGTAGCCATATCAGGTGAATACGGTGCTTGGTCGAGATCTTTTGTTGAATTTTTCGCTAAAAACTCTTTCACTATAATGGCTGTGTGTGATGGTGCATTATCATGGTGCAGCATCCATGAGTTGTGTTGCCACAAATCTGGACGTTTTCGGCGGATACTCTCACGCAAACGCTTCATGACGCCTAAATAATATTCTTTATTCACTGTTTCTCCCTTTGGGAGGAATTCGGAGTGAACCACACCACGGTAGTCAAAAAAAAAACTGTCAGCATCACCTTGATTTTGAAGCGACTTTGCCGCGGTTTTTTGGGTTTCGGCTCGTTTTCGAGACGCCATTCTGAAGACTGTTGGCTTGTTTGTATGCCGTACTCATAAACCCATGTCTCGTCGCCAGTTGTTATACGTTTCATAAAGGTCGGATCCGTAGAAGCTCGGGAAACCATGTCTTCAGCGACATGCTTTCACTGCGCTCTTTGAACAAAATTGACCTCTTTTGAAACTAGTCGAGCGGCGACGCGTTTCATGCCTAAAATGTCAATGAGAATGTTGTGGACGGTAAAATGTCAATGAGATATGTTCACCTCACTAGCCAACTCCCTCAGACCTATACGTCGATTTTCGAGCACTAGCTTCTTGATTTTGTCGATGTTTTCTTTGGTTTAGTGGAGGCAGGTCTACTACTACTTCTCGGCCTTCTTTAAAAGCCTTATACCATCCATAAGCCCTTGTTTTCGATATACATGATTCGCCGTAGGATTTCGCAATATTTTTAGTGATTCACCACATGAAATATCATTCGAAACACAAAATTTAAGGCACACTCTTTGTTCAACAATATGTTCCATTGTAAAAATCGCCGAGAACTCAAAACTATGACCAACAAAAAGTGTAGTTTAAAACAAATTAAATGACAGATCCCGCTCAAACTTTGCGCGCTAAATCTGTACAGTGCTGCCAACATGCAGTAAAAAAATTAGAACGACCTCTTTTACGCGGGTCTTTTTATTGACATATTCCCGATACTTTTTACACAGAGTAGTACTTGTGGTAGGATTCCCGCTCTTTTATAGCAATAATTAAATAAACATGTTTTACGTGGTAGAGCCATGATGCAGTTATATTGTAGTACAGTTGTAGCACGAATGGATCGGTTCGACCGGAGCGTAAAATAGTAACTTAATGATACTGTGTTTCGTATGGTAAGTGTAGAGAACCAGAAACGATTTTTACTGGAAAAAGGCATTTTATCTTAATCCTCACGTGTGACAATGCATACGCGTTTTGATTCGTAATCGAAGATATATGTATAGATGTCTATGGGTCACAGCAACTACTTATCATCAGGTGGACTGGTACTTGTTTGTTACCCTATCCTATAAAAAACACATACTGTTCTAAAACTGGGCTAATGATTCAAATATACTCCAATTTGCTTTGAGGAAAAATAAGTGGCTGACATAAAGGGGAATGCCCACTCTTCATAGACACTTCGGCCATGAGTGCCCACATATAAAAGCATATAGATATGATAATATGCAATTAAAACAATGAAATGGTAAAGGAATTGCTTTAAAAAAAATCGGGGTTTTGGAAATACAGAAGTTTTTATTTTTACAAATGCAGTTTTTTAACAACTATTTTTATCGATTTTATCGTGTTTTATTTCTTTGATTTTTAATTCCAGACATTTCGGGTGCTTTCCAGCACCCATGGTTACGGCAGACTGAGGTGACTGATGTCCCAATGTCAGTGTTAACCCGGAGTACCTTCAGATTTTTAATTTTTATTTATGGTCCGATCTACAGAATAAACTTACTGTGTCTTGAAGTCTTGCAGTGTTTTTTCATTAATTACGGGGTCCTAAGCAGGTGGTAGTACCAAGCCTCCTTCTCTATTGAAAAAAGAATTTTTTTATTTCAATAGTCTCATGTATCGTCCTTTTAGAGGATTTGTGGTCTATCAAACCTTTTTTTGATATCTATCTGGTTGGGGCCGTCCAAGATATGATCACAAACTGCAAACTTCCCTGAACTTTGATGCTTCACGTCAGCTCGCTTCAAGATGTAGCCAATCTTGTCTGTGACACCCCTGCCAAATGCTAGTACTGCACATGCTTGACTGTGGCCGGCTTCACTCGGTCACTGTGACGTAAGCGCGGGCCCGAAGCTTGTTGACGTGCAGAACCTGCTTGACGTGCTGAAGCTAGAAGGCCAGATGTTTGCTGCCACAGATCCCTTGTGCTCTCTGTAAAAAATAACAGTGTGAAATGGGCGGTTGTGTACCTACTCGGCGGATCCGCGCCGGTACTAAACCATCAATTTTAAGTGCTGATTTATCACGTGCTCGGCGGTGAAGGTAAAAATCGTGAGGAAACCTGCATGTCTGAGAAATAAGAAAAAAAAATATTTCGAAGACATGTGGAGTTCGTCAACACGCATTGGGGCAGCGCGGCAGATACTTCCTTGCCCTAAAACCCTCTCAGAAATGAGAGGAGCCATGTGCCCAGCAATGGGACGTGCCGTGCGTGCGTGCGTGCGTGCGTGGGTATTGCGTGGGTATTGCGTGGGTATTGCGTGGGTATTGCGTGGGTATTGCGTGGGTATTGCGTGGGTATTGCGTGGGTGTTGCGTGGGTATTGCGGGGGTATTGCGTGGGTATTGCGTGGGTATTGTGTGGGTGTTGCGTGGGTATTGCGGGCGTATTGCGTGGGTTTTGCGTGGGTATTGCGTGGGTATTGCGTGGGTATTGCGTGGGTATTGCGTGGGTATTGCGTGGGTATTGCGTGGGTATTGCGTGGGTTTTGCGTGGGTATTGCGTGGGTATTGCGTGGGTTTTGCGTGGGTATTGCGTGGGTGTTGCGTGGGTATTGCGTGTGTATGGCGGGTGTATTGCGGGTATATTGCGGGTGTATTGCGGGTGTATTGCGTCATTAAAAAAGGAAACAGCGTGTCTTTCACAGATAAAGGCTGTTGTGTTTACAATTACCCCTGCCCACTGCAAGCGAGGTGGAGTCGCGGGAGACCAGTGTTAGTATGGCAATGTGCCATTCGCCCTATGCTTCCGCGACACTGTAGGGCCGCAACGCATTAATATTTCATCAGTATGTAATTTGTATCTAAATATAATTTTTAAAACACACGATTTCCAAAAAAAAAAAATACCGAGCAAACCGAGGTCATCCAGGTACTAAGACTTTAAACTGCGAATGCGGGCCTTATGAGGATACATTTTAGGAAGTGTGCGTAAGAAATATAGGATTTAATTCCTCTCCGTCTCTATTCTATCATCATACGTATTCCAGATAAATAAGAAGACAAATAACAAGAAATACCTTGCTCCTCCTAGCGATGTAGTCTCCATAGGACCACAAATGTCTGTGTGCACTAAATCTAGCAAGTTACTGCTTCTCTGACCACTGCCTTTAAATGGTAAGCGATTCTGTTTACCTTCACAACATATTGTACAAGAAGCCCTGCTTATTTCTACTTTTTCATCAAATGACATTCCCAAGACATTTTTTATTTTATTTTAGTATTCCTTATTGACATGTCCTAATCTGCGATGCCATGTTACTCCTGACACAGCTGATGCTGCCAAACACTCCTGGGATACCAAGTTTACTTTGTATACCCCATAGACCAATACAGCTGTAGCGACTAACTGTTGCTTTTTATTGTAAACACAACAGCCTTTATCTGTGAAAGACACGCTGTTTCCTTTTTTAATTAGTTGACTGATAGTAGGTTAGTAGTCAGAGATGGTATACAGCATACGTCTTCTATCACGATATCGTACTCGCAATCATCAGTTGAAGTCGTTATTTTAACATTGCCAGAACATAATACTGTCATCTTCTTACTATTAGCTACGATAATTCCTTTATTAATTGATTGGTTAGGATTGAGCAGATCGTAATTAAAATCGCCAAACACTAAAGCTCTTTGCCTCCTTATCAGCTGCTGTGAGTATTCCTCCAAAAACCCATTGTTGTTTGATTTTGGAGTTTTATATATAGCTCCAATGTCCAACGAGTATTTATCTAAATGAACCCATAGGTAGTGATTATCCTCTTTACAAACAACAAGTTTGTGCGTATCCACTACTTAACAGAGCATTTACAAGTACCTGCCGTTCTTCATAAGTTTATTTATTTAGTATCTAATTATTAACTTGTTATTTCTCATGATAAGTGAATTGTAATCTTATGAGAAATAAATGTCTTAAACCGTAAACCGTTAAACTCATAAGTGGGAACACTTATTGTGGCGGACGGGAAACTACGGAACCCTACACTGAGCGTAGCCTGACACGCCCTTGGCCGGTTTTATTTAGGTATACTGTTACTGTGTATAATGGATTGGTCGCGATGGACTTGACACGGAAAATCATGGAGAATATCTCAACCATTTTACTTCTACAAAAATATTATCAAGCTCGTTGACAGGTTCGTTTGAATTTAAGAAATAATGCAATTTTTACCGCGGCATCTCTTTTTCCTCTTTTCTAAAAAAACGTAATCTCCACACTAAGATTTCCTTTTGTATCGTGGGGGCAGTTTACATATTATATAAATTTTACAAGAGCAAACATGCCGACCCGGAACAATTATTATTTGTACGCCCTGCAAATACTTGTTACATGCGGGTTTCGAACCCTTTCTGTATTATAGTTGTAGCACGAATAGGTTAGCGCGTCTGGGGTAGGACCACTCTTTCACAGAATACCAGCGTAAAATAACAGTTTAATACTGCTGTTTCGTAAGTGGTGAGTGTAGAAAACCGGAAATCCCTTTTACTGAAAACAAGGCAATCCATCTTAATACTCGGGATGACAACGAATCTGTATTTTGATTCGTAATCGAAAATTTATGTTAGTGTCCATTGAGATGTTGAATGTGTGATGAGTGCTCATTTGTCATTCATATTCTGTAAAAAACTATAGGAAGGCCTGTGTTTATTGAGCAAATTTAAACGTTTTATTAAATAAAATTTGTTTAAAAAGGGTTATTATAATATATATGATTACATAAATGAAAATAACCCCTGGAAATGAGGTGATCGCCACCATGCTGGTTCTATAAAAATTGATACAAAAATTGTATTAAATAAATTTATTGTAAATAGAAATATGTTTAAAAAATGTCCTGCTGGGTTTCTTGCTGGATATTCCCAGGACAGAGGTTATTTTTGCGAACCGGTGATAATTAAAAAAATGACTTTCAACAAGTATTATACAGTATTATTATACAGTAATCAGTAATGTATATTGAATGTTTAATAAAATTATTCATTTTATTTCATTATATTCATTAAAAAAATCATTTCATTTAATTTCACTTCATTCATTTCATTTCAGCAATAGATTGATAATCTGTAATGAATGAGAAATTGGTAAGTCGCTTTCATATCTATTTAAATAAAATAATACTATTATTATTATATGCAAGCGGTACAGAAAATCCATATTAATAATATTTAGAGAGAGGAAAATATATATGCATTAATTACCTTTAAAAAGAGTTATTAGTATTAAATTAAATCGAGGTTTAACAAAAATAGCACTGTTATTCCCTACGCTACAGTACAACCAACAAAAGGTCGCTCACAACACTGATTTACTGCGCGACCCTCTTACAACCAGGGGTAGGTCGTACTCAACTCTATTTAAACTCTAACTCTACTCAATTTTATTATTAAAATATATTTAATACACTATGTGTATTTTTATTTGTTGTATCATATCACTTATATAAAATCCTCGTCATCATCTTCACCATTACAGTCTATCACAAGTCAACTACTGAACGTAAGCCTCTCCATGGCCTGCAATATGAAAAATCAGAATATTGCACGGCTCATAACTCGATGCGTTATCAAGATTTACTCTTGACATGTCAAGGTCAAGCAATTTTGTGTTCTTAAAATGCCTCTATCATAATCACATTGCATTTATACGATAATATGAGTAGCTGTATATCAAGAAAACTTTCTGAATAATCCATCATACATTTTCCAAAAAATTACTTTATATTGCTACTTTAAAAAAATAAACAGCCTGAAAAAAAATTCGTGGACGTCTGGATGTTGATTTTGTATGTGGTCACGAATAACTAACGAAATAATTGACGTACCGTGACCGGGCCTTTTTATTAGCTTCAGAATTACATCAAATGCATCCCGATTTTATATCAATAGACTAGTACGCGTAGTTTGTAAATAAAATGATTTTCAACTTTAATAAGTTTTATTGCTATTAAAAATTTAAAGGCGCTTTTATATTGTTTTAGCTCTTGATAGACAAAGGATAAATGTACCATACATCCTATATTGATTTTATACTTTGTTTAGTCGATTTACTTTGGTAAACATTATTAATTTTTCCCTGTAGGTAGCACTACCAGTTTAAATGATAGAGCGCTAAATTTAAATCACCTAAATAATATATTTTGAAAGTCAGGAGTACAATTTTTTTTATCAACGTTAAATAAAACGCTCATGAGGCGTGCACTTTCTGATTTTTCAAATGGTTTTATACTAATGCAATATACCAACAAAATGAATCTGCTTCGACATTATGTTGCAGTGATATAACCATACGTGACAACATACTGTCGTGAACCACCCCTAACACAAGCGTTTCAAGCTTAACAAGAGTAGTTAAGGGGAATATTAGTAATGTTAATTAATAAGATTACTAATATTTTTTTAAATAAAAATAAAAAAAATAAAAATACGTAATATATCCAGACTGGTAAAGAGAAGCAGCTTCAAAGGTGCGCAAAACTGGTATACCACAATCGTTAATCAACATGCCAGACGTTGCGATTAAGGCAGAGATCCTGCTTACTCCGGGAGAGGCTATCTCTAACAATAAATTTTTATGGAATGATAATAAAGAGTCATATAACATTCAGGTCGTGTCCTTATTCAAATTTTAAATAAATTTTTATAGCATTGGGATAGGCTAACAAACGAGTACGCAGTCCATCTGATGGTAAGTGGTTGCTGTGGCCCATAGAAATCTACATTTATCCTCGATTTTTAATCAAAATTCAGATGCATTGTCATCCGTGAGGATCAAGATGGAATGCCTCGTTTCCAGTAAAAAGGATATCCGGTTCTCTACACTCACCATTATGAAACACAACAGCATTAAGCCACTATTTTACGCTGGTATCCTGTGAGATCCCTGGTCGAGCCGACCCATTCGTGCTACAACTATACTACTTATATAACTGCAGCGTGGCTCTACCACGTAATAAATCTTTCTTATATTATAATACTTTCTTACAAACTGCAGAGCAATGCGTAAGGATGACAGTAGTGCTCAAGGCCAAATTGTTACGGAGATCCTACGACATTTACATGCGTGCAAAAACTCTGTTAAAGTATTCCACGGCAGAGAAGATGATCTTATATTTATTGAGAATTACATGAAGAACGACTCCGACAAACCCCTTGTATGTCGTCCTGTATGGAGAAAGTAAAAGTTAATCAAACTTTATTTTACTTCGTTTTTTCTAAAGGCATGTAAACTGGCTTTTTAAATAGTAAATGAGTTGGTGAATCAATTTTCGGTTGGGAAATTACGACACATCTTCTCGTCAGGTATACCTCAATCTCTGAAAACTAAAGTGTATAACCAGTGCGTGTTGCCAGTGATGACTTACGGATCTGAGACGGGGTCTTAATTTGCTGGCCGTATGAGGACGCTCAAGGTCGCTCAGAGAGCTATGAAGAGGGCTACGCTCGGAGTTTCTCTGCGTGATAGACTCAGAAATGCGGATATCCGCAGTAAAACCAGAGTGACCGACATAGCCCAACGGATTAGTAAGCTGAAGTGACAATGGGCCGGCCTTATAGCTCGAAGAACCGATAACCGATGGGGAAGGAAGGTTCTCGAGTGGCAGCCTCGTACCGGTAGGCGAAGTGTAGGGCGACCCCCCCCCCCCACTAGATGGAGTGACGACCTGGTAAGATATGCAGGAAGTCGATGCAAGTGGCTCAGGACCGTGCTTTGTGGCGTTACTTGGGGGAGGCCTATGTTCAGCAGTGGACTTGTGAAGGGGTGTAATGATGATGATGATGATGATGACCCTTCGTTTAGTCCATTGGACTTGTTTTTCTAGAAAATATTAGAATTACAGACACGACCTTTCTCCAGATTTATTATATGTATAGATTTCAACATTTTCGTTTTTATTTTTTTGTTCCCAAAGTTTATTTAAAATTTGTGGTATTTATTGATAGATCAATTTCATAATTTGTTAATGTGAAAGAAAAAAAATATAAAATATCAGTGCCCATAGGCTTTTACTCCTTTCACCTGTTACACCCTATTTTTTCAGACGGTAAAAAGATCCTTCAGTATACAGAGTACAAAGAATACTTATTGATAGTTATATTGTTTAATTTTTCAATTGGTTCGAAAAATCTAAGTTTAATTTTTAATCAATAAAAAGTTTAGTGTTTAGTTTTTTTATCAATAAATAAACTCATAAAAATTGTTTTTAGTACAAAACTCTTATTACCTACCCTTATAGTTTCAATAAAAAGATTTTTATTTATGTATTAATAATATCTTAGAATTTATAATATCATAAATTAATCGATTATTGAAAGTGAAATAGCGGTATTTCATAAAATTTTACAGTGATTGTTGACTATAAGATGATAAAGCTTGACCAAGTCAATGAAAAGAGATTGTTTGGCGATATTAACATCTAAACACGACATTGCTACTTCTAGATGCTATTGTTGCAAATAAAAATTCTTTACCTATATAATAATACCTTTAAACGAGCAATTCTTGTATATATATATATATATATATATATATATATATATATATATATATATCGGAATCTCGGAAACGGCTCCAACGATTTTCATGAAATTTAGTGTCCAGGGAGTTTCGGGGGCAATAAATAGATCCAGCTAGGATTCGTTTTTAGAAACTGTCGTTTTATCCGTGTTTTCAGGCAATAAAAAATTGTTACAATGTCATTAGCATACGAAGGTAAATTTTGCCAATACCTCACAAGTCAATAGCTAAAATAGCATATCGGTCGATCTCGAAATCGTGGTACCCCCGGTTCGAGTCTAGATTTCGTTAGTGTAACTTTTTTCCTTTTCTTTTCAAGTTCCCTTTCCCTTATTATTTCGAGCCATTTTTCAGTATTTTTTTAAACACAAATAAATTAATTAATTACTCTCATGATTTTTTATTTAAATAACCAACTCAGTTTTTTTGTTATGTCCGTAAGATCGCAATATAATATTCATATTTCATCAGTATGTAATTTGCATCTAAACATAATTTCCAAAAAACACGATTTCCAAAAAAATATCTACTATATATACTTTGCATAAAAAATGGTTGACAGAGTCTTCAGTCAAATATCTATATAATGTAGCAGGTACATGTGTTTAGTCTGCTCTCAGACGTGCAAATATTTAAAACAAAATCTATCTATAAGTGGAGCACATAAATAATTAAACTAATTTTTCCATTTTAAATATTCTTTTAAGCTATAGAAACAATTTTCAAATAACCATTTCGTTTTTTTTTGAAAGAGGTTCCTTTTTTTCTTTTAAAGGTAATGTGTTATATAAAAATATGCTCATGATATATGAATAAAAAATATAGTCGAATATTTTATGTGTCGTTATCGGCATAGCAATATTTCACCAAATTCTTTTTGTATCAAGTCCGATATAAGTGTAAATGAAAATTAAATGCACTATGAGATTTTTATATTCATAATTGATGGAATAGTTCATGATACTGTTGATGAAGCCTTTTATATTTTGAGATTTTTAAAACAGTTTGTCATATAATAAGATAGCTTTCATATTTTCAGACATAATTATTAAAAATTTTTGACAGCCCCGGTTGCATAACTCACACGAGTAAATTAACAGACTCTCGTGAAAAAGTAATATAAATATCTAAGAAAGCAAATTATAAACACGAGTTTATAATGTAAATTTCATAGTTAGTACGTAAGTAACTCAAATTAGATCCGCGTCAAGTCCACAAAGAAAAACATCGCAGGAAACCTGCATATCTGAGATGTTAAAAATATTTCGGAAATTATTTTTAGGTATAGGTATCTGAAGTGGATCATTCCGCATTGGAGTCAACTTAATCAACTCCTTTTTGAACTAAAACTCGCTGTGCCCTGTGCCCAGGGTGTATTTAGGCTGCTACTGTATTACTTTTAATGGGGCTTTTCACTGTTGATCATAGGCTTTCCTCATTGCCTATGTACAATAAACAGTGTATTTGCAGCAGTATTCACGCCTGGCAAGCGGGTTAGCAACCGCAGCTCTTTATTACTTTGCGCTGTTATCGAGATGACAATAATAATAATTTTTTTAATTTCGCCTGTCGCCTCTTAAGACACCCACGGGACGAAATGGGGTAGTGGTTTTCTTTTTCGCCGCATCTACATGGCTAATATATTTTTCTACTCCCGTTCATCAATTGGATTTCCTCCAAAAACTGACAAAGTTGGATATTTGTCATAGTTACCACGCTTGGCACGGGAGTAGTCTACTGCAATTTTTATTATTATAAGCTATAATCAGGAAGACCCTGCTTCCCATCTTATGTAGATTTCTACTGCTGTTCATGAATTTAGTTCTTCTCACACGTTCTCCGTAAACAGAACTACATTTATGAAATTTTGAAATCTACTCGAACGTAAAAAAAATACTGATATGTGTTGGTAATCAATATTCAATGGGACCAATATTAATAAAGATCGTAAAATAAAAATTTATTTTATCAAAACTGTATCAACTTTAATAATGATTATTATGTAAATAACGCATTTCCGCTTCCACGACAATTTTTCCTTCATAATGACACATCGGAAGACGTGCCCGATTTAAAAAAATGTGTAGCTTGATGTATGGTATTTATGTGATTCTGATAAACTAACTAATGTGTTTCTGTAGTCTATAATATTGCCAATATAGACACAGATACCGACGTCTCTCGTACAAGTGATCTAGTTTTGCCAATTTTAGTAGGAAATAGTATTATCGATGTTTCGAAATACAAGCCCCCGCGAGCGAAGCCGCGGGTAAAAAGCTAGTAAATAAATAAATTACGTTTAAATAAAGTACGTTTAAAAACTATCGAAATTAAAATAATACGCAACCAATTAGTAGTATTTTTTACAAAAACATACTAAAGTTGCAAATTTCTACGAGACAAGATTTTTCATCCAAGTGTTGTATTTCAAGATCAGGTAGAAAATAAAAGGCTAGATTCCAACTATTATATTTTATTTCATTTTCTACAATACTATCTCGAGTTCAGGTAGAAAACAGAATTACGGATATTTTTAAAATGTTTATTGTTTAAAAATTCTTTGCTTAAGTTATTAACATAAGATGTGTTAAATTTAACAATATTTGCACAATATCAATCGATTTCTTTAAACACATTCTTTCTAACTGGTTAGTTAAAAGTTAGTAAATATATTAATATGTTACAGAGAATACAATACAATAGAATTATTATTATTAAATATAGATTATTACATAATACTTATTGAAAGTCATGTTTTATTTACTACAGATACCTCTGTCCTGGGAAGAACCAACAAGAAACCCAGCAGGAAGTTTTTTAAAACATATTTCACTTTACAATAATTTCGTTTATACATTTATTAAATAAATTTTAATGGTACAAGCATGGTGGCGATCACCTCAATCCCAGGGGTTATTATTGATGTATTTTTGATATTATAATAACACTTTTTGTAAATTTTTCCTTAAATAAAACATTTCAACTTTTTATTGACAAATTTTGTACATTTCAGAAATTTTGTTTTAAAAGCGTATATGTTGCCCCATAAAAGTACTACTGACTCAGTGGAGTCTAGTAACTGTTGTTACAAGCTTATGTTGGTTCCTAGTGCTTAAAGTATAAACATCTTTATTCTTATGACAGCTATTTATGTTTTTATGTACATACATTACATACATTATTGTATATATATATATATATATATATATATATATATATATATATATATATATATATATATATATATATATATATATATATATATATATATATATATATATACCGGCCGGCCTTATAGCTCGAAGAACCGATAACCGATGGGGAAGGAAGGTTCTCGAGTGGCAGCCTCGTACCGGTAGGCGAAGTGTAGGGCGACCCCCCCACTAGATGGAGTGACGACCTGGTAAGATATGCAGGAAGTCGATGGATGCAAGTGGCTCAGGACCGTGCTTTGTGGCGTTACTTGGGGGAGTCCTATGTTCAGCAGTGGACTTGTGAAGGGCTGTAATGATGATGATGATGATGATGATGACCCTTCGTTTAGTCCATTGGACTTGTTTTTCTAGAAAATATTAGAATTACAGACACGACCTTTCTCTAGATTTATTATATGTATAGATTTCAACATTTTCGTTTTTATTTTTTTGTTCCTAAAGTTTATTTAAAATTTGTGGTATTTATTGATAGATCAATTTCGTAATTTGTTAATGTGAAAGAAAAAAAATATACAATATCAGTGCCCATAGGCTTTTACTTCTTTCACCTGTTACACCCTATTTTTTCAGACGGTAAAAAGATCCTTCAGTATACAGAGTACAAAGAATACTTATTGATAGTTATATTGTTTAATTTTTCAATTGGTTCGAAAAATCTAAGTTTAATTTTTAATCAATAAAAAGTTTAGTGTTTAGTTTTTTTATCAATAAATAAACTCATAAAAATTGTTTTTAGTACAAAGCTCTTATTACCTACCCTTATAGTTTCAATAAAAAGATTTTTATTTATGTATTAATAATATCTTAGAATTTATAATATCATAAATTAATCGATTATTGAAAGTGAAATAGCGGTATTTCATAAAATTTTACAGTGATTGTTGACTATAAGATGATAAAGCTTGACCAAGTCAATGAAAAGAGATTGTTTGGCGATATTATCATCTAAACACGACATTGCTACTTCTAGATGCTATTGTTGCAAATAAAAATTCTTTATCTATATAATAATACCTTTAAACGAGCAATTCTTGTGTATATATATATATATATATATATATATATATATATATATATATATATATATATATATATATATATATATATATCGGAATCTCGGGAACGGCTTCAACGATTTTCATGAAATTTATTGTCCAGGGAGTTTCGGGGGCAATAAATAGATCCAGCTAGGATTCGTTTTTAGAAACTGTCGTTTTATCCGTGTTTTCAGGCAATAAAAAACTGTTACAATGTCATTAGCATACGAAGGTAAATTTTGCCAATACCTCACAAGTCAATAGCTCAAATAGCATATCGGTAGATCTCGAAATCGTGGTACCCCCGGTTCGAGTCAAGATTTCGTCAGTGTAACTTTTTTCCTTTTCTTTTCAAGTTCCCTTTCCCTTATTCTTTCGAGCCATTTTTCAGTATTTTTTAAACACAAATAAATTAATTAATTACTCTCATGATTTTTTATTTAAATAACCAATTCAGTTTTTTTATTATGTCCGTAAGATCGCAAAATATTATTCATATTTCATCAGTATGTAATTTGCATCTAAACATTATTTCCAAAAAACACGATTTCCAAAAAATTATCTAGATACTTTGCATAAAAAATGGTTGACAGAGTCTTCAGTCAAATATCTATATAATGTAGCAGGTACATGTGTTTAGTCTGCTCTCAGACGTGCAAATATTTAAAACAAAATCTATCTTTAAGTGGAGCACATAAATAATTAAACTAATTTTTCCATTTTAAATATTCTTTTAAGCTATAGAAACAATTTTCAAATAACCATTTCGTTTGATGTATTTTCGATATTATAATAACATTTTTTGTAAATTTTTCCTTAAATAAAACATTTCAACTTTTTATTGACAAATTTTGTACATTTCAGAAATTTTGTTTTAAAAGCGTATATGTTGCCCCATAAAAGCACTACTGACTCAGTGGAGTCTAGTAACTGTTGTTACAAGCTTATGTTTGTTCCTAGTGCTTAAAGTATAAACATCTTTATTCTTATGACAGCTATTTATGTTTTATGTACATACATTACATACATTATTGTATGTAATGTATGTACATATATATATATATATATATATATATATATATATAATAAAATATATAAAAATGTATATAATAAAATATATAATGAATAAATAATAAAATATTTATTCATTGCCCAGAGTAATAAAATATTTAAAAGTTAAACTAATACAAAAATGATATTTTTATAACCACTCAACTGCGGACGTCTAACCCTTGGACACGAAAATATCTCCGTTGACTGCGGGTGTCCACGTACTGGACATTTTTTACCCGCCCTTTTAATGTCGAAATAAAGCATTACGCACTATGTCTAACTTATTCTACCATATGTCGATGTGTACAGGATAAAAAAGATTACCATAAAAACCCCACAGCTTATACACTTTAGTAGGATTTTTTATATATACCATCTTAATGCCGCATCTGGTCCGAACTCGTTCTACATCTGTGTAAGTTGATTGTTGGTTCTTGTAAGCTTACTATTAATGCGTTTTATGATAAAAAAATTGTATTGTAGCCTATAGTTTTGCGCATAAAATACTGCAAACAATAGATTTAAAATTAAATGAAAATAAAATCGAAGTATTAAAAAAACTTTGTTTCATCGAGAAATATGACAATTTTGTCTTTATTCAATATTTACTTACACTTATTACTTTGGGATTTTATTTAATTTATGTACTCCTTTATAGGAAATTTCATAGAGAATTCAGAAATGTATACATATTATAGTATTTGATATACCAAAATAAAGAAATTTGCGTTTAAACGGATTGCGCCCAATGCGCCGTCAATTTTATTAAACAGCTCCGCAGTCAACGGAGTATGACGGTTAGAGTCTCCGCAGCTGAAAGACTATGGACAATGAAAGGGTTCTGACTCAGCATGTGTTGCAGAGAATCTACAACGCTGTTATTCTGTCAGCACCCATATACCTACTTAGGGAGCTAAAGTATAAAGTATAACAGTACGCGTACATCACTGATTATATTACAAATAGATTTTATATATATATATATATATATATATATATATATATATATATATATATATATATATATATATATATATATATATATATATAATATATATATATCAAAAAACTTATTTTATATAATATTAGTACATGGTTCCTTACTTATACTCCTTTGCCGCTGACGCCTAGTATGCTGTGAAGCGCCATCCTCCGAAGATGTCGAATGATCGCGCTTCCTTTTACTCTTCGATTCAAATCTATGGTGAGTTGACCGGTTACCCTTTTTCTTCCTCCCATCATTTCCACCCTCACTACCAGACTCACTAGTTTGATACCATGTTCGCACTCCCTTCCTTATCCTTGAAACGTATCACTCCCAGGCTGAAATTCCGTCCTTGCACCTCTAACCTGGGTGCTCCTTGATATTCTTTGAGCATGATTATTTCTCGTTCAAGCCTATATTATCATAGCTGCTGCTGCTAATAATAAAAAATATCATAAAACTTTGCTTAACCCTTTGAGTATACCGGACGATTTGGTACCTCTGACAGCACATTTTAAGCAGTTGTTGGCTACGGTCACTCAGCAGCAACCACTTCTTTTATTTTTGGACTCCGTAGACCAGCTTACGGGGATTGGTACCGAAAATAAACAAGTTTCATGGCTTCCATCAAGGCTCCACTCCTCCACATTGTAAGGTAAGAATATGCAGCAACTTCACAGCTATGACATAGTAGTAGTGACTTCGAGTTCAAGTAGAAGACTATCGCACTATTATTTTACAAAAAATAAAAACAAACATTTTTGGATTAAACGTTGAAGACAATTTTTTAAACAATTAATCTGCCCTTTGCCCTTGAGCCTGTGATGCTGCGAAGTAACAAGGTCAATGATGTCTACTAAATATATTGTTTTATTGCTGTAAGTAAAGTAGGATGAATATGATTTGAATTTCGAAAGATTTTAATCGATTAATTAATTTAATTCAAAATGTTTGTTTTTATTTTTTGTCAAATATCAGTGCCATAGGCTTCCTTCCATTTACATGCATCACTCTATTTTTTCCATACGGTAAAATACATCCAGTATTTATTACATTAACCACGAAGTAGCGGTATAAGATGTATATTATATCCACTTCCCCATATATTCTCTTGTGAGTATAGTAAGAGGCGATAGATGGTACTGGAGCAGGAGATGGGCAGCAGTGTATTCCTGATAACAACACAAAATTATATAAAAGTGCGGCCGCCAAGCCTCCTGCCAAGGAATCATTATTGTTTGCAGTGACTGCCAGCAATAATGATTTCTTATATTATTAACGCGAATGCGAAGTATATCGACGTTTCGTCATCGAGACGCGTCGGGTATTTAAAAAAGTTCAAATTAAACGCGATAAAATCTGTAAAATGAGTTTGTTCCGCTGCAAACAAATGGCAAAGTCCCTCAAATGAGGCAGTCTATGCGGGAAGCTTATGTGCAGCAGTGAGCTTTTAAAAGCTGTAATGGATTAATGAATTGTTTGAGTACATATTTATGTTATCTGTTTAATTTTTAATCTTATTTTCATGTTCTCGATCAGGTTATGGATGGCATCAGCTGCCAGGGACCTATCAAATTACCAATGGAGATTAGTTTCTAACGCAATTGGCCAGTGCTCTTTGCCGATCTTCGTTAAATTGGTTTTTGCTGAGGTAAGAAATTGTCTTACACCTATGTTATTTTTTTTTATATAACATTCTGCATTCATATTCACTTCACCGAGTTCTGAGGTAAATCCTTCACAGTACGGTACTTCACGTCTTTGAAACTGATGACATCAGAAAAGTATTTTGTAACAATTCTTTTAAAAAGCTATTTCGTGATCATCTATATTAAAAACCACACTTGTTACACGATTCATCCATGTCATATATATTGTTAAAGAGACGTTTATGACCATTCATAGTTATTGGTATGTAATTAAGTATTTTATGTTCAAATCTTCCAATATTATATTTTAATTTATTTATGGCTAACGATTATATCATACGCGGCTTTAGGGTGGCCCAAAGATCAACGCAGCCGCTGCTTATCGTTCTGTCACCGATATTACAAGATCGGTGTAATGTTTTATTTTACGCAAATAGCCTTATATTTATTTTTATAATAAAAATGTTTACATATAACGGACAAATAAAAATAAATAAATAAATCGTACGATAATCGTATCGGTAAATAGAACAGAAAAAATTGTTTGATTATTGTATGAAAAAACACTTCCATTGCTTATAATATGTATATATAGGTTATATTGGTATAGTTTATTTATTAGTAATATGTATATATTACGTAGTTAATAATCAACTTTATTTTGTTTCCCTATTTATTGTGCTACACCTACGTCAAATCTCACCACTTTGTATTCTTTTGTTTTAAGGAACGTAATAGGGAATAAATAAATAAATACATAACGTTGCTTAAATTTAGTAACAAATACAAAATGTTTTTATTTTAACAGGCATGTAGATGGAGGAGCTATACTAAATCTAAGGATACACACCTAGCCTCCACCGTTATGGATTCCATAATGATGTTGTTCGAACGAATTAAGAAACAGGTATAATTTGTTGACAATTTACTATCGCTCGTAAAATTAACCATTATCACACAATTGCTGTTCTTGTTTTGTGAATGTACCGCAGATAATAATTCCGTAATAGTACAGTCCAAATAATAAATAAAGTGTATAAGTAATGTAATAAAGTCCAACAGTTCCATTAGAAACTTCATACTGTACATTATTCATTCCTGTTCTTATTTACTACCAGTTATACCTTATTATTTAAAACTTAAATAGTTGATTCACTTAGTAGTTACACGAGGAAGACGACTATCCAAAACAATTTATTACCCCGATAACATTATTTTCCTTATAGAATGACTGTGACAAACTGGCACACAGTCTACCTGATGGTAAGTGGATGCTGTAGCCCATAAACATCTAGACGTATCCTCGATTAGGTAAACTTTAAAAAATTAGGTAAAATGTAAATGCTTTGTGTCGCTCTATGTTGGACTAATATGGATTACCTCGTTTCCAATAAAAATCGTACATATCTGGTTCACTACACTTACCGTACAAAACACAGTAGCATCAAGCTGCTATTTTACGCTTGTGTTCTGTAAAAACGCGGTCCATGGACCACGCAACAAAAACAACCATAATGTAGCGTAGTTTTACCACGATAAACTTAAAAGTTGTGTGCCAGAGATAAATTTAGAATTTTTCCAGAACTATTGTGAGAATAAAATATATAGACATACAATACACACAATATATATACATACTAATAACATGCTTTCTTCCAGCACGGCCGACTTTTAGTCTTTCACGCGTTAGCTTACATTACAGCAGCTCGGAGTGGTATTTCAGAGACTGAACTAGAAGACCTAATTTCACTAGACGATAAAGTCCTTGATGACGTTTATCAGTACTACTTGCCACCCGTCAGAAGGATTCCGCCGTTGCTGTGGACCAGGTATGTAGTTGTTTTATATTATGAGTTTAAGTCGAATTAATATTTCAATCTTTTCTTTTATCTCTCTGCAATCTAACGTTACAATCTAACAAATGTCTACTGCTGAATACTGGTCTCATAGAATACTATAATACACAATAGAATGGCTGTTAAACTTATTTTGTACGAGATTCGGCGTCGCCCAGAGCACTCATACAAACAATTACGTAGTATTATCACAAGTACAAACCCCATTCGCTGCTTTGACAGACTGAAATCATCATTAAAAAAAATTGTTTAAATTATAAAACATATTTATATATAAATAGTGTGCAATTTGGTATTTTCTAAATAATTTGCATGCGAAATTTGGAAACGATTGTTACGTCAAAACACATATCGTGTTGACATTTATACGTGTGAATTGACATGTTAGTGACATTTTAGTGGCTACACGGGCTCCGCCCAATCCCCCGTTCTATTATGTATATATTATAGTATTCTATGATAGGTCTCCCATAGATTGCCTCATACGGGAATATATAGGTTGTTGCTAAACTTAGCTGGTGGGTTGTAGTTGTTTTTGGACTGGAGTTCGTTAATATACTATAAATATACTTTAGATCTACTGTATACAGTATCTATATATATATATATATATATATATATATATATATATATATATATATATATATATATATATATATATATATATATATATATATATATATATATATATATATATAGTTTGCACGGCAGACGTTGTTCTGAATTTGCGCGATTAGCTTTGTTCCAAATGTACATTTATTAATATATGGCGGCGCTGTTGTTGCACCACAAGCGAAACAAATCGAAGCCTTAATCACGCCATCAAAGTTCCGAAGTAAAATTGGTATATATAAAATAGCTTATTATAATATCCGATTAGCTGAATTATCACACGGAGCGTTGGCGGCTCCACGGGCAGAACACCTTGCCCGGCGTGAGATCTCTTCTTTTCCTTCCACTTCCACTAATAGATTTACCTATTTTATCTTTTAATACTGTAAATAAAGTATAAATATATGAATTAAATATGGAATTTATTCAAAACTTTATTACAGCGCTATCTATCGGATCTTGTCATGGCTATGAACTATAGTCTGGTCATAACGATTACATTGTGTAGATATGATCTCAATCAGTCAAATCGTTCAAAAGTTACCCGAACACTAACAGATGCTACAACGAATTTAATAATTATTTGTTTTTTAGAATACGCAATGATCTGCCAGATTACTTATCTGAACGTGAAGCCGATGGGGTGTCCGTTATGAACTGGTATCACAGGCAATTCAGAGATACGGCACGAGAGCGATACTTCGAGAATATGAACATAGCTATGTACTTCCATTCTATGATAGCTGATTATTACTTAGGTAAAAAAATATAAGTGTATGCTTAGGAAGTATTTCCCTATAACAAGCTTAATAGTTAAATTACTAATTAAAACAACCTGACCGCGTTAAAAATTTTACTGAAAAACCTTCCCCTCCATTTTTTGTATAATATGCAGATACATTAATATTGTACATGGTTATTTTGCAACAACCAGCCAAATTTTCAAAGAAGGTTCAGAATAAGTAATTGTAGCCTACAAGTATTAATAATGACCTCTAGACCTAATTTCTTCACGGCGGGCTGCCTCAACAGATACTAGCAATCCGCGCAGGACATCATAATAGTGCCCAAATGTATGTGCAAGCACTTGTGCACTCTATTTTCCCTCATTCTTATAATCAGATGGGACGGTAAACCGAAGATCAGGCACAGGTAACAACGGCCTTACGTGCTTTAAGAGACACGGAGGTGAGACACCGCCAGCTTCCTGACTCCGGGCAGCTACTAAAATTTCGTGACGGAAAAGCTCGATAATTGATTTTTTTTGGCCCGACCCGGGATTCAAACCCAGGACCTCATGATTAGCAATCGCTCTACTATAACCACTAAATCAACGAGGCAGTCTATATCTTTATCAGTCTATGTCTATATATTTGTCAACTGCCACAACTATAAAGAGAAAAATTCCAGTGTGGGGGTGAAAATTTAAAAACAAATAATAGAGGTTGTCTGTGCCCAGCCGTGTGAATTATAAAGTAAAAATTTACTTCTTTGTTATTTAATAGTCCTTATCTATTTGATTACAATATAATAGATTATAAGATAATAGTCCTTATACATTAGTAGAGGAGTATTCAGCACTGTTTGACATAACTATCTCTCTCCTCCCTCTTTTATAAAAATGAGAGTGAGTTACAGAAAATTATTAATTTCAGAAATGAGCGGCCAGTCCTCAACTTACATAGGCTATAACTAAACTTTTTATTATTATTTAAATAGTCTTTTTCTAAGTGGTGGAATGCTTAGATATTTATTTTTATTTTTTAATAAACCATTATTCTAGGTATTTGGGGAGGAGGTATACCCAAACCGTTTAAGTATACGGAGATCCAACGTCACCAATTCAACTTGGCTGACAAGAAGGTTCCTTTGCAACCGCTTGTATTTACTTCAGCAGATGGTTCTTCGAAGAGATATAATCTTAGAAAGGTATTTTCCTTCTGTTTCATCAATATAACAGTTTTAATTTCACTCTTGCCTGGCTCTGGTTAAGTAATTGTTTAAACATAAGCTAAGGTATATGGTCTCTCAAACGTTTTTTTATAGGATAGGGTGACAAACGAGCACACAGTCCACCTGATGGTAAGTGGTTGCTATGGCCCATAGACGCCTACATGTATCCTCTATTACGAATCAAAATACGTGTAAAAGAACTAAGCCTTTAAATCATTGCAATTAAATGATACGACCATTTTTGTCACAAATATTGATACTTGCACAAAAACTACGTTACGGTGACTTAGAATCATGATCATCAGATGCAAGGCGTAAAAAAATAAAGGAAAATGCCTGAAAATCGTTAATTTGAAGTTATATCACATAAAAATTATATTTTGCGATTACAAACTTACATTTGCAGTTGGACTATAGAGTATCACGTATGCCCATGTAAGGGAGAACGTTTTTTTTTCCTGCAAAGTTAATTCTGTCCCTCAATTGCCCCGACTTAACGAAAAGCGTTAGAAAAATGTTTGATGCTTACCTTAGCTAAAATAATTTCCGTAAGCTAATTAGCTTGGCGGAAGTAAATAAACTGCTTACACTGTTATACCTATAGTTATTATATAAATGTAATTTTTTTTGTTAATTTACAGAATTCGTGTATCTGTATCAAAAACATGCAAAAACCATCGAGAATCTTGATTCAGACAAATTTTTATAAAAGACCATTAATTTTTTCAAGTTAAAAACTCCATGTTTTTCGATAAAATATAGCCTATATTACTCCATAAAGTCAAACCCACGACTAATGAACGAGGATAAAATTGACCCTTTCAAGTATGAAAAAAGCATAATTTTTCTCTTTCATTTGGTCCTATGCTACGTACGGGAGATATACGTGTATGTCTACTCGTTATGTCAAACTTGGGTATACTTCTCCCTTACCCTGTTGCCGTGCTCTGGCATAGAGACAAGATAATTTTATCATTTGTTTTTTTTTGATTAAAACTACTTTTCCGGATTTTATCGCGTTTATTTTTGCTTTTAATTACTTTTATTACTTTTATATTTAGATCGCTAGTTGTTTTAAGCGTATTAGTTGTAGGGTCTGTTTTGACCTTTCGATAAGTAGTTTCATTCGACAAAAGTTGTTGTATTTTAAAATTGTAATCTGACGTAGAAATTGAATCTGGACGTTATTTCGATAATACCTTCATGTGCCAAACAGCAAGTGAGATAAATTTTTACTTAATAAATTTATCACGTTGTATGATTTACTGAATATCATTTTATATTTCAGTTTGGTGAGCTGCCTTTTCATCTCGTTCGATCCAAGCAATTTACCGATCTTTATGCAGAAGTTCTATTCGCTTACGAATGGCTACATGCAAAGTTGAACTACTGTCCTCTGCAAGCTGTTTTGGCAGATTTTGAAGATGCTAAACTTGATGTCAACAAAGGTGCTGAAAGGTACATATGTTGATCAATGAGTTAAATTGTATTACTAGATGTTCCCCAAAACTTCATTCAAGTATAATTTATTACAATTGTATTTAATGGTTATTTTTTAGCGCGGAACCCTTAATCTTTTATAAGTAGCCTTTTTTAATCGTTATAACATCATCTCTTGCTCTGCTAGTGAGTCGTGTAGAAATCGGTTCAGCCATTTTGAAGATAAGCTGGAACAAACAAACAAAAAGTCAGACAGACAAAAATTTAAAAAATTGATTTTTTGTTATTAGTGCCGTACATTCATGTGTATTTAGTAAATAGCTGTTATTGTTATATAAACATAACATAAACACTCACGCCTGTTACCCAGAGGGGTAGGCAGAGACTACAGACTTCCATTTAGCACGATCCTGACATACCTCTCTCGCCTCTTCCACATCCATATACCTACGCATACATGCTCGTCGGTTAAGGGTAATCCTTATTTGGCCCATTTTAGTATATCGCCAATTTGGTCGACAAACTTCCGCCTAGGACGTCCCTTTCCGACTTTTCCAATCATTTCTGCAACATATATTTGCTTTGTCAGTCTTTCCTCATTCATTCTTTCTACATCACCAAACCACCGAAGCATTCCTTTCTTAATCCTGGTCACTGCATCATCTTGCAAACCACACTCTTCTTTTATCACACAGTTTCATACCCTGTCACTCAGATTCAGCCCTAACATACTCCTTGGCGACCGCATTTCTACCGCATTTATTCTACTCTCTAGCTTCTTCTGCCATACCCAACTTTCACTACCATACGTTAAAGTAGGTACTAATACAGCATTGAGAATTGCCATACGTGCCTTTTTGACACATTCTGACTTTTCTTAACAGAGTGTAGAGCCCCATTTACTTTATTTCCTGCATTCACTCGTCGTTCAATATCTTTATCATATCTCCCATCCCATATCTCCCAATATTATTATATATTGTTATATTATTTGTATAGATATAATGTTTTAAATGTGAGTCACTAGAAAGCGAGATATAAATGAAGTTGAAAATCAAAATACAGTAAACACACCGTTAAATGAATCACTAAACTATATTCCACTTTATTCATTCATTTATATCTTTTATGGCTATGTTTAAATGTTAAATTAATCTTTAAATGTATTTACCATTTTAACACCGAGCCTGTATTTACTTTTAAGTCCTAGTTTGTGTTTACTTTGTAAGTAGTTGTTACATTTTTTAAAGTTGGACATATTGAGTCAGTAGTGCTTTTATGGGGCAACGTGTGCTACCACGACCTCACAGAATACCGGCGTGAAGTGGAAGCTTTGCATCCGGCATCCGCGTTTCGTCTGATGAGTGCAGGTGGCCGGAGGCCCAAATCCCCCCCCCCTCCCCATCAACATGGTAGCAAAATTAAATGATAGAATACCCCAGGAGGGTACCAGAACCCCTGGAGAATCCCTCGCTGATCATCCACGACCATGTTTCTCCACTTCTGAGCGTGGGTGCTAAGGCTGCCCAGCGTATTCTGGGGGGGGGGGGGCAAAATTCCGCTCAAGACTACAACTGCTCGGGGCAAACGAAGCAACAAGACCAAGGCGACCCCTGCCATGCTGTCCGTGAATTTCTGCAATATCAGGGGACTTCACTCTAACCTAAACGCCGTCCACTACCATCTCGAGACGGCGGGGCCGGCTCTGCTCTTTCTGACCGAGACGCAGGTGTCCTCTCAGGCTGATGTCTCGTATCTCTCCTACCCGGAGTACAAACTGGAATACTCCTTTGTGCCTCTGACATCTGTTCTCAACGCGTCGGCAGACTTGAAGGTTCGGACCTGTCCATCCTTTGCTTACGCGTAGACCATCCGCGCGTCTACGGGTGCCTTTATATGTCCAAAAGCGGTAACGCCGAAACAGACCGACTCTTCGACCACGTCCAAACGGCTACAGATTCGTTGCAACAGCAGATCCACTCCGCAGAGATCGTGATCCTCGGCGACTTTAACGCCCATAACGCCGAATGGCTTGGTTCACGTTTAACCGTTCACGCGGGGAGATCTGTTCATGATTTTGCCTTGGAATATGGTCTGACACAACTGGTTACTGGCCGCCTACGTGGATTCCGGATGTGGAGGATTATGCACCTTCCCTGTTGGACCTTCTGCTGACCTCTCATCCGGACGGATATCAGATTTCCGTCGACGCCCGTTTAGGCTCCTTAGACCATTGTCTTGTCCGGAGTGTTATGCCACTCGCGCTGAAATCGCAGTTTCATTCTGCAGGCCGCCGCCGTGTTTGGTACTATAGGTCAGTCGATTGGGATGGGATGCGGTCTTTTTTTGCATCGTACCCTTGGGGGCAGGTTTGCTTCTCGCCGGACGATTCCAACGTTGTTGCGGATTCTGTCGCTGATGTGGTACTTCAGGGTATGGAACTTTTTATTCCTTCCGCTGTGGTGCCCATTGGAGGCAAATCTCAGCCATGGTTTGGTCGCTCCTGTAAAATAGCATCAAGCTATAAGCAGGATTGCTAACAAGCCTGGGCTGACGCATCAGCGTCCCGAGATGTAAACACCAGCGCTCTAAAAAAGAAGTATAATTCCGCCTCTAGGTCCTTCAAAAGAGTCATTGCCTAGGCAAAGTCAGAGCACGTAGGCAGAACTGGCGAGAAACTAGTTCGTCTTCCTTCTGGAACCCGTGCATTCGGGTCTCTCGTCAAGGCTGTCCAGGGGAATTTCTGTCAGCCATCTCTTCCATCTCTGCACAGGAAGGACAACTCACTGGCCCATACCGCAAAGGAGAAAGCCAATCTTCTAGGCTCTTTCTTTGCGTTTAACTCGACTCTCGATGTCGGTGGGAGTACGCCGCCGACCATCCCTCGGTGTGAGTGCTCCATGCCGGAAGTGCAGTTCACACAGCGCTCGGTTTGCAAAGCACTCCTCTCCCTGGACATCCACAAGTCGAGTGGGCCTGACGGAATTCCCCCCCCCCCCCCCAATTGTGCTGAGGACGTGTGCTCCAGAGTTGGCACCGGTTTTAACGTGTCTTTTCCGGTATTCCTACTTCCTAGGCGTAGTCCCAAAATCATGGAAGACAGCTTTCGTCCACTCGATCCCTAAAAAAGGCAACCGCTCAGACCCGTCCAACTACCGGCCTATCGCCATCACCTCCTTGTTCTCCAAAACAATGAAGTCCATTGTAAACTGCCAGCTCATGAGGTACCTTGAGGATCACCAGCTGATTAGTGATCGCCAATACGGTTTTCGCCGCAGTCGAGCAGCTGGTGATCTTCTGGTCTACCTAACTCACACATGGGCGGAGGCAGTAGAGTCCATGGGGGAGGCATTGGCCGTTATTTTGGACATTGCGAAGGCCTACGATCGGGTTTGGTACAAAGCGCTTCTTTCGAAGCTCCCTTCCTATGGGCTTCCCGAGAAATTGTGCGATTGGATCACCAGCTTTATTGCATATCGGAGAATCAAAGTCGTTGTAGAAGGTGCATGCTCTGATTGCAAGCCTATTAATGCTGGTGTTTCACAAGGCTGCGTGCTATCGCCAACGTTGTTTCTCTGCATATCAATGATATGTTGCAAACCCGTAGCATTCATTGCTATGCAGATGACGGCACTGGTGATGCTCTTCACACCGGCTGAGCCAATATTTCTCGAGAAAACGTCTCAGAGTGCCGGAACAAACTTGTGTCTGAAATCGAGTCTTTGCTGAACAGGGTCTCTGATTGGGGGCGACTAAATCTAGTCCAGATCAACCCCCAGAAGACACAAGTTTGCGCGTTAACCGCCAAAAAGAACCCCTTTGTCGTGTCTCCTCAGTTTCAAAGCACTCCCCTTGTTGCCTCAGCCAGTATCGGAATGCTCGGCGTCGACATATCGAGTGACGTGCAGTTTCGTGGTCACTTGGAAGAGAAGGTCAAATTGGCCTCTAAAAAGCTTGGCGTGCTCATCACAGCGGGACAGTATTTCATGCCGGCACACCGCCTGCAACTTTACAAGGCGCAGGTTCGGCCGCACATGGAATACTGTTCCCATCTCTGGGCTGGTAGTACCAGCTCCTTCCACTTGACCGCATCCAGCGCAGAGCGGCTCGAATCATCGATAACCGAGTGTTTTCTGATCGGTTTGATTCACTGGCAATTCAAAGAGATGTTGCATCTCTTTGCATTTTCTTTCGCATATACCATGGAGAGTGCTCTGTGGAATTGTTCGGATTAATCCCAGCCGCCAAATTTCGTGAACGCACTACGCGACAAACGTCCCTATACTATCCACACCATCTGGATGCTTGAGGTCCACCACTGTACGTTTCAAAAGGACTTTTATTCTGCGTACAACCTCTCTGTGAAATAGTTTACCACGGGCGATTTTTCCGGACCGATACGACCTGGGGACCTTCAAGAAAAGAGCTTACTCCTTTCTAAAGGGCCGGCAACGCACCTGCAATTCCCCTGGTATTGCGGATGATCATGGGCGGCGGTAGTCATTTAACATCAGGTGAGCCGGATGCTCGTATGCCCCCTCTTCTATAAAAAAAAATAAAAATATAAAATAAAAGGGTACGTCCACTGCATTGTTTGGAACCCAACGTAGTGTGACTTAGACCGGCGAGTTAGGAACTGGAAGACTCGCCGGATTGCTACAGTGAGAGCCAGCGTTAAGAGTTTTGGCTAGTGGTCCCTCGGAGTGAAGGGTCATCGATTCAGAAACACCACGACCCTCTTTAACAAGAAATAAACTATAAGGCCTGAAGTGTATTGTATGAATAACCTGTACAAAAAGACTACACAATAGTGATCACCCGCTCCTTACACAGTGTAACAAAATCGTAAATCACCTTGGATACAGCACTGAAAACACACCCAGACCCGTACATAAATTATGTGTGTTTTTTTCGCAAATAATCTCCGGGAGGAAAACCGGCGACGAGGTTCGCTCCCCGTCACGTTCTGTCTCCCGGAGAGGCGAAAAGAGGATTGCGGAGGCCCGTCTAGCTACGCTGAATGTATGTGGAGCAATGAATGATAAGATGGATGAAGTATGCGATATGATGTATGATAGAGGAATAGATGTTATGTGTAAATGAGACGAAGCGGAAGGGAAAGGATGTTACTACACATGGCATATATATCGCTAATAGTAGCTTAATGCTGCTGTATTTCGTATGGTGAGTGTAGAAAACCGGAGACCCTTTTTACTGGAAATGAGGCATTCCATCTCAGTCCTCACGGGTGACAACGCATCTGCATTTTGATTTGTAATGGAAGATAGATGTAGATGTCTATGGGCCGCAGCAACCACTTACCGTCAGGTGGACTGTGTGCTCGTTTGTCAGCCTATACTATTAAAAAAAAATCGCTTACTGGTCCGGTGTAGACGAGACCGAGCGAGCATGCCAGGGAGTCGGTATCATCCTTTCAGAAAGAATGGGTCAATGTGTGAAAGAGTATGAATGTGTAAGCCCGAGACTGCTATGGATACGAATAAAAGTGGGCCTAAAGAAGTTGTTTGTTCTAGGGGTCTACGCCTCAGACATGTCTAAGCCCACTTGTATCCGAGAGCAGTTTTGGTAATGATGGTGTTAATGAAATGTAAGGAAAATAAAAATATTGTTATGTTAGAAGATTTTAATGGAAGGGTTGGGGTGAGGAGACTTGGCTATGAAAGGATACGGGGAACGTTTGGTGATGAAAGTATTAATGAGAACGGTGAAAGCCTCCTCACCGTATGTGTGGAAAGGAATCTTTATTGAAGAACACTTTCTTTCGTCATAAGAAGATTCACATGTATACTTGGGAAAGAGGTGATGATAGAAGCATGGTAGATTTCATAACTGTGGATGAAAGATTGAGGAGCGCAGTGGTGGATACAAGGGTTTACCGGGGGTCCAACGTAGGGACGGACCACTACCTGGTCTTATGCCGAATTAGGGGTTTATTCAGACGTTGGCGGCATAGGACATCTGTGTCTACCACTGCGTTACAGCGTATAAGAATTGAGAGGTTACAAGATGAAGATGTGAAAGACAAGTACAAATGCAGACTGAGAGAAAATATAAGTAATTTGGAAGACTTGTGTGTGAATGAGTTAGACTTGGAGAATGTGTGGCATAATGTTAAGAAAGGTTTAGTGAATGCAGCTACCGATATATGTGGTGTTAGTAAGAGTAAGAGTAGTAAGAGTAAAAGTAGTAAGTAGTAAAAAACCCAATCAAAACTTATACGTGCACTATTACATACATATAGACTGAAAATTTCTTCGTTTAACTATTTTCACATATAAACCAAAAGTTGTCTTGCTTTCCTGGAAGTTGTGCTAGCAAACACAAATTCAATAACAAATTTTCTTGTTGCACGTTAGTTTTGGTTGACATTTTGGGTGACAGGTAACCATAAAATATAATATGTAAATTTTAGTACAGGGGCAAATCAAATTTAGTCCCTGCTGGCGTCACTGAGATTGCTTATTATGTGTTTATAAACGTGTCAGTGAATTAAATACAAGTCGTAGTTAATAAAATCAACTTGACGCCAAATTCATTGACGACATCGTTCACGTACCTTCAGTGGAAATACCAAGGCGCCCATATTTCACTTTTATTGACATTCTCAACAACGCGGCACTTTCACGAATCGAGGATGGTGAAAAATTAATGTCACCTGTATTTATAAGGGTTTCTGACTTTTCACAATAGAGTGTATAGCCCCATTTTCTTGTATTTCCTGCATTCACTCGTTCTATATTTTTATTATATCTCCCGCCCCTGCTAAATACATATCCCAAATATACAAACTCATCTAGTTGCTCAAACAACTCCCCTTCTATTGTCACACTTCAAGTGTCACACTTTTTTGACATGGCGGCCCGTTGCCAGTCGCGATATTTTACGACTGGTTATATCAATATCTACTGGAAACTGGGGATGAATTAGAGTGGGAGAGCCACGTTGCAGCTATATTATGTATTTAGCACGAATGGGTTGGATTGACCGGGGAAGGACTACGCTCCCACAGAATATCAGCGTAAAATAGCAGCTTAACACTGCTTTGTTTCGTATGATGAGCATAGAGATCCGGTACCCTTTTTAATTGGAAACGAGGCATTCTATCTTAGTGCTCAGGGGTGACAACGCATCTACGTTTTGATTCTTAATCGAGGATAAATATAGATGTCTATGAGCCACAGTATCCACTTACCATCAGGTGGACTGCGTGCTCGTTTGTCACTCTTATTTTATTAATAAAATATATTTATAAGTCGCTACAATACGTCACAACTCAAAGAATCGTATTCTGAGAAGCACTTATAATAAATAAATTCGTTTTTTCGAGTTTTTTCGGGTTATTTCAACTTGTTTAAAGTTACAACAATAATTGTACTGGAACTTTACAAAATTATGACTTCTAGCAATAATATTCGAATTCCGTCCGTTGCCGCGTGAAACTAAAATTTAAAATACGGTAATAGAAGAGTCGTGTAGAGAAATTTTAAGAAGTTTAATATATAACGGCGACTTTATTGTTTGCTTTTTTGGTTTACTTTTCATTTGTTTGTACGAAAATTTTGACGGGTATGGTTGTGACTGTTACATTTACAAAGATGCTTCTTTATTAATCCTTCCGGACGCTCTGAACACTCTGTGTGATGGACAAGTCACGTTTTTGTATTTTATTCTGATTTATTTTCTGCACAAAGTTTTATTCCTACGTGCTTTATTGTTATAGATGAGAATGAGTGTTATTTTTGTTATTTTCACTATATATCGTAGGTAGTTTTATTTCACCGTTTCCTACAGTCGGTTTCATATGCATTTAGATTACAAAAAATGAAAAGCTAGGCAGTGGTACCACACATGTTTGATATTAATTCCTAGCGTGCGTTTCTTGCGTGCGTATATATGTAGTAAATTTGAAGCTATGCCACATACTATTTAATAGTATAATATAGCTAGTAATGGTGAAATATCATATAATATATATAAATAATATTGATGTTTTATACTTAGCGTTATTATCTTTAGAACATTTAAGTTAAAATCATCTCTACCGTATCTGCTGCTTGACGCAGTACAGCCACTGCTGTTGTCACACGCTGTGGTGCATTTCATCTTAGTCCTCAGGCGTAAAACCGCATCTGTAGCTTACTTTGCATGGAGTTGGTTATAGGTGTCTATGTCTGTAGGTGTCTATCAGTTGAACTTCTTGTGACTGTAAAGTTATTAAATAATGATTTTTTATATTTACGTGAATATTACATGCCCTCTTAGTTTATTCTTCCAAGGACAGAAGTTTTTTTTCAAACCAGTGGTTAAAGTAAAAATAACTTACAATAAGAATTATTTATAATCTATATTTTATCCTATTCTATTCTAATACTCATTGAATAAAACGAATACTTTAATTCACTCACTTATTAATATTGTCGTAAAGATGAAATATTTACGTTCATAGAGATACTAATTCGAAACTTTCACTGATTTCTATACATTATTCACAAAATAACGGTTATACCGCCAGTCGCCGGAACCTTACCTGTCACTCAATATACTTCAGCATGTCCGGGTGAGGTTGGAGTCTCCTCGTTTCGAATTGTTCTATGTCTTCTTAATATATTTTATTTCTTCAACTTGTCATTAATATTAATTAAACGTAAGTTGCCATGATAACATGAATAATTGAATTTAGCGCACAATCTAATTTAATCATGCCAGCGCTTTTTAATTTTCATTTCCTTCGGCTCACCTTTGCAACTGAGTAGTTCTGTCACGTTAACACTATTTAATAATTTGTTTACTTTCATAGTGAGCCGTGGTAGCTCAGATGGTTAACGCCCGCTGTAAATATAACAGAACGCGAGTAACCCGGGTTCGATTCCCGCCGACACCAATGAAATTGTTAATTGCAATTATAAGTGTCGATCTACCACGTGTTCATCGGTGAAGGAAAACATCGTGAGGAAACATGCATGTCTGAGAAATAAGAAAAAAAATATTTCAAAAACATGTGAAGTTCGCCAACACGCATTGGGGCAGCGCGGCGGACACTTCCTTGCTCTAAAACCTTCTCAGAAATGAGGGGAGGCCTGTGCCCAGCAGTGGGACGTATATAGGTTGTAACTTTACTTTTCTTTTACTTTTACTTTCATATATTTAATCAGCCAATATTAAACACATCGAAAATTAAATATACGAATTTTTTTCTATATGAAATGTAACCTTGTGAATATCTTTCGACGATAACAATATAAAAATGGATATAGGCTTACAGTTTATATCTAGAAAAACGTGTCTTTGTGTTAACAGAAATGTAGGCTATGTTTATATTGTAAATTATTAATTCCTATTAACTCATGATCAGTAAAATGACATCAGGCTTTTACATAAGTACATAAGAGCTAACAAATTACATTCACATTTGACAATGTATCACTACGTCACAGCCTCCTTCAGTTTCATAAATATGAAATAGCAATTTTGCGAGCTCTCGGTTCAACGCGACTCATACATAGAAAATTAACTAGCATCGCTTATGAAAAGGGGATGAGTTAAAAATGAACTTGTCAATTTAAAGTAAATTAAATACTGAATGTACGAGGAACTTTTACTTCATATATACTTAATAAACTTTTTCAACTTAACTTTTTTCGACATTACCACTCCGTATGACGACACCTCATGAAAACCGAAACAGATATGCAAACAAAATATCTGGACCTGGCTCACGAGGTGACCGTAGTATTTTCTGTAGCCGTTTCTGCAAACGGACTAATCCCAGTCAGACTCTCGGGTTATCTGAGGCGGCTGGGACTTCGTACATTTAGTTAAAAAAAACTGTTATTTTGACATTAAAAACAGAAAATTCAATTTTACTTATTTGTCATATGAAGTATGTGTTATAGATTAACGTTCAAGGACAGATGAGGACATGCGAAAAAGCTCAAAGGAAGCTAAATCATATTTAAAATCTTGATCATGGTTTAAGCTTTTTTTATACGCACGATTTCTTGGCTGGACCGGGGTGCGACCACGCTCTCACAGAATACTAGCGTGAAACAGTGGAATTATGCTCCTGTGCTTAGTATGCTAAGTGTAGGGAACCGTAGAGATTTTTAACTGGTAACGAGACATTCTGTGCTATACTGCAGGGCTGACAACGCATCTATATCATATATATGTGTTGTCAGTATAAATACCAACCAATACTATGCAAATTATGCTGTTAATCACTACATTACAATATTATAAGATATTAAGAATAACTAACATAAGAAATAAAAAATGCGTACTACGTCGTGAAGTCTTCAGCAGTTATATATAGTGTAGCGTAGCACGTTCAGGAACTACGATTCCTTTTAATCAACTTAAGAGGGAAAGTATGTATATATAAATATAGTTATGTAATATAGCCGAGACCCAAATATTAGGTCATGGTCAAAGTTCATCGCTAAGCTACGTATAATAATACTACATAGTCATTCCCAGAGGGGGTAGAAAACAGACCGGAAATTAATTTCATCTCTACTGATTTATTTACGTAACGTTATCTTATTTTACCAAAATCTTTACCACCTTTTTAGTCTAGTGGTTGTTAGTTGACTGCTTATCACGAGGTCTCAGGAGGTCTCAAGGATCCTTGCATGCGCACTGTAATCCTGCAAAGATGGCTTGTCTCCATTGAGATTGACTACCGTGACCGAAATTCGTTCTAGAGGAGAGAAATATTATTATTTTCTTTTATTTCTTCCCTCACCCATTATATGTGAATCAACTCAAGTCGTTAAGATAACACGAATAATGCAAATGAGGGCCCAGGCTCTGATCAAGCCAGTGCTCTATAAAATTCGTTCATTTAAATACATGAATTTATCAGTTACCGTTGTTGTTATACAATGAAAACTGAGTAATTTTATAATATAAAAAGTGAAATACTTGATCAAACGTTCTCCTTAACATAGTAAATGTAACCTTGTGAATGCCTTTTGACGCTAGGTTATTACGTTTGTCGTTCGATTCTATTTCACTATCGCCAGTAATCTATACAAATAAATAAAACTGAAGTGTCTTTTTGTAATGTCAAAATAACATATATTTTATTAAGTGCATATTAAACTTTAAAAAAAATTAAAAATTCTTTCACTTAGTCTGTCAGACTTTTACTGGCAGATAGCTGATGTTATAAGGAGTAACTTTTATATTAGAAAAAGAATAAGGGTTTCGCGCAAAAGAATTAAAATTCAAATCCAACCATAGCCAATAGGACGCGGACGAAGTCGCGGGGAACAGCCAGTATTTGAATACGCATGCACATGTAAACTGTACCTACTAACTTTTACTATTTAAGTGTTCTCTGGTATTACTAAGGCAGTGTAAAGCTTTCTCCGTATATAATTTTAAGTTAAGTTAAGCAATTAATTTCTTATTTAATTTAATTAGTGAAATACTCCTTACTGTGACATAATAAATTTGAACAAAGCGCTTGCCGTGATTTCACAGTACATTACGTACCTACGGGTATATTATTAGTAGAACAAATTGCACGCCTCACTGCGCACGAGCGTGTGTAAGTGCTGTACTCTCGACATGCCGCTATGTTACGATTTCGCAATATAAAACTGTTAGTATGTCCCAGTTCAGACGCAAAATAAATGAGAAATGGATGAAAATAAGATACATTAATTTATAAAGTCAACGTCTTTTTCTTCATTTGTTTAGTTATATTTACAAAAAATGTAGTTAAAAATTATTAGTACGGATGTCAGTAAGTCGGTTATACGCAACGAAATGAAATCAAATCTTTCTAAATAAGTTTTTATTTATCTTCAACATAATCCCTATGTGCGCTAACGTATTGTATTTCTTGCTGGGGAAGCGCTTCCAAAACCATCATGATAAGAATTGAGAGAGCTCAGCGTTCGGTCCTGAAAGTAGGTAATACTTAACAAGAAGTACAGGTATCCAATAGTTAAACTGTACAGAGATATTAAAGTACGAGTACTTACAGTTCGGCAGCTATTTGTCTTACGTGTGGCTACATGTGTTCATAGAAAAATATTAAGCTCACATAAATACAGTAAGCTTATGAAAAAACGTGTGTTTCAAATGCCATTATACCAAGCGTACGCGCAGCTTTCGCAAAACGATTTAGTCCATTGATTGAAACACTTACGAGTATTTATAATAAAGTTACAAAGGCATTCGACATAAGAGATTGCTCGACGAACACAGCTCGAATAAAAATACGAAATTGGTTGCTTACGCTTAGTTATAAGCAAAGAGAAAAGCTGTTTCAAACATTGTCATAGTAGCTACGTGCCCAATACTGATATTGATATTGTTAAAGCAGTAATTGCAAATTCAAAATACTGACAAATTATCACGAATGGCGCTCAAACTTTTGTCAAAATTATTTTATTATAAAATTTATAGCAGCGAGCAGTGGTGTGTAATATAAAAAGTTAAGTTGAAAAAGCAGCCGCTACCATACGGCGAGGAGCCGAGTCTATTTTTTCGGCTTTGTCGCTCGTTTAGCACCACCCGGGGGACACGTGTAGGGTGGACCTAAAGGTTAGGTGGTCGGAGCTTACGGACGTGAGCGACTCATCCCTTAATGAATGAAATCCCATCTTCTAATGAATGAAACAAAAATTAAATTTCTACATCAATTTTTAACACAATCCAAGTCCGTCACTGTTACCCGCTTTTGACAATGCCGCAACAGTTGACGGCGGCCCTTAAGTCAAATATGAGCAAATTTGGGACAGACAACTGAATAATAATAACACAACTTAATTTCAACAGTCAAATCTCATCGCGTAACGCAGCCAGAAAAGCTAGCATGAATTAATGTCATGTCAAAGGTACTGAAATATCGGATAATGCCTGAAGCAAATAAAATTTAAGGTCTTGCAATCGTTCAATTGCTGTACTTTAAGATTTCATAATTAAACCTTGATATATAAATAGTGTAAACGGGAGCTCTAACACAAAACTAACTTTTCCCCGTGTGACAAATTTACGTGTACATTGCACTCTGTTCGAACTTCGAACCCACGATGCATGGTAACTTAATGGTTTAGAGTGCGGATTACACAATTTAACGCCATATGTTCAAATCCATTATTCAACAGCATGTGTTTCAAGTTTAGCTGGAAAGCTTACAGCTAACTTGACGAACGAGCTAACAATCTTACCTGATTGTGTTTATGTATGTCTGATGCAGTCCATTCACAACATTAACGAACTTCGGACACAAGGCAAGCAGTGCCTTGTCACCACTTTAAGCTAAAATGAAATGCCATATATAATTATTTTGGCATCCTAACGGTTCATACTAAAACACAAACTCTTCCTAGCTTCCTTGAATCGAAAAAAAAAACAGTATCAACCCTGACTACTTAAACTAGAGGGTATTTAGAAAAAGAACCCGGGAACCACCAGGAAATAGAAGCAAATTATTAATTTTACATGTCCAAGTGTACTTTTCAATCTTATTAATTATCTATTTAAAATTAAAGTTTTATGGCTGCAACTTGTAAGGTTGCAGTATTGGAAGGGAGATATATGGACGCAATAACGTGAAGCCATCGTACGGGATAACGTCATGAGGTAAGTCGAATCGCCTGCATTCTTTTAAAATCGATGCGCAAGAGGTTTCTTTATAAATTAATTATTATCATATTGTCTTTTACAAAATAAAAAATAAATAAAAATACTGCGTGTTGTATTATTTTAAAATTTGTTTTAAACTTCAAGCTTTTAAACTCTCTTGTAAAGTATACATAGGTGTTTAAAATAATTCCATATAACAAATCCAATAGGTAAAACGTAAATACCACAGTGCTACAAAAACAAACACAAAGTCTAGTCTGTGGCTTACCAGGAATACCATTAGGTGACTTTAAATTCAGACGGTGCTTCATTTTACTGACCTACATATTTAAGTTCTGGCATTATATAATTGTGTATAGATGAACCTTCCGCCGTCTTGGTTGTCATAAAACATTCTTGAAATTTCCCTTATCCAACTTTTAAAACCACATGATGAAGTTGTATGATATTTTTACAACAAACGTGTTATTTTGTTTTATATTTTTTTTTTGGATTGAATATTAAATTAAAAAAAAGCTTGTGTAATAACTAATACCGACAATTTGTTTTCAAATATTTCGCAGAAAAAAAGCTTTAAAATATTTTCAAGTTAAACAAAGACTTAATTTTTTTACATGTTAAAATGTTATAACGATTTTAAGGTCATTTCAGGCATTTTACTCATTTCCCCGAAGAATACTTCTCTTGCGCTCACGTTCCCGAGCCACATGCATCCAATAACTTCCTGCATTTCTTACCAGGTCATCACTCCTTAAAGTGGAAGACTGCTATAAGAAATATGTAATTACTTGCTGTTTGTCATTTATTATATAAAGGGTTGAACGTTTGTGTGGGGTAATATTTAGAGCCCTCAAGTGACATCTTCCTAAATAAAACAACAAATTTAATATTATCGTGTATAGTAATTTATTTTATATTCCCCACTTTTCGAACACTTTATAGCAACATAGGTCACGGGGGCACTGTGGTGTTCGACGTCCCAATTTCAAAGTTAACCACGGCTACCTCCTAACTAAAAATATTTTTTTTTAATTTTTGTTCCGATCTACGCAGTATGAAATTATATTATCGTGAAATTTTGCTGTTGTGTTGTGGTATTTTAGGTTTTCCTATGAGTGAATGTATGTATATAATAACCCGCGTGAAATAGCAGGTTAATGCTGCTGTGTGTCATATGGCGAGTGTAGAGGCTTGAAATAAGATCTAATGGAATCACACTTTATGTTGTAGCCAATCTTGTCTGTGACACCTTTGAAATACAGCGGTACAGCAGGCACACGCTCGATTGTGGCCGGCTTCACTCGTTCACTGTGACGTAGGTGCGGGCCCCGAAGAGTGTTGTCATGCAAAACTTGCTTGACGTGTTGGAGTTCGGCAGCTAGCTATTTACTGTCACAGATCCCTCGCGCTCTCTGTAACAAACAGACAAAAATTAATAATTTTCATCTGGTTCTGATTAACTATGACATTGTGACGACGATCACCTCAGTCTTTACTCGTAACCATCGGTGCTGTAAAGTGCTCGAAAGTCGGGTATATAGAATAAGTTAATAATGGCGATAAAATCCGTAAAAACTAGTTTCATTTTAATGTTCGCGTATATGTAATAGATCATGATGACTTCTTTCTGTCTGGTGTTCATGGGTCTTTTCCGTCGTTGATGGATTTGCTAAACTTAACACTAATCTGCGTCTAATGGAAATTATTACTAAAAAACTTAGTTTTCTCTTTTCCTGCCAACACCTTAAATAGATGATAATGATCATAACGTCATATGAGAAGATAATGGAGATATTATATAATTAATTAACTTATTATTATTACATTATTATTAAATAATTTAACGTCGTCGATTCCCGAAATCAATAAAGTGAGGGACCGTACTGCCAAAATAGAAGCGAGAGCGATTCGCCACCGCGTCTGTGATTTTCAGTTCGATGGATGTTTGTGTAAGTAGGGGAAATTGTCATCACATGGCAATAACTACGACATTTTAATAATTGGCCTTGGAAGGAGCATAGAATTCCATGGTCCACCCACCTTATTTGCAGCGAGCTAAAAGGCGCTGCTCGGGATGTATGCCACCCTGTCGTCTCTACTTGAGCATTAGCGTGCAGACGGTGGAGATTTTACGAGCACGACGAGAACACGTTTTGTTTGCAGCGTACTGAGTGGCGCTCGGGATGTATGCCACCCTTTCGTCTTTACTTGAGCATTAGCGTGCAGAGGGGTGGAGAGTTCACGAGCACGATAAGCACACGCTTTGTTTGCAGCGTGCTAAGTGTCGCTCGGGATGTATGCCACCATGTCGTCTCAATTTGAGCATTAGCGTGCAGAGGGTAGGAGAGTGTACGAGCACGACGAGCACACGCTTTGTTTGCAGCGTGCTGAGAGGCACTCGGGATGTATGCCACCCTGTCGTCTCTACTTGAGCATTAGCGCGCAGAGGGGCGGAGAGTTCATGAGCACGACGAGCACACGCTGTGCTTGCAGCGTGCTGAGTGTCGCTCAGGATGTATGCTACGCTGTCGTCTCAACTTGAGCTTTAGCGTCCAGAGGGGCGGAGACTTCAAGAGCACGACGAGCACACGCTTTGTTTGCAGCGTGCTGAGTGGCACTCGGAATGTATGCCACCCTATCGTCTCCACTTGAGCATTAGCGTGCAGAGGGGCGGAGAGTTCACGAGCACGATTAGCACACGCTTTGTGTTGCAGTGTGTGGAGTGGCGCTCGGGATGCAGCCGCTTGTGCCGCTACACTGCACGCTCTGTCTGACGCTCTCTTCTAAAGCCTTAGCTTAAGCATTTAAGTTATGCTTTATATTTTAATGATGATAATATAAGATGAATGATGATATAAGACTCTCTTTATTGTATTAATAAATTTGATTATATAGGATTATTATAACACTTGTGTGTGAGTACTTTTATATACTCTTACTGCTACTACTACTACTACAATAAAGCAAAAAAATTAAATATGTATATCATGTTTTAGAAAATAAATTGAGAGCGGGGTTAACTTAAGTTTAAATATTTTTTGCACTCACACTTGATAAAAATTTCATGCACAAAATTAAGCTTTTCCTCGCTCTACTAGAAAGTGTTCGTAAATTCAATAACTAACTGTCTTAGCAGCAACTTATTTTACTTTAACTTCGCGAACTATTTTCACTACTTATATTACAAAACTACTTTCAAAGGCAAAGTAAATAATAACTACAATACAAAAACACCTAACTGAAAAACACAATGCGTGTTCCATATTTCGTACATTTATATATTTTTATTAACGTACAAGAAAATAGCTCATGAGTTTGAAATACAGTTAAATTTCTAGAGTATTAATATTTTTATAATTTATATAATATATAGTTTCAAATAAAGTTGATTTTATTTTATAGAATATTAAAATATCGCTTCTCATGTTTTCAAATAAAATATTTTTTTAAGAAAACAACACTTACAAATAAATGTTTTAAGACAACACAATTTTATTATGTTTATTACGTATGTCCTTATTCTAAGATTTTCTTTGTCCGTTTACTTGATTATATTCAAGAGTCAGCATTATCTAATATTTATACTAATTATTTAAGTCTCGATGTTAATCACAAGATGAATTTGTTTTTTTTTTATCTGTATTATAATTTAACAAACCCGAAATGCAATAGGACGAAATGTTTTAATGACTAAATTTTACTAAATGAGCGTAATGTAATAAAATCACAAGTATCTACATCTATGAATTTGTAAGCTATGTGATTTTACTAAAGGCAAATAAGCGCATTCTAGTTTCTGGATGTAACGCTGTTAGTCTATGCGACTCTTACAGTTCATCTGACTCAGGGATCGCCATAGATTTAAGCGTAAGCGTAATCCTAGGTCTATGGGGCTCGCGGCCTGCGGTCAGAAATCAATAAAGATTGCAAAAAGCGAAAAAAATATATAGAATCTAGTTCCAGCATATCATATGTAGATATTGCTATATTATCATGAAATTAACTAAACTGATATCGACTATGGCCACACGTAATTAATAGAGTCAGAATTTGTCAACCACTCAGATAGTATAGTACCACACGTGTATTTACGCACTGACACTAGGAAAGTCACACCACTGCGGTAGCTAACCACTTTAGTAGAGTCTACTTCACCTGAGGATACCTCGTATATAGGTGAAACACGTGTTGTATTATCGTTGATGGTGTGTTTTTCCTAGCGCAGTATTGTCGGGAGCGGTGGTGCTGGAATTAATGGTGACGGGGATAGTGCTGAAGGAGGGCGGAAGGTGCTCTTCATATAGGTAAGACATATCATTTTAATTTATTGAGCAGATATGGTCAAAATAATTCTTACCAACTTTAATATAATGGATTTCCTCAAAGTAACGCCTTATTCTAATAATTGAATTATACACTCATGGAATAATTTAGAGGTACGTAAAAGTGTGTATACAACATCATGTGATATCATGTGGAAATCATGTGGAAGCTGTGGCCAATAGAAATTTATCTACAATACATTTATCCTCGATTAAGAATAAAAACGCAGACGCGTTGTTACCCTGAGGACTAATATGGAATGCCTCGTTTCCAGTATAAAAGGGTCTCCAGATCTCTACACTCACCATACGAAACATAGCAGTATTAAGCTGCTATTTTACGCTGGTATTCTGTGAGAGCGTGGTCCTTCCCCGGTCAAACACACTCATTCGTACTACAACCATAATATAGCTGCAGCATGGCTCTACCACGTTTATCAATTAGACTAATTACGGTTTGATAACCTTTGTGACTACTTGAAAACTTTAATTGAAGCCTCATGGTCAAGTCCAAAGCTTTAAAATGTTCATCAATTGTTAAGTTGACTTGTTAACTACTAACGTTTAAGGACAGACGAGGACACGCGGGTAAACTTTATAGGAAGTTACATCTCATTTAATATCATGATTACGGTTTAAGTTGTTCTTTTATACAATAGGGGTGACAAACGAATTCAAGTATATAAGTGAATGTTGTGGCGTTATCACCTCTGAGGCCTAAGATTGGCAAGTAAAAAGGTTTGCGAGTTTCATAATGATTTTTTATATTTACGTAAATAATACACATGGAATTAAACTTATTTTATGGATTTTAACGCGCTTAAATTAAACCATTATATTAGGATTGTCCCAACCATTATGTCAGATTTGATAGATCTCAAATCCTCGCAAAATAACACAGACTTTAAAAAGGACACCTACACATCTCAATTAATAAAAAAAACAATTTTGAAGGTAAAGTTAAAGCACTTTCCATATTAACAGGGTTCACAAAATATATAAAAGAAAACGTTTTTGTTTGTTGTTAGAATAAAATGGATTACAACCATTTGTATAATAATTTAAAATTAAACTGTAGCGGACTGCCACAGGGCAAACAGTGTCGTACTTCTCAGCATTAACTGTCTGGTGTTCACCAAATGGAACTGTGTAGACAGGATCCGTCTGGAAGAAAAAATGCAATCATTTTGTTTTATAATGTAATGAGTTTCAAGATTTGAAGTTTGTATAGTTTAAATTAATAGAAACAACAGCATTAATTTCATTTTTTTCTTAAATAACAGACAATATTCAAATGATACATTGCTTTATGAATATACCTCTTACGTATCAATTTTAAAAGAATTCAGGCGATTCGCCTTACATTTATAACGTTATGCCATACAATGGGTGCGTTTGGCAGAAAAAAGCGCTAGCAAGCGCTTACTAGCGCTAAAATAGTTTTCGGCCAGGACACGATTGCTACTTCAGTAGCGCTGACACAATCCGCCATTTTGCTTATTTAATTTGTTTGTTTTGAAGTAGAGTTTATAATTTGTTTTGTGCAATATTAGTTTTAAGTAATATAATGACATGAATAGACACATACATGTTATTAAAAATTCATGATTGGTAAGTTTTTAATATGAATACTTCACAAAAATATATTTAAATTAGGTTAGGTTCCCCGGTTAAAACTAACATCGTGTTCTAGAGGAAAATAGCTACTTACGATTTGACAGCGCTTACCGCTTACGATCGCCATTTTGCTTACAAGCGCTTGCTAGCGCTTTTTTCTGCCAAACGCACCCAATGACTTCAATTTATTACAACCATATATCTCCTTTTCTATACTGTAGCATGACAAGTCCTAGTCATAAAACTTTAATTTACATACCATGTCGCTACAAAATGCAGAAATTTATAAAATAGATTTGTACAATTACACAGGTGGAAGGGGTTCTTTTCTATCTAGCCTCTAGATAAGGTAATTTTTGATGATGCGACCCTCTTACGCATGTTTCTCCTGCCTATTAGAAGTGTACCCACAGCTGTGTTTCATTCTGCAGGGTATGGGAGCTGCTGTGTTTCTATTTGAAGGGTCCATGTGCCAATATAATTACAAACATAGAGTATGTGGCATTTTATTTTATATTTACAGGGGTGATAAGGCATCTTTGTATCCGTGTATCATTTATTGATCTTCGCAGTAATCAAACCACCATTTGGTTCAGCAACAGGATAATATAAAACAACATCAGTCTCGGAATCCCTTGATTTTAACAGAACGTTGTTCTCAGCGTGATGTGTCAGGAATTTTGCTAACGCTAGAAAATGTGACAACTAAAAAATAAAATGTTAAAAAATTAAATCTACATCCATAGACCTCCTAATTGACGTGGCACAGCGCCTCCCCTTAATTCTGAGAGGGCCATAAAGCAATTCGTTAACCGCTCTGCTTCTTAGCGGACTTTACAAATGTTATGAATTAAAGTTATTCCCCAGGCTTTCAAGTTTCCACTTTAGCACATGAAATTGTAATTAAAAATTTCACTGGATCCGGCAGGAATCGAACCTGGGTTGCCGACGTGCTGTCAATTCTTTGCAAGCGCCCTACCACTGCTCGCCAAACTGTCAAGTATCTAACACAAAACACCATGTTTATTAGAATCTATAGGGTATATGAATTTTTCATCTGCTTACTTTTAGTTACTAAGATATGGGTAAATTACGGTGGAATAGGGTGTTGCGAATTTAAGATGAAATTTATTCTTCAGTGCAACACTGAGTTACAAATTTTTGCCAAAAATAACATTTTTATTTAGTTGCACACTCTTACAGCGATACAAAACCAAAAAAAAATTTTAACGAGCGTAAAACACATCAAAAATAGAGTAAAACGTAAATAAATCGCTTTATAAAATAGCTGTAGTAAAGTGTTTAGTGGCAGGTGGCAGCACTGAATGACAGATAAATTATTGTTCCGGACTTGGAAGCTTACATGATACACGAGACGTTCCTAGTACCGAATATAGAATGGAATAACTGTAATAATATTAATTACAAGCTCGTCGTTGTTAATCACACGTGGTATTTTCGGCATTAAAAATAGTAAATAATACTCTCATAGTATTTATACAAAAGTGAGGAATGACACCGTCTTGAAGGACTTAAGAGAAGGAGATTAATAATAATGAATATTACAGTATCTAGATTATTTACGAGACTACAGTGTCTATAATATCAATAACATTTAAAAGCAAAAGGTAGCCGAGCTAACTATAACATCGAGTCGTAATAAACCTCAGTCACCTCCGTCACTATGGCTGCTGTAAAGCACCCCCACACGCCGGGAATTAAAAAGTCAAATATAAAACGCAATAAAATAGTAAAACTAGTTTCATTCAATGAGTAGTTTTTGCGTAAATGTGAAAAACCATTAATATTAGTTATTACGGATGCTAATCTGTTCGAAATCCAATGAAATATTTTCTGTGTATTCTAATACTAGTAGTTCCCGAAATGTGATCTGTCATGTCTGTGTTTATTTCAAATTGAACTTTAAACGCACGCACCGAAGCTTTCGACGTTTTATTGTATGTTGTTTTATTGTATTTAAACTATAAATGTCATATCTGTGAAGCCAGTGATTTTCATTCATTCTTTACAGCCCTTCACAAGTGCACTGCTGAATATTAACCTGCCCGTAGGAACACCACAAAGCACGCTCCTGAGCCACACGCATTCATCGACTTCCAGCATTTCTTACCAGGTGGTCACTCCATATAGTGGGAGGCTGCCCCACACTTCATATTCGCATATTACACTCGTATTATGATGAATGTAAAATTAAGCTTTAAGATAAATAAACTTTTAACGTTTAAGTTGTACTTACCAAGCCTAAGCAATCTCCTTAAGTTGAGGCTTCACTTTCTGATAGCAGGGTGTTTGCGCCTAGTATTCAAACAATCGTGTTCTTTCAGGGTGCTCATTTAGCGCCATTAAAAAAAGAAAAACATTTCTCGATTTCATTTCCTTTGGCAAAAACTGAGCTTCGAAAAATATAATAATAATAATAATAACCAACCAGATGAGAAAACTATATAGATACCCCAAAAATAATAATAATGACGTAGCTGAGCCGGTCCGTAGGGCCCCGAACTGGAAAAGTCCGGGACTTGACGGGCTGCATCACTACTGGCTGAAGGGGTTTGTGGTGTGTCACACTGTGCTCGCCCGACAGTTCCAAGAGGCTCTCAACCAGAAGTCGCTCCCGAGCCTCTTCACTACTGGAATCACTCATTTGGTTCCTAAAGACCAGGTTACCACAGATCCGAGCAAATACCGCCCCATCACGTGTCTGCTGACCATATACAAGACACTAACATCCATTTTGAGCGCGAGAATCCCTCGTCACCTGGAATCAAATCAGGTGATGTCGCGCGCTCAAAATGGATGTCGGGGTGGCGGTCGTGGAACCAAGGAACCACTCCTCATTGACGCGGTCATTGGCAAAGTAGTTAAACGCAACCGTCGGAACTTCTCCGCCGCCTGGATAGACTACAGAAAGGCATTTGACTCGGTGCCCCATACATGGCTAAAGAGGATCCTCGAGCTGTACAAGATTGATTGTACAATTCGAGACTTCCTCGAGCGGTGTATGGGGCAGTGGAGAACGATCCTCTGTCATCTAGGCGAGCGGATGACGGCTGCGGAAAGCCGCATAAGGATAAGAAGGGGTATATTCCAGGGCGACTGTCTGAGTCCAATCTAGTTCTGCCTCCCTTTGAACCCTCTCAGTACTTTACTGGAGGGTTCCGGGAGGGGATTTCAGCTTCGGAAAGGAGGTACAAAAGTGATCCACCTTTTCTATATGGATGACCTCAAATTATTCGCCTCCAGTTGCTCAGATCTTATGGAATTGCTAAACATCACTTGTGAATTTAGCAATTCTATTGGAATGGAGCTGGGGACGGATAAGTGTGCGGTCCTCCATGTTGAGAAGGGTAGGGTTGCTAACTCTGAGGGCATAGACTTATCTATGCCCGTCAACTTAAGGACCCTTTCCGGGGCTGAAACATACCGATACCTGGGTATGTCACAGAACATCGGTATCGATGAGGCTGGTATGAAACAGTCAGTTTGCGACACGTTTTATGCACGCTTGACCAAAGTGTTTAACAGCCTTTGTTCGGTGTGAATAAGGCACACGCATATAACGGCTGGGTCATGCCAGTCCTCATGTATACCTTTGGCATACTCAGGTGGACACAGACCGAACTTAACGCCCTGGATAGAAAAGTCCGCACTACCATGACGTCCCATAGGATGCATCATCCGAGATCGTCTGTAATGAGGCTGTACTTGCCGCGAAAGCATGGTGGGTGTGGCTTCCTGAGCGCGCTCACCATGCATAATCGCGAAGTGTGCAGCCTCCGTAATTACTTCCTGGTGAGATCGGATGATCCATTCTATAATGACGTCATTTCTAGTGATAAAGGACTTACCCCTCTATCCTTAGCCAACGAGCAATGGCAGGACCCGGCAGTACAAAGCATTTCCGACCGGGAGACCGTATGGAAGGAGAAGGAGCTCCACGGGAGGTACTATAGGGTTCTACATAAGCCCTTCGTAGATACAGTCGCCTCCCTCAACTGGCTACGTTTCGGTGACCTTTTTGGGGAAACCGAGGGTTTTGTCTGTGCAATACAGGATCAGGTTATTAAGACCAATAACTATCGGAGTTACATCCTAAAGGATGGCACCGTTGACGTCTGTCAAGCTTGTCGCCATCCCGGGGAGTCACTTAGGCATGTTATCTCCGGTTGTTCGGCGCTTTCTAACTCTGAGTACTTGCACAGGCACAACCTAGTAGCCAGAATTCTACCCCAGGAGCTCGCTCTGAAATATGGTTTTGTGAACCGGAAAGTGACGTATTACAAGTACTTGCCGGAAACAGTGCTCGAAAATGACCGCGCCAGGCTCTACTGGGACCGGGCCATCATCACAGATAGGACTATTCTTGCGAATAAGCCTGATATTGTGCTGATGGACCGGGCACAGTCAAGGATATTTTTGGTAGATATTACCATCCCGTATGACGAGAACCTCGTGAGAGCCGAAACAGATAAACAAACAATATATCTGGACCTGGCTCACGAGGTGACCGACATGTGGGGTGGTCTGCCGGCCGAAATTATTCCTGTAGTCGTTTCTGCGAATGGGCTAATCCCAGTTAGCCTCTCTGGTCATCTGAGGCGACTGGGACTCCGTGACGGACCGCTTCGGGCTCAAATGCAGAAGGCGGTGCTACTTGATACTGCCCGCATCGTCCGCCGGTCTCCTTACCTTTCCCCCTAACCCTTGGCCGTTTGGTCTCCCCTGCCGAGGGCTTCCATCTGGTTGGACTTTTATTAATTTATGTATTTTTGTATTTATTTTATTTTATTGATATTTATGTATATTTATCTTTTCATTTTCGTTTATAATTATATATTTATACATCCCAACCAGATGAGAAAAGTATATAGATACCCCACACAATAATAATAATATTCCACAACTATCATACAACGCCATCTAGTCCCAAGCTAAGCAGAGCTTGTGTTATGGATACTAGACAACTGAAAAACATACTTATATATTTCTAAATACATAAATATTATAGATAAATAACACCCAGACACAGAACAAATGATCGTGCTCATTACACAAACATTTGTCCTGGGTGGGAATCGAAACCCTGACCTCCGGCATAGCAGTCAGGGTCACTAACCACTAGACCAACAGGCATGTCAAAAAGTGTTTTACTCTCTTTTCACAGTTAATTGAACCTGCAGAGCTTTTTGATCGACTGGAGAGGAAAAAGCAGATATTTTCAGACTTCTACAAGATTTTTGTATGTACAATATAATGCCGTTAGTAAAATTACGGTACGGTTTAAGTGGCCTGAGTCTGAGGGGCTGATAATATTAAGAGTGTGATCGCGAAAGTTATTTATTGATACCGCCTACCTTTACCACTACCACCTATTAAAAATCCAACATAGGCCTCCACCGTACATTGCCTCGAAGAGGAGGTATTTCCCATAGTTGCCACCAGTTTGTCAACAGCAGTTTTGTGTTTTTGTTCAGCTGTCATCGGGAAGATGCTGCTGCGTCTGCTTCTCATTTATTTTCCCTCTGTCGCTTCATACTTTATGGAGGAATGGATTTATTTATACCACAGAAAACTAAATAATAAGGCAATGGAGGTCTTGTCACCGCACATGTGACTCGTAAGCCACAGGAGCGTTTGTTCGGTCACCATTGTTGTTTAAATAAATAAATAATGGTGTTTTGAAGCATATCATGAAGCATAATTTGCCAATTTTCAAATAAGGGGATAATATTGCAAAATAAGTGCTTATTGTTTTAAATAACGTTGTTTTTAATGAAATTATATTTAAATAAAATTATTCACCTCCAGTACTACGATTTTCTCCGAAAATGTAACTGTTTTCACATTTCAATATGCATTGATTCTTAAGCTAGTTCATGTCTACGAGTACGACAGCTAAAAACAGGAATGGATTTATGGTATGGACAATAAATAATACCGGAATGGGAATAAAATGCGATTTTTCATTAAATATTTATTTATACCTCTTTTATTCTTTCAAAATTTTTCATATCATTAATCGTTTATCAACTATTATCTGTTTGTTTGTACTTTTAAATTACTTGATAATTTTTTATGCAGTTTAATTACATTGTAAGGATAGTAAACTAAATTCTTCTAATATCTAAATAATATCTTTATTACTTTAAGAATTATTGTTGTTTGAATATAGCATATGCGCAAACACAAAAGTCCTTTGTTAAATGACAACTGGCACTGCCTGCCTAGGAGTAATAGTAATCTGAGATTACTTATGATCTTCGCTGAATTAGAGATGATGAACTAGAGATCAGAGAATCAGAATCATCATTTATAAGTAGTATAATTTGAGAGCAGGCAGCACAGAACACTATTACTCCTAGGCAGGCAGTGCCAGTTGTCAGTTAACAAAGGCCTTTTGTGTTTGGGCATACGCCATGTTCAAACAACAATAATTCTTAAAGTAATAAGCAAACAGCTGTAAACTTTATGTTGTATTGTAGCTTAACTCAAAATCTGTCGATCTAGTATAAAAATAAGAAGGGTAAACGGGGTTGTTTTTGCAGTAATTTACAATAATTTGCCGATTAGCATATTTTCTTAATATTTATTTGAAGTTAATTTTTTTTCTTCAAAGTTACAAGTATGTCAACAAAAGTTTTGATAATGTAAACGATAAGCAATATTATTAGCCTCAGAATGAGGTAATTTTTATCTTAGTAAGACTCAAACTTTGAGAGATATGACTTTTTTCGTAAACGCGTAGAGAGTATCTCGAGAAAAAAAACAAAATGGCTGCCAAATAGAGGGGGAGGGGATTAGACCTCAGTGTGTAGTGTATTTCTACATTAAAATAGCTGTATAATAAGTACCTAAAATATCGCTAGTCCGTGACCGTGACCGTGACACACTGTATGTATATATATATATATAAATGGATATACTTAACCTCAATATTTTATTAATCCACTTTCCTCTAAGACTAAAAGCGTCTATTACTGAGACACTTTCAGTTTATTAGACACTCCTGGACGATCAACAACGCTTAATAGAATGTAATTGAAACGTGCGTTGCGCTGCTCTATGCCCAATATATATATACGAAATGAAACGAAATGTATTTATATATATATATATATATATATATATATATATATAAATACATTTCGTTTTTGAAAATAATATAACCCACATCAAATCATTCACAAGCAAAGTCCGTACAAAGATGTTCATAGATGATCTTATCTATAAAATATATTCCTCGCAGTACAACCCTAAGATATATTGTATGGCAGAAATGAACCTACCGGTAAAACAATCGGTAACTGATGCTTAGCTTATTATTACGGCTCCGTGGCGCTGTGGCTTAGCAATGAGTGGCTGCACTGGGCGCCGCGGGTTCGAATCCTGCACGGAACAAAAATATTTGTATTGCCTACAAATAATTGTTCCAGGTCTATGAGGATGAGGATGTCTGTCCTTGTGCAATTTATGTTTGTAAACTGCCTCCACTATACTGGAGAAAATCCTAGTGTGGGGTAACGTTAAAAAAAACTACCAACTAAAAAAATAAGCCAATGTAGTAAGAAAGAGAGATCCTCCCTGCCTAACCTGCAAAGTAAAGCTATAGAATTAATGCATATAAGTCGATATTTTCATTAAATGTTTATTTCTTCCAGCTTAGAATAACATTACAAAGTTATAATGCAGCTAGTTTAAGTCGTGTTCTATGAAATTGTAACGAAATTTTTAAGTGTACCTAATTTGTAAGTTGGTCAACTGATACTCGCTAACTTAATTCTACTTAGCTATGATAGTTTTCCTTTTAACTTCATTGTATATACTACTATTGTGTATACTTTTCACATTTACAAAAATAGTGGTTTAGTACGTAGAGGAGGGGTGGTGATACACACTCTAATGAAAAACACCACTAAAGCTAAACATTACGCAACAGACCCCAGAATTGAAAAAATTGCTCGTTACTCCATATTTTCTTGAAAGACCTATCCAACGAAATCCTCACGATGGTATAGGTGGGTTAAAAAAATCATCCCCTTCTTACCTGTATCGGAGGTACCTAAAAGAAAAATATTTTTTAAGATTTTGTTTGAGAGTTCTGTAGTTGTGATTAACGTCTCTAAGTATGTCACTTACGTTGTAGCACCTAAGGTCTCTGAGTAAAGTCGCGGAGGGACGGACGGACATGGCGAGACTGTATGGGTTCCTTGTTGCTTGGCTACGAAATCCTAAAAATGAGAATTAATCTTCTATGATATCTATGTCGACTATGTGTTCGCAAATCTGGCCTCTAAAATTTTTAGCACACAGTAGTACATCGCAAGTCAGTTGTCACACATCCACATTGTCAACCACAGGCTTCTAGCCCTCAGCCGCCCAGCGCGCTGCCACGCAATATGAACAAGGTTGCGCACGGCGCGGCGCGGCGCACGCCTTATCATACTTCGAATAATATAATCGACGAGAGTAGCTGATGATGAAAAATTTTCAAAATTGCATAGCAACATGTAATATGGGTATTTATAATTTATACCTCGTTCGCGTAAATTTAAGAAATCATTATACCTCTTTTTAAAAAGCTTATTCTATTCTTAACTTTAATCATACAGATCTTGGTGGGAAAAAGGGGAAATTTTTGATAAATGTAAGCTTTGGGAAAATAAATCGATAAATTATAAAAAATACTCATATTCCGTGGAAGATTGAGCGGTAACTATAAGTAATATCGCATTTGTATGTATAAGAGGTTGATAGAAATTTTTCAAGAATCATTTCGAATATACACACTTTTTATGTTTCGTACGCTCACCTGGGATGGGGAGGGAGAGTGGCTAAAATTTAATTTCGCTCTACAACGTACAAAAGCCGATAGATAAAAGTACTCAATTAATTTTGCCAATTTTTCCATACATTGCTATCTAGAGTGCTTGAATTATAAAGCAATATAAAAGATAATCCACTCGTATTAAAGAAAAATATTTTCTATGAACACCAACACCAGTAGTTCGCGAGTTCAACTCCGTCACGTCCACTCACAGTTCGTTACGTTTCAACTTGGTGTTTGAATACATGCACCGAAACCTTTAGATGCATACTTTACGTATGCTAGATGTTAGTGCATGTTCAATGAAAATATTATCTGACACACATATACATTTTACTGAACGATACCTATACATAGTACATAGTAAACTACGGATTTTGATGCAATTTTTGAACATAGAATGATATAAGAGGATGGTTTATATGTATTATTTTAATTATATAATATAATTCCTCTGAATTTTTGAGTGTGTGAGTAAGTTGATTGGAGAATGGTTTAGAATCACAATCGGACCCAGTAGGTGTCGTTGTTGTCGCGGACTCAGAAATCAACCGCGCGCAGCCCGGGCGTATTGCTGGTAACGTACAATTTTTTTTAAATATTGACATCACAAATTTGAGATCTTGATTCAGAAGCCAGGATGTAGTCCAAGTAAGTGGAATACTAACCTAGATTTTAGTTAGGTATACTGCTAATCTAGGTAGCTTTCGTCTTTCGTAACGAGTACAGCAAAGGTGTGGAAAAATCTGCCGACGCCTGTCTTTTCGCTCGCTTACTATAAAGGCGTCTTCATAAATAGGCTTTTATGATGCTGAGATAGCGCGGTTTACCATCTAGGGCTTCATAAGCACTTATCATTTTTATAGGATAGGGTAACAAACGCGCACACAGTCCATCTGATTATAAGTGATTGCTGTGGCCCGTAGACATCTACATCAATCGTCGATTACAAATCAAATAACAGGTGCAGACTAAGATGAAATGCCTCGTTTCCAGTAAAAAGGGTCTCCTTCTCTACACTTACTATACAAAACACAGCAGAATTAAGCAACAATTTAACTTTGGTATTAATTGGTCCTTCCCGGGTCAAGCCGATCCATTAATGCTACAACTATAAAAATACGTACATAACATAATACCGTTAAATGAGATGAGACCATCAGATGGAATTGTCCAGCACTGGTTTATTATAAGTTAAAAAACAACACTAGCTGCATATTCCTATTTTATTTCATGACTGAATTTAGAAATAAATTTTAAATTATTGTTGTATTGTTTTATCTAAGAGTTATAAAAGTAGGATATAAATGTACCTAAATACTATTCATACGTGAGCAACTCTTATGATAACACTTATGTTATCACAGTAAGCAGTAAGAGAAATTAGCGAAATTCCGTAGCCGTGCACTGAGTTCTTATTTCGTTTAGGAAATAAAGTGTGTTACTGTTAAATATTTATATAAGTACAAAACGTAATATGTAGGAATAGAACTAAATAAATTACGGCAAATCTTCTTGGAATAAAATTTCTTTCACTTCACACGTCTTTCATCTACATATTAACCAAGACAAATCGCCATATGTGAAAAAGAATTTAATGTGTGAATATCCGACTAGACAATATCATCGTACACTTGTACATAGTAAACATAAACAATTCAGTTACAATAGTGAATATCAATTAGAATAATTATATTTCGATAACCTTTGTGACTACTGGAAAACTTTCGTTTAAGCCTCATGGTTAGCTCAAAGCTTTAAATTATTCATAAGTTGAAAACTTGTGTTGTTAACTATTAACATTTAAGGACAGACGAGGACATGCGGATACACTTTATAGGAAGTTACATCTGTTTTATACAATAAAGGTGACAATCGAACTCAAGTAGATAAGTGAATGTTGTGGCGTTTTCATCCCTGAGGCCTAAAATGGGCGAGTAAAAATGTTTGCGAGTTTCATAATGATTTCTTATATTTACGCAAATACTGCACAAAGAATAAAACTTATTTAATGGATTTTATCGCACTTAATTTTAACAATAATTATATTAGGACTGTCCCAACCATTATGTCAGATTTGATAGATCTCAATTCTTCCCAAAAGAAAACCGACCCTAAAAAGACACTTGCATGCACATCTAAATGTTTATTAAAAACAATTTCAAAGGTAAAGTATAAGCATTTTCCATTAACAGGGTTCACAAAAATACAAAAGAAAAAAATTTGTTTGTTGTTAGTATAAAAGAGGTTACAACCTTTTGTATAATAATTTAAAATTAAACTATAACAGACTGCCACAGGGCAAACAGATGTATACTTCTCAGCATTGTCTTCTTCAGTCATCTCTTTTATTCATCATATGGGACCGTGCAGACAGGACCCGTCTGGGAGAAAAAATTCAATCATTTTTTTAAATAATAATATAAGGAATACTTTGAATACTTTTAATTAATACAAAACACATACCACATATACTGTAGCGTGACAAGTTCCAGTTATAACATTTAAATTTACATCCCATGTCGCTACAAAATGCAGAAATTCATAAAACAGATTTGTACAATTACACAGGTGGAAAGGTTCTTTTCTATCTAACTTATACATTAGATAATTTTTGTTGATACCACCCTGAAAAGGAAACAGGTTCGGAAGGACCAATTTAAAATGAACCAGACGGGCTGGAACGTTCGATAAAGAAACAGAAGGGAGGAATCGAGGCTTCTCTCGATCCGGCCTCCATAACGCCTACGTTGGGTTCGGGAACAACGTATGTGATCTCCGCAACGGAGTAACACACTAGGGCGATAACCTCTTTCTTTTTCAGCAAGTAGGTTCAGACGGAGATTACGGGTCTTCCGAAGTCGTCCCGGTCCCGACGCCTTAATTCTTCGATGTGGACTGTATAACTTTAGGGATGAATTACTTGGGAATAAAACAGCAATTATCTTCAAACCGTTCCGTGAGAGAGTAATCACTTTTCCCTATCACTTCCCTACACTTTTTCTTCTTATTGACTGCTGGTTCTTCACTTTTCCCGAAGGATTTTCTTATTTTTCCGAACTAATTCCCCGAACTATTTCCCCGAACGAATTGCAATTTTTTTTTTGCGCCCGAAGCAAATATGGGCAACCCTCCGGAAAGCGGGAGAGGGAGGTTGGGAATGCTCATAGCATACCACGCAGCCGGCTGCGTGGTTATGTGGCGACTTTTACCCACTAAACCCAACCTTTTAGGAATTGGCTTAACGATCTGACTAGAGATCTCTAAGCCGTATACGAACGCGACCCTCCTTGGCAGAAAGGAGGGCGCAAGCGGCGATAAGCAGCTTAGAAGAGTGCCTAACTAAGGCAGATTAATGGATGTGTTATGGAGGCTCGGCCTGAGCCGCCAGGAGGCAGTTCAGGTCAGCCGAAAGCTTGTTGGGGGGGTCCGAGAGAGAGTTTCTCGGTCTGCGCACACTATAGCGAGTGTGAATAGGGGCTGCATAGGCAGCTGTCTCACGAATGAGATGATTTGGATGGGACTCTGAGGCTTTGAAAAATCTCTCAGAGAGTGATTTAAGGAATTGCTGGATTGTTGGGAGCTCTAAGTCTCGATGTAGGTTGGCATTACGGACATAATAGGGCGAGTTAGTGGCCCTGCGACAGAATAGATTTTGAACTATTTGAAGTTCATTTATAGCTTTGGGCTTAGCATGTGCAAAAATGGGGGCCGCGTAGGTCATGACAGGTCGTATGCAGACCTTATATAGGGTTTGCTTGTTGCGGAGGGACATTTTACTGTGTCTGCCTAACATGCTGTTGAGCCTACCCATGTAAAAACGTGCGGTGCGAGTAACCATCTTGATATGGGGCTCGAAAGTGAGCCTTGCATCAAGGGTGACGCCTAGGTATTTGGCTTTAGTTTGCCATGGGACAGGGGTTCCTAACATCCTGATTGGCGGAGTGGTGATGAGACGACGTCGTTTATATTCGAAGCAAACGGCGGAGCTTTTCTCCGGGTTTACGTCGATACGCCATTTTTGGAACCAAGCTCCTAAGTCGCTTACTGACTTTTGAATCTTGTTCCGAATCTGTGGTAGTGAGTTGCCTTTGGAGTAAAGGGCTGTGTCATCTGCAAAGAGGGCTAGTTTGACACCATTCGACGAGATAGGGATGTCGTTGGTGAATAGTATGTATAGGAGGGGAGCAAGCACAGAGCCTTGAGGGACACCGGCTTTTATTTGACGGGTAGAGGATAGCGTGCCTTCGTGTCTAAAACGAAAGGTACGATCCTTCAGATAGGAGGCTACAAGGCGAACGAGACGGTCTGGGAGGCCTAAGTCGTACAGTTTGTAGATAAGGCCCTCGTGCCAGACTCTGTCGAATGCCTTGGCTGTGTCAAAGAAGACCGCGATGGTTTTTTGACGGCGAGGGTAAAAACCGCTGAGGATGTATTCCACTATGCGGTGAACTTGTTGGGGGCACGAGTGTTTGGCTCGAAACTCGAATTGTTGTGGGATGACAAGAGGGTCGCCGTCTGTGGGAAACAAATGGCGCCTCAAGCGCACGAGAATGACTCGTTCGAAAAGTTTGCCCATGGCCTTGAGGAGGCTGATGGGACGGTGATTGGAGGGGAGGTGGAGAGGTTTGCCTGGCTTGGGAATGCCAATGACAGTTGCCTCTTTCCAAGAGGTGGGAAAATAACTGAATTCGAAGCAGGCGTTAAAGATAATGGCCAGTAAGGCGATTACCTGCTCCGGGAAGTGTTTGAGGGCTTGGTTGGAGATACCATCCGTACCCGGTGCTTTTTTGGGCTTAAGTCCTTTGATGGTAGATGAAATCTCATCTTTGGACACAGTGATAGGGTCAGAGGCGGTAGGGGGCGAGTTCCTGCGTCGGATCTCGTCCTCCACTAGTTGAATATGTAGGGGGTCAGTGGGTTGTGAGCTAGGAGAGCATTGAGCGGCAACGCTGTCCGCGAAGCACTCAGCCTTTTCTTCGTCTTCAAAGGCAATGGAGCCGTCGGGACGAGACAGAGGGGGAGTATGGGTTATAGCGTCTATCCGGAGGGCTCTCGCCATCCGGTAGTACGCTGTGTGAGAGGGAGAGATTTTCTCCATGAGATCACCCTTTTCGTGGTCTCTGTAGTCTTGGAGGCGGTAACGCAGTTTGCGTTGAAGGCGGTGTGCCGCGAGTCTATATTCAGGAGTGGGATAGCGTGCAGCTCTACGGAGGGCAGCTTTTTTGGCTTTTAACAGGTTGCTAATATCTAGGGGAAGACTAGTTTTAGCAACCGGGACAACTTTTTCATTCTCTTTAAGAGAGGATGTTATAAGTGAGGTGAGATTTTCGATCGCGGTGTCTATTTTCCCCGCACTGTCGAGGGCGTCGGAAGAAAGGGTTATGGGAGGGTCCGGAGAATCTATAGCCGAGACTTCTTGAAGCCCTTCCAGTTGGTGTAGGTTTTGGAAGTGGGAGTTGGAGATGGCTGATGGCCAAGAAGGAGGGATACAGGACGGTGGTCGGATCCTAGATCGTCGAGAGCCTCGATTGCTCTAAGGTTAAGGGAAATTCCTTTAACTAGAGCAAAATCTAGCACATCAGGAGCGTAGGTAACAATGTCGGGATAGTGGGTGGCAGTGAGGGGGCTGTAGACAGTCAGGTCGAGAGACTGAGTGATATTGAGCAGCACCCTGCCACTACTGGTAGTAGTTCGGCAGGCCCATTCAGTATGCTTGGAGTTAAAATCTCCAAACATAATGACTGAGTCGCCTAATGCAAGGATGGCTTCGAAATCACTCTTGACGGGGAGTGTTCCGCTAGGGATATAGCAGGAGGCTATAACGATTGACTGGTGTCCAGTCATGGCTAGTCTAGTGATAGTGGCTTCCATACTGGTAAGCGACGGAGTAGATATGCGGGAGCAATGAAGGGACTTTTTGTGATAGATGGCAGTACCGCCGCCTTTGCGGTCGGGTCTATCGTTACGTATAAGTGAATAATTTTTAATAGTAAGGCCTTTAGAGACCTTGGGGCTGAGATGGGTCTCCTGTAGGAGTAAGAGATCGGCTTCGCGATCTCCTAGAAAAAGCCTAAGCTCTGGGAGGTTATTTCGCAGACCGCGGATATTGAATGAAACAAGCGACAAACCCTTTGGTTTGATACGACCGTGAGATATTGCGGGAGCAGAGGGCTCCGGCATAATTTAATTACAAGGACCTTAGAAGGTTGATGTGCTCGGTAAGAGCAAGGAGGCGGCCCTGAGGGGACTGAGCTGTGCTCAGTTTACCCGCAAGGATGAGGATTTCGTCCAAATTGATTCTATTGAGTGTGTTATACACTAGGTTTAGAGACTCTACAACAGAGTCTGTCTGTTTTTTTGGGTCGGCGGAGGGCCGCGGGATATTTGATTCCTTTTGGAACCAGGGGTTTATTGGAAGCGGCGCTGGCTGAGTGAGCGGAAGGCTCATAAGGGGCCGAGGAGGGCCCTGAGGTGACCGATATGGGCCCTGTGGGGGCCGATAGATGCCCTGTGTGGGCTGAGATGAGCCCTGAGGGGGCTGGGGTAGGGGCTGGCCCTGGCTGGGCTTGCGGCTTACAAGAGCCGGGAAGGTTCGGTCATTGACCTGTGGTGGAGCTTTGCGGCTCGGAGGTGGGCGAGGGGCGCGAGGGCAACCTCGGAAATTGGCCGGATGGCCTGTTTGTCCGCAGAGGACACATGAGGGTGGGGATTCGGCGTTTTTGAGCCGTGGGCACTCTTTCGAGTGATGGGGTTCTAGGCACTTATTGCACCTGGGTGGAGCTGAGCAGTTGGCTGCCGCATGTCCATAGAGTTGGCAGCGGTGGCACTGCGCTGGGTAACCGCGCCGGTGAGGGGCTTCGACCTTAACACGCGACAGGCCGCACACAGTGCGTACCTCGCGGAAAATGGCCTTCGCCTCCGGCACATTGGTGAGAACGAGGAGGGCGAGGTTAAACCTTTCGCCCCTGCTGCTGTGCATTTTATGCACACCTTCAATGGGGAAGCCTTGGGATTTAAGGTCTTCCAGAATGTCTTCGTTTGCGAGTTCATAGGGAACTCCGCGGAGGACTGCCTTGATTTTCCTTTCTTCGGCGAGGGCGTATGTGTGGTAGGACACACGCTCGGCCGTGAATAGGCGGGTTATGTTTCGGAAGTCTTCTATAGACGCCGGTATAATTTTTATGGCCTCACCGACATTAGTGGCTTGGTCATATTTGAAACCCTTATCGTAGAGGGTTTTGGACAATTGAGTAAATTTCGCCTTGTCTCTGAGAAAGACAGGGGGCGGGATTTGGTTTTTGGCCAGTTTGGGAGCGCAGCGGGTTGCTGGCTTGGCGGTATTGTCTTTCGACTGTGAAGCGGCAGCGTTTGGGGCTGCGGAAGTAGAGGCAACGGTGGGAGCTGCGGAGGTAGAGGCAGCGGCGGAGGGAGTGCGGGCGGCGGCGGCCGCTGAGGCGGGGGGAGTGCGAGAAGTGGCAGCGCGTTTCGGGCCGCGCTTAGATTTCACTAACGTGAATTCGGCTTGGGAGTCGGTTATGGTTCCTTCGGAGTCTGAAGAATCCGAGGAGCCGGTGGAGCTGAGGGCGGTCCTCTTCCGGGAGGATGAGGTAACGGACGTGGTGTCCGAGTGCTCCATATCGGAGTCGGGGGACGCGGGCGAGTCGGATTGCGGGGCAGCCGCTTGGGTCGCGAGGAAAGCAGCGACGGCGGGCGGGGGTACACATGCCTTAGGGGCACGGGGGGTGAGATTGATCGAGAAGCTATCAAGGTCTACGCCTTGGGTTTTTAAAAATTGGTGGGAAAGAGCCAAAATTTGGCTAGCATCCATGGACGACATGTTGATCTGGACGGGGGGTGACGTTTTATTCTAAGAAGACTGGAGGTCCCTGTTCTGAGAAGAACAGGGCCTTGGGGGCAGATGGGGAGGACTGACGATCTATTCCAGAAGCTGGGGTCCCTATGTTCTGAAAAGAACAAGGGCTTGCTCTGAGAAGAGCAAGAGACGATCTTCTAAGGATAGTATACACAACATACTGTTATTATACTGTTATGTATAACGAAAACAATAACAATAACAGAAAAATTAACAAATAAAACAAAACAAGCAAAGCGCGTTCAAGCCTCCCCGCCGGAGCAAGGGGGCAGGAACGATGCGAAAACAAAGTGACTCACCAACGGCGTCTGCTCAGCCGGTGTTAGCCGGGGAGAGCGGGGCGCGCGGGCAGGCGGTTGCGCTACCGAAAGGTCGGAGGCGCGAAAGAACTGTGTGCACGACCGCTCGGGGGCGGCGCGCAAACGGAACTGTGTTGAATTGCAAACGTTAATTGTCTTCTGCACGCACCTAGGTACGTGTAGGTATCGGGCCTCGGGGTGTCCCCCATTGCCCGGGTGTCCTCATATCCCATCACTATGGGACAGTCATTTAGCCTATTATGTTGAATTGCAATACGTTGTCGTCTTCACGTACCGAGGTACGTGCCGGTATCGGGCCCCGGGGTTATACCCCACTACCCGGGTATCCTCATACCCCATAACTATGGGGCAGTCATTTGTTGCCTATCTTGGCGTGGTTTTACTGCATTGAAAAATGCAGCCGGATAAGAATTTTGCTTTCCGTAGTTTACTGACTACGGAAAGGGAGGTAATCAATAGAGGTTATCAATAGAGGTTATCTATAGTCAAAGAGTTGGCCTTTCTGCGGCATTGTGGGTTGTTACTCAACTCTCTAATCACATATAGAGAGGAGTTCTCTTGGAAGAGGTCGCCCGTCCGGTGGCCGGGTATGTAACGGCGCAAAGCCGTTCAGGTGTTCATGTGGCCCGTTATCGGCACGGTCAAACATGCCGCGCGCTAACCGGGCCACGAAGTCGGTGATAGTCTCGACTTTCAGATCGGCCGCTATGACGTCATTCCGGACGTAACGACCTGCTCCGACAATCGTCCTTAATGACAGGTTCTGCTGAGCCTGTAATCGCCGCCTCAGAGGGTCGCTCAGAAGCGCGTACCAGGCCGGAGCAGCGTAGGTGGTGATGGTCCGGATATACATCTTGTATATCCGGAGCTTGGTTTTGATTGGCAGCTTAGATGCCAGTACCGGACGAAGCATCGCCCGCGCACATCTGGCTTTGCGGACGACGAAGTCGACGTGCGCAGTCATGCGCAGCGCCCGGTCGATCCGGCATCCTAGGTATATCACGGCCTTCTCGTACGCGATCTTCTGGCCGTCGAGAGTTAGTGGTGGTGGTAAATTTCTGAGGCGACGGGTGAGCAGAGCGGTCGTCTTACCAACGTTGACGACCATCCTCCACTCATTCAGCCATGGTGGCAACAGGTCCAGCAGACGCTGCATTTTGGCAGTGGCTAAATGGGCTCTTCGGGACGAGGTGAAATAGGCGCTATCGTCCGCATATAGCGCCAGCTCAACATCGTCCTCCCATTCTTGCAGCCTGCCTGCCAATGTTGGGATGTCGTTTGTGTATGCCGCGTACAGGACTGGAGACAGACAACTGCCCTGTGGGACGCCGGCACTGATGGTTCTTGTTGCGGACTCGGCGTCCTCTACGCAGACGTAGAACTTCCTGTCTTCCAGGAAAGACGCCATTAACCGCAACATAGCAGGGGGGACACTGGTCTGTTCGTGTAACTTGTATAGTAATCCTGAGTGCCACACCCGGTCGAACGCTTTCTCGATATCGAGAAAGACGCCCAACGATATGCGGCCACGATTGTACTCTGCCGCAAGCAGGTGCAGCACTCTAGTCAACTGTGTGACTGTAGAGTGACCCCTCCTGAATCCGTGCTGCTCCGCCCGAAGTTGGATGCACGGACGGAGACGTCTTAGCAGCAATCTTTCAAACAGTTTAGCTATGTGTGGTAATAGCGTAATCGGCCTGTAACTGGAAGCTTTACGCCTGTCCTTCCCGGGTTTCGGTAAGACGATAATTTTACCTTTTTTCCATTCCTCCGGGAAGTGGGATGTCCGCAGTATCCCATTGTAGAGTCGACCAATCTCTACTAGGACTTTGTAGGGCAATTGTCGGAGTGCAGCGTTGGTAATCCCGTCGTGTCCGGGCGCCTTCCTCGGTTGCAGGCAGGTTACTGTCCTCCGCAATTCGGCGGGGGAAATGAACCACTCTCCTGCAAGAGGCGGCGCAGGTGACGACAGGAACTCCTGTACGCGGCTCTCCTTTAATGTATGAAGCTCCATATACTCCGCACTTGCAGGATTCGGCATAAATTGCTCCTCGAAGTGCTCTCCTAGGATATCCGCTCTGCCCTTGGCATCATAGCATCGTTCGCCCGCGATGTTGGTAAGCGGGCAAACGGGAGGTCTGGTTTTGGTTAACTGTCGATTCAGTTTATAAAGCGACGCATTTTGTTCTTCCGCCTTCCATATGCGCCGCTCCCAGGCCTCTCCTCTGTAGGCCCGGACTGCAATCGACAGCTCCTCCGATAAGGTGTTAAATTGTGCTTTTATTCTTGGGCAGCGAGTACGCGCCCAGAGCCTCCTAAGTGCTCTTTTGCGCTTTATTTTAATATTAATTTCCCGCGGCAGATCGTCACGCCTTTCTGTGATCGGGACGATCGTAGAGGCCGCGTGGAGGGCCTCCTGGATGTTTTTGGTGATTCTGGTTGCAGCGGCCTCTACGTCGTCCGCTGTATTAATTAATTGGTGAGCTGGAGGTCTCGCTTGCAGATGTTGTGCATAGCGCCTCCAGTCAATGCGTGTCTTAAATGCTCTGGGCGGCGTAGTCACCGCCTTAGTGCCAAGGGTTATCAGAATCGGGAGGTGCTGTGAACTCAGGTCGTATAGCACCTCTACCACTACCGGGTAGTTGACGTTCCTGGAGAGCACGATGTCTAATACATCCGGATGTTGTCTCGGATCAGTCGGAACGTTAGTTGGTTCTTCAGGACCTAAAACGTCGTAGTTGTTACTCTCAGCGTCTTCATATAGTGCACGACCCGGCGGGGTGATCACTCTGGACCCCCACGCCGGGTGTTTGGCGTTTAGGTCCCCGGCGATTATGGTGGGTGTATCGCCTTCCATTACTGTCCGGATGTCTGAGGAGCAGAATGGAGTCCCTGGCGGGCGGTATGCTGCGTAGATCCTTAGTTCCTCGCCCGCCGCCTCCATTCTTATGCCGATTGAACGCATACTCTGGTACGATGGTAAATCCAGTTCTTGGTGGACGATGTCCCTCCTCACAAGAACCGCCGTCCCTCTATAGGCGACCCCTTGAGGGGTGACTTCGTCCCTTCTATATAGATGGTAATTTGGCAGCTTGATATGCGTTTTTGGGTTTAGTTTTGTCTCGCCCAGCAATATGATGTGCAAGTCCTGTTGCTGGGCGACAGTGCGGAGTTCATGGAGCTTCTGCTGGACACCGTCCGGGTTCCAGTAGAGGAGGCGCAGATTACTCTCCTCCGTAATGCCTTGCAAGTAGATTTGCCAGCGCCTTCATGATCGCTGTTACTGGATCCGTCCCGGCTCTGATGTCCGCCAGGACTTGCGTGCCGACCTCGATAGCAATACCAACTAGACGTTGTATGGCATCTGCTGTCTCGAGGCCGGTGGTGGGTGCTTTCCTATATGAAGGCGTTGGCAATTGTCTCGGGTGTGGTTCCTGGTCCTGCCCTCTTGGCATGTGGGTGGAGCGCGCTCTAGCTATAGAGCGGGCTCTACGTTCTGGTAGGGCCCTTTCTGGCACTCCACCCACTCCTTTGGTCGTCTCCCGAGTAATCTGCGCCTGTGAGGCCACTGGTGCTGATGGTGTCGGGGTAGAGGTAACAGCCTGAGGAGGCTGCGACTTTTTCCTGCTCCTCTCCCGCCTCCTCTTCTTAGAGGGCTGCCGTTCTGTGGCAGGGTTGGCGGGAGGCTGTAGAGTCGCCCCGGTGGTTGCCCTTGGCTCGATGGGTTCCACCGTTTCCTTTGGTGTTACGGGTGGGGGGGGGGGGGCTGATTGCCTGCCCTTCCCTGTAATGGTTGCCCACCCGTCTTGCTGGATGGTCACAGCTTTCGGGCGACTCTGGGGGATCCTTTTGGGGGCCTCCGGGAGTAGCCCCGGTAAGGTTATCCCCTGCCTCCTGGCGGTCCTCCTCAGGACTGGGCAGCGGCGGTCGTTTGCCGTGTGGTTCTTACCACAGTTGGCACATTTGGGTTCCTCATCCCTACCCCTAGGGCAAAGGCTTGCTATGTGCTCCCCGGCACAGCGCACACACCTCACTGGCCTGAAGCAGTTGGCAGAGGCATGCCCGAAGGCCTGGCATCTGTGGCATTGAGCTGGTCCTACCTTCCTTTGCCAGGCCTCGATGACGACTCCTCTCATATAGAGGAGTTCGTCGATGTTGTATAGGTTCTGGAGCTGCTCCAGGTTCAGGTGGTCTAATTGGGCGAAGTAGATGCAGCCAGGTCTGCCTCTACGTGGTGGAATCGCCTTGACATACTTGATTGGGAAGCCCTTTGCCCTTATGGCCTCCTCTATGTCCTTAGTATCCGTGCCCATAGGTAGCCCCCGGATGCCCACCTTCGTGGGTTTATCCTCCTCCGGGGTATAGCAATACCAGGACAGGGTTGGTGTCTCCTTGCTCAGCTCCACCATATAGCGCTGAACTGTACGGAACTCGTTGGCACTCTGCGGCGTGAACCGTACGCCTTTCCCGAACGGACGGGCATTCAAAGGGTGGCCCAACATTCTGTTGAGCTCCTTAAAATGCCTCGTCCAGTCCGGTAGGCATTCAGCTACTATCGGTGGATATCTCGCTTTTTCCTGGTCGGCAGGCTTCTCAATAGGCACTGCCACCGGTTGTGGTCTTGGCACTGCTGATGCAGCTACCGTATGGGCATAGCTGGTAGATGGTCGTTGACCATCGTCCTGCGGAAGCCCGGACGGGTTTGTAGTAGCCACTGGCGATGATCGGCCAGCGGATGCAGCCAGGGTTGCATAGGTGGTTGACCCCCAGCTGAAGGACTCTTCGCCCCCCTGCTCATACTGGGCAGAATCTCGGCTACGGCGATCTGGTGATATAGAGCGAGGGTGGGGTTGTGGTGGAGAAGGCGACTTCCGCGGTGATCTAAGCACCTTCTTCGTTGTCACCACCTGGTGGTATACTTCATCATCAGATGAAGATGGAGTTTCGTCGGACGACTGCTGGGAGCCAATCCGTTGTCTCTTCTCGAATAGAGAGGCTTCAGTCTCGGGTGGTGTGTGGCGTCTGGCCGTTTTCTTGGCCCGCTGTTGTTGGGGCGACGGTTCCTGCCTAACCGTGTGCTCAGACACGGCTGGCGTGAGCGCGACGCTCGTTGCGGGCTCTTTCTGCGGCGAGACGGGTTTCCGCATAGGGATATGGGAGAACGCTGGCACCGTTCTGGTGCGCTCCGGGTTCATTATATCCCTAATTACAAGAGGTCTCTCCAACACTCCCTTCTTATCCGGTGGTTTTTTAGACTTGGGGGGTGGTTCCCCCTTGTCCCTACTCGACATGCTAAATTACTATCTAGCTTGCCAGTTGTACTCTACGTGGCCCTATCTATGTAAATGGTGAGATTATATAGATGACTGTCTTCACTTTGGGCACTGCCTACCCCTTTTGTCAACAAAAGGGTTGGGGGAAGTGCGACGGTGGCACTTTATGACGCGACTAGGCACTAGATGCACGCAACGCATAAAGTGCCAAGAATCACCTAGGGGCCGGTGACCTCGACGCCTCACGGAATCACGGGACTCGACGTGGGCGGAGTTTGTCGTACCGGCGGTTATTTGCAGCCACTGTAATACTGCAAGTAACGCACACCTAGGAGATCCTTTAGAGTTGAATTGCAATAAAACCCGTTCACTAAGCTACCCCCAGAGCTATACGCGAAAGTGAGCCGCGCCATTCGCGTGCCTGCGCAACTTAATAACATGAATTTGTACTATTACTCTCTCACGTTTCACTTAATTTCTTTATTCACATAAGTCATACACAAATACAAGTTATCTATTTAGATAGCACAAAACAATATCTACACCATGATATACATTATATTTTCGTATCACAAAAGTTCTTTGATTTATAAAACAAAATATGCCTATTTTAATCACAAATTCAAAGTCCGAACTTCTTAAATATTTAACACAGAAAGTTAAAACAATGTTTCCCACTTGAATTTATACATATGTTAACTAATACAATAGTTTAATTTACATTTTCTCTATTTATTTCACTATTTAAAACACTTTTAAATTTCTTATACAAAACTATCATCATTTCACTTATACACAGGAATTTTCACATAAATATAACACAGAATTCACCTTTTTAGCACGTACAATCAACCTGAAAAAAAAAACCTTTACATAAATTGCTGAAATTACAAACATTTTAAATTTTTACATATTCGGCCTCCTAGGGGCGTGGTCAGCGTGCTTCCGTGAACTCACACTATTTGAGCAACTAACTTTGCACGGCTCTCGGCTATCAGAAAAAATGAAAGTCTGAAATACACTTAATTTTAACAATATTAGGTAAATAAGTGCTTCTACATAATTTTCAAACTGTAGGAAACTATCTCTGATAAGATTCTTATCAGTTATCATGTCTCTTATCAGATAACAATACAAGTGAATGTTTTCATTAATCGATCATAACAAATAGGCATTTGTTTTCGTACAAAACGTATCATACTTATACAAGACAATACTTATGCAATTAACTTCCGTTAATTCTGTTTATGCACAGAGTGATCATCTCGACCGGGGAACAAATCCGATCTCTAACTTCACTTTAATATTCCTTTGAATTTACATCGTTGGAAAGACGATTTCAACCGGGGAACAAATCCGGTAACATAATTTATATCATAAATTCCCTATATGAATTTATTGAAAGATATTACTTAGAAAACAGTAAACTAGTCCGGCCTGGGAGTCGAACCCAAGACCTTCATATCATTAATTCGACATTCCTTTAAGATTTAACTAAGCATTTTCTTATCAGAACATTTCTATTGGACAGTGAGTCTTTGAAAAGTTATTCGTCATCGGTTGACTTAACAAACTGAAATATTCTTATAGGCGCGTCGCCAACACACCCGCTTACACATGTTTTTTCTGCCTATTAGCACTACACTCACAGCTGTTTTTCATTTTGCAGGGATAGAGAGCTGATGTGTTTCTATTTGAAGAGTTCAATCACCAATATCATTATAAGTTATGTGCCATTTTATTATATATTTATTAAAATTATTTTTCTTTATTATTTCCATTAATAAAAATAAGGTAAATAATTATACGCACTCGTAAACGATACATCAAATTTAATGAATCTATATAATAAAAGAATAAAAGACGTCTTGTACCTACACCATGAGGAATGAACTTTCGTATTTAATGTTCTGATTATTATTAAATAACATATATTTTAAATGAGAATTTTTACATGACTCATATTTAATGAAAGTGAATACCCTAGACCAAAGACACCTACATTTATTTTATATTAAGGATTAAACAGCACAATACGTTGCCACCCCTAAGGACTAAGTTAAAGTGTCTTGTTTACAATAAAAAGGGTCACCGGTTCTCTACACTCACCATACGAAACGTAGCAAAATTGAGTTGCTATTTTAAACTTGTATTCTGTGAGGGCATGGTCCTACCCCGGTCAAGCCGACTCATTGATGCTACATATAGGGGTTAAGTGAAAACACCGTTGAATGGACGTTGTGAACAAATGAATTGTTCAAATAAAGTAAACCAACCTAAGGTATCGTTTAGTTGCCTGACAGTCATAAAGGACTACTGTAAGAAAAAATATTTCTAAAATAAACTCACGACCTGTGATTACTCTGACAATGTAACGCTTTTTGCTAATGTTAGCTATATTTTGGCTATTCGGAAATACCGAGTTGCAAAAAGTTGTACGTCTTAGCGAGAAATTAAGATGCGCATTTTTAAATGTGAACGTGGCCTCTGATTTTTAAAATGATGTAATTTTTCGATCTCCAAGTGTGACTGTGTGAACTAGAACTCCAAATTTCTGAGCAAATACTGCTAGTCCAGCATTACGTGCATCACGATTTTTTAATTTATATTTCCAGTATCCCATAAACGTTCATGATTTCGATATATCTTAATTAAATCAGCAGAACCGATTTTGCAATCACCTTGATTCATTTTTTAATAAACACTTTTCTTCTAAAATGTTCAACACTGGAATGAAAAACTTGCCATTGCAAATACGAGAAATAAAATGACACAATCACTTACAAGGTCGTATTTATACAAGTTATAACTTGAAAGCAATTATCTCCTAAACATACTTGGTTGCCCTTGGCTTATGGTATAAACAAGAAAACACTGGCATTTTTTTCTTGTCAAGGCGTTGCTTTAGTCAAGTTACTTAAGCACAATTCTTGAATGGTAATTTTTGGATTCAATAATTGCTCTAATATGTACAAAAATGGCATCATATAATGGGCCTTAAACAAGATATAATGAAATTAATTTTATATCTTTAATCCTTAGAATTTGCAGAATGATTAATTATTTCTTATGTATACGCAAACATTTTATATCTATATACTCCCAACATTTTAAATGCTTTGACATTATTCAAGTTTTATTCATATTATATTAAGGTTTCAGCAGGATTCAAGTTGGAACTCGAATCCTGCGTTTAAGCTTTGAACTGCCAAGCCTCCATGAAACCTATTCATTAAAGTAATCTTCGAAATAATCTGAAGAAGCAATAATACCAAAAATAATAATCGCCTTTATTGAAATCTATTTACAGCTCAGATTTCATTCCCTTGAGGTTAAGCTATTGCATAGCTTCTATCGTGGGCCTTGAGCGCGGGGACCGAATCCAGAAATTCCGTAACGAAAAAAACCTCACGCTCCCCACTCCGCGGGTACGGAGGTGTGGCGTTGAAAGCCGTGCATCGTCTAACGTCGTTTCAGCTCGGCAGACTTCGGCACTCGGCAGACTTCGGCACGGTTTTGTGTGCGTGCGACTAGTCGTATGCGTGTATACACTGGCTGCTAACTGAATGACAAAAATTCCTGAATAACCTACATGTATTGTAAGATATTAAAAATATTTTAAGCAATATTAACTTCTCATTTATACAATAAGAGAAAAAAAATTGTTTTCTTATCGGTCACCACGCTCAAAAAGTGTAACTTGATTTAATATCAAAGACTTAACTGCATAAATAAAATAAATAATTAATTATAATTGCATGAGTTGATGAAAAATGCTATGCAATAGCTTTACCGCGGCAGTCCCCGAGTGCCACACGTCTTTTTTTTCCTTAATTTAAAATCTCACTACGTTTCCTTCAATCAAAGTTATTTGCATTTAATTAATAGTACAATCAAATTTCTTGACTGTAAAGTTGTATGGTTAAGATAAATTTATTGCAAAATCTGTTACCGTTTCGGTGACGATTATCTGCTTTACGAAAACTTGTTTACATGTTAGAGTGACTAACATTTTAAAACTATCTATATTGTTATTCTTCCTGAGTCCGATAATTGCAACAATGTGTATAAAAAATGTACTGCTTTCATAATATACATTTATTTTAAGCCAGAGTAACTAACGCAGCACAACTAAGCTGAAGTGTCAATGGCCGGCAATTTAGCTCGGATAATTGACAACCGATGAAGAAAAAAGGTTCTCGACTTGCAACCCTGTACCGTCAATTGAAGTGTAAGGCGGCTGGCCAATATACCGTGTGATACGAGATGCAGGAAGTCAATTAATGCCGGTGGCTCAGGACCGCGCTTTGTAGCAGTCTTTGGGCGAGGTCCATGCATCAGTGGACTTATGAAAAACTCTAATGATGATGATAATCATTTTTCCACAAGTATAATTTACTGCAGCTTAGATTTTAGAGTCAAATTATACACACGAATAAGAATATTCAGTGGCTTGAATACAAAATCACCAGCTGTGTACGCGTACCTGTGCACCAGCAGTGCAAGTGCCCTGTTGGCGCGTCTGAAACTACAATCGCAAACTACCGTTCTAAGCGTAGAGATAAAGGAGAAGCCTACGCCCTTTAGCGAACTTGCTAAAGTTATTGCCGATTATGAGACTATAGATCAAAAAACCATAAGGGAAAACACCAGGAGAAAAGACTTTCATAATAAAATCATCCCTCGTATGGTTATGACTAGACACTCTTCTCATTTTCAATCAGTGCTTCTGTTTAATAGATTACCTATTGATTTAAAAAAATATGTTATACTAGAGTAGCTTCAAAAATATTTTTAAAAAGTTCCTACTGGATAAATGTTATTATAGTGTTGACGAGTTTCTACATGCTAATGCTATCACATAAAATTCATTTATGTTGTGTGTTTGTGTGTTTTGAACTTTTGATGACAATTTAAGAAATAATTGAATTTTTTTCTGTAACAAATGTAGTTATTATTTTTGTGTGGTATTTAAAACTTTAAATTTTATTGATAGTGGTGAGATTCGACTTGTAATTTTTATTGTTATTTTATAGTTATTGACATTTTATACAATTTAATTGTATACTAATTATTGTAGTCTCATATTTTTATTGTAATTTTGTATAGTTGTAAATTTAGTTGTTAATATTTTCAATTGTACGTTTTGCATGAATTATTCAACACAATTTGTATTGTTCAGAATAAATAAATAAAAATGAAAAACTATTTACTGGAAGATTAAAAATCGAGTATAGTTTAAAACAAATATTGTCTATATTCGTTTTAGTTTAGTTTAGTTTGTTATCTGATACATGTTTTGAGTTTTGACGCATATTCATTTATTCGTATTATATTTTGATACCGGTGCATTTGCAATCAAAGAGACAGAATCTTTCACGAAACCAGAACAGTTAGACGAGCTATTTCACTGACTAAAAAGGAAGAGAAAATATTTTCAGTATTTACTTTATTATTCCTGAGTAAATAAAATAAGACGTCTCCAGTAATATTACGCAGAGTAAGTGTTCTAAACGTAAAGTGGGCGGAAAATATTGCAGTTAAATCAGTAATCTTGCTATTCTATGTGATGATGATTGATTTGTACATCAAACTGACGCGAAGACTTAGAAAGACACTAACCTGAATAAAGACATTCAGTTATTCGGTCAATCAGGTAAAAAAATAAACGAACCCACAAACGAACCAAATAGGGCAAACTGAACGCTTGTTTTTGAGTTTGTAAATAAACGACAAAATGATTGCAATAAGGTAATCCCTAATTTGCTCTCGAATTTGTCTAGCCAATATGTACTTAGTTTCCATACAAAAAAATAAAATATTGCCCTAAATAAGCAAGCACCATCATTGATTACTGATATTGAATAAAAAATTTGAAATGAAAACTGCAATCCAGTGCCTACCTAAAACTAAGTACCTACACTAACAAAATAATGAAATTGCGTTAGTATCTATATTTTGTGCCGTAATGTTCGTTTTATCTATGTCCAATGTAAATTAAATTTTATTTAATAATTTAGTCTAATTTTTAGAACCTATTAAATAAGCATATAAAAACATAAATTAATAGTATACACTTCATTTCTAATTCAAAATTTTAAAGTAAGGAGAACAAATGCATCAGGACGGCACTATGGACTAATCCCCGGTCCAATGACTTACAATGACATCTTTTTTATATATACATTTTATTGAATGCGTAAACTCATTCGTGGCCCATATTATATTGGCTGTATATTAGAATATATTACCCGCTACTTCGTGTCCGTAATCGGGTAAAGCGTGCGTGATAGATCATGGAAACTATGTACCACAATGAGTTATATAAATCAATGATGGGAGATATGACGCAATCAATGGGGAGGCCTGTGTTCAGTAGTGAACATTAAAATGCTGTGAGGGTAATTGGATAAAAGGATACTGGTTGAAAGCAGCAAGCAAAGTAATTATTTCCATATTATGTGTCCTCCATATCTCGTTTATAATGAAACCCTATGGTGCTTGAAAATACATACAGTGCCGATCAGAAGTAAGACTTTTAGGATCACGATCAATTTAAGTAACTAGTTCTTAAGTGTATTGAAATAACTGTAACATAGAAAAAGGTTTGTGTATACATCTAACTAAAAATCATAGTCAGATGAATTAGAGATAATATAAATTTGAATGCTGCAAAGATCTCTAATAACCACCATTCAAATGTCCATGGTCTCAGCATGTTTCATGCCGCGTGTTAATGGATTAAGAGAAACTATAAAACCATTTCACGCTGTAGATGTCTTTAGTATTCAAATCTACCTTGAACGTAATTCTAAGTAAAAAAAAAACTTTTATATGGTACGGCCATGGTCCGGTTTTATATAGATTTAGTAAGAATAGGTTAGCTCGATCGATTAAGGCATCTGAGAGATTGCGGCATAATTATCATCAATATGCTAAAATACACCTAAAAATATTTTTGGCTCGATAACAAATACATAGGCTTGTAATTCCAGCGACCTGTTTTCAGCCGGGTGTTAGTATCGCTTAAAGTTTTGAGTAGATATTTTATAGACAAGTTAAAAATGTCGAAATGCAGTTATCTACGGACTACAAAAATTGGACTATAGGAAACCATAAAGGTCAATTTTTTTTTCAATTACATAAGTACTTATATGGAAAAAGTAATTTATTTCACGAAAAATTAATGACTCATCACAGATTATTAAGGTTAATTTGACCGATCCGATACATTTGTCAATTTCTTTTTTTATAAATAATTTCATCACACCTTTATTTTCTTAGTATTATTATTCCATATTATATGATTGGTGGAATTTACGAGCTGATGAAAAAATTAAGTTCGTAGATAATGCAACGACGTGTGAATACGCTTAAAGGTAGATTTCTGTCCAAATTTATATAGCTTTACAACTATTAAATCAATAATAACATAATTGGGTCACAATTGACGAACATACACCAAGAAAGATCCTAAAATACATATAACAAAAAAAACATACAGTTGAATTAAAAACCCCATCTGTGGATGCTTGGCGGTACACCGCTGTGCGTCTTAGAGGAGATTTCTTCCTCACATAATCTTTGTAGAATCGTTTACCACCGGCGATTTTTCCGGACCGATATGACATAATATGAAGATATGACATAATATGACGATAAGCTGTCAACGTACCTGCAATTCCTCTAGTTTGCAGTTGTTCATGGACAGCGGTAGTCACTTACCATCAGGTGAGTCACGTCTTGGTGTGTCCTACACCCTAACTGTTTTTATGTATTCAGTGTGTAAAATTGGAGCAAAAGTTTTCTTTTACACAGAAATAAGGAACTTAAATTGAAATGATTAGTTTTTAAAGTTGAAAAAAAAAATACATAGAATACACACTGCTGCTTAATAAAACTGATAGATTTATCCATTGTGTATTTACTTAAATATAATTATTTTCATAATTTTACGGTCATTAGCAGTTCAGCAGATGGTTAACGATAACAGCAGTCCATGGACACCCACAACCAACTCTATGCAAAACAGGCTACAGAATACTTTCACTCGTGAGGACTAAGGTGATATGACAAATCAACTTTAGTTTTAAACTTTTATATCCATAGACTTAATATCAAATGCAAACTCCAGACTCTCAGTGACAAACGTTCGTTTGAATACTGTAAGTCACAAAAGTTGGCTGAAGATGTCTATTTTATTTTTAAATTGTAAAAATATTAGTCGTTATTTTTTTTATTGAAGATAAAACAGGTTCAAACGTGGTATCACCGTTAGGCGGAAGGCTTGCAGATTTTTTTCTCAAATAGTGTCATAGAGTAGATAGAAATCGTGCTAAGTGCAGTGTGCGACGCCTCCTGGCTAGATTGTTTAAACATCTTCGCCACTTGGCTAGCAGCAGCAGAGTACATGAAATTCTATGTGGAAACCTAGCTCCAGCAGTAGACTGCCATAACTTGATGATAGTGATGGTGATGATATTACTCGTAAGGAAAATAAAACTACAAGCTATTCAATAGACTGCATGCTCCCAAAGTACATCCAAATCGCAAAGTACAGCCCGCGACTTCGTATCCCGTTGCTTATGCCAGCGACAACGGGGTCGTCACAATCAAAGATCTGAAACTTCTGATGTTGAATTCTAAGAGCCGTGGGACGGGATAACAACGTGATTCACGAGACGATTTGAGACGTTCTAGATCTTTCATTTTTGTAAATCAACAGGGAATGCCCATCAGACTAAACAACTTTTGCTAAGACGTCATTCCTATATTATATGTTATAGTGTCGCTGGGCTTTGGATGGAGTGTAACTCCTTGTGTGTTATTAAGTTAATATATTGGTAATATTGTTTAGATCATGTTCACATGAGGCTTAAGTACTTATAGAAAAAAAAATACTTCAGCGTAAAGCTTTCGAGTAAACTATGTTGAAAGTTGACCCGTCCGGCACGTGAACATAAAGATTTCTAAAACTGCTAACCCGGGAAAGAGCAACGCACAACTGACAATGCGATAAACAACTGACACTAAGATTTACTCCAGCAACACGAAAAGTCTGCCCTTGAGCCTTATTAATTTTCATTGCATAACACACTGATACTGGGAATTGCGTTATTTTAAATTGGAATGGAAAATTATTTGGTATTTTGGGAATTCTGGGAATAAAGACGCTTTCTCCTGCACCGCAACCTGTTAAAATTTGAGCCTTGATTATATTTTGTTGCAACTGGGTTACTTTTAGCCGAGTTCCATTGCAAAGTTGTGGTGGTCTTAAATTTCGGAGCAGAATAATCGGAATGCCAATTTTTAAACAAATTTCATGAGAAGGAAGTCCGGGCATATTTAAAGAATTTAAGAATTCTATCGGGTAATTAGTGGCTTCTTGTTCATCGACCATTCTACTTATTGAATTATAAAATTTGCTTTGCCCCTGTATATTTGACAGTATTTTGTTATTGGTCGCCCATTGGTCGATCATTTGTCTTATATCCCTTAAAGTTCTGTCTACCGCTTCTACTCCTTTTCGGTGGGCCATCGTACATTCATCCCATATGATTAAATTACACTCACGTAATACCATAGCTTTTTCGCTATTTCTTGAAATACTACAGGTTGGACTTTCCGTGCGATCTAAATAAATTGATATTTTAAACATAGAGTGAGTAGTTTTACCTCCTGTTAGCAATGTTGCAGCTATACCTGATGAAGCCACGGCAAGAGCAATTTTAGGCTGATTTCGAACATAAGCTATTATTTTAGTCAAAAAGGTTTTCCTAGTTCCTCAAGGTGCATCTAAAAACCATATTGTTCCCAAATTATTCTGAACACTCTCGCACACGCGATCATATACTGAACGTTGTTCTGCAGTCACTTGCAAGTGGTAACAATAAAGTTAAAGGCATGGCATCTTTTTATTATAATTGGGTGCGTCTGTACGCGGATCAGTTTGGAGAAACGAGCACACAGTCTACCTGATGGTAATTGGTTGCTGTAGCCCATAGACATCTACATCTATCCTCGATTAAAACTTAGACAAAATGCAGATGCGTTGTCACCCCTGAGAACTGAGACAAAATGCCATGTTTCCTTTAATTATGAATCAAAATGCAATTGCGTCGTCACCCGTGTGAACTAAGGTGGACTGCCTCGTTTCGAGTAAAAGGGATCTCCGTTTCTCTACACTTACCAAACGAAACAAAGCAGCATTAATCTAGTATTTTACTTGAAGCTTTAAAGCTATTTTACTGACTAAAAAGGAAGAGAAAATATTTTCAGTATTTACATTATTATTCCTAAATAGATAAAATAAGACGTCTTCAGTAATATTGCGCCAAGTAAGTGGCCTAAACGTAAAGTGGGCAGAAAATATTGCATTCATTGATAACAATTAGATGTGTCTCAGATTTGTCATTTTGCAACTGATCAACAAAAGAATTTAATAAAAAGTTGAACATGGCCCACTTGGATAGTAGCGAAGATTTATTTCTCGTAATTGTCATGTTTTAATGGGCAAATTGACGAAAGCAGTAGCAACAATTTTGGTAAATCCAAATGTGCACAGCTTAAGCACTTATGTTATACGTCAACTTTTTAAAGTATTTTAAACACGTGCAAGTTTTCACTAATAACCTTATTACTATACTGTCTGTGCCCGCGAATTCGTTCGCGTGGTAATGTCATGGCCAGTAATTTTGCTGTTCTATGTGATGATGATTTATTTGTAAATTAAACCGTCGCGAAGACTTAGAAAGATACTAGCCTTAATAAAAACATTCAGTTAGTCGGTCTATCAGGCAAACAAATAAATTGACCTACAAAGGAACCAAATAGGGCAAACTGTACGCTTATATTTATTTTGATTTTGTAAATAAACATCAAAATGACTGCAATAACGTAATCCCTAATTTTACTTAGGTTCCATACAAAAAAAATATATTACCCTGAATAGGAAAGCACTATCACTTATTATTGGTATTGAATAAAAAATTTGAAATGAAAACTGCAATCCAGTGCCTACTTACACTAACAAAATAATGAAATTGCGTAAGTATCTACATTTTGTGCCGTGGCGTTCGTTTTAACTATTTCCAATGTAAATTAAATTTTATTTAATAATTTAGTCTAATTGAACACTATTTCATTCGATTCTGACCGAACTAAAGAATATTCTGAAGAATTATATTCACTCGGTTACATAGACAAAATCAAATATAACAGCCACTCGCTTTTGCCCTGCTGTTGCGGTTAGTTGTGTAATCGTTGAAGTTTTGTGATTGTGAATTTAGTTGGATTTTCTTTCAAAAAACGGTGAGTAATGTTATTTATCTTTACTACGTAATGTTTTTGAATGATCTAAGTTACAACAACAGTAACTTTTTATGTTTCAATTGATAAAAAAGTAGAAACAAAAAACCTCTACGCGAACAATTCATAACGATCAAGATTTCTAATAAGATAATAATAGTATATTTCTTATTCGAATACCATAGTAAATACTTTTACTTATAGGAAAAATCAAGTAGAATTTATAAATACTAGTAGTTTTTGGTAATATTTTATATTTTTATTGTTTTTTTCGAAAAATTCGCGAAAGGTCTAACTCAACATTCACACATACGCAGTGACTTTGTACGTGTGCGTGCGTTCAAAACTGACTGTCCGGTACTTTATTGATAAAGGCTGTTCCTTTTCTGTTTCCTTCATAATTATTTATAAGTGATGATATAAAGGAATGAAGAAAAAGTATGTTTTGTTAGTTTATTTTTATTTTCCATAATTTTTTTAAGTATACTAAAGCAAGCCGTGGTAGCTCAGATGATTAGCGCTCGCTGTAAGTTTCACAGTACGCAAGTACCCAGGTTCGATCCCCGCCAGCACCAATGAAATTGTTAATTGCAATTATAAGTGCTAATTTACCACGTGCTCGGCGGTGAAGGAAAACATCGTGAGGAAACCTGCATGTCTGAGAAATAAGAAAAAAATATATTTCGAAGACATGTGAAGTTCGCCAACAGGCATTGGGGCAGCGCAGCGGACATTTCCTTAAAACCCTCTCAAAAATGAAAGGGGGCCTCTGCCCAGCAGTGAGATGTATAGAGGCTGTAACTTTAACTAACTTTTATATAAAGCAATATAAAACGATAGAATTAGAAAGACTTGAACATTGCGAAACTAAGACTTCTGAAATTTTCGTAAACAAATCTTGATCTCCCAGAAACCATTATATATATATATATATATATATATATATATATATATATATATATATATATATATATATATATATATATATATATATATAATGGTTTCTATATATATATTACATAATAGGATGAGAACTTTCAAGTCTGAGAATTTTTGTTCAGCTCCACTAACCGATTTTGAGGAATTTATTTTGTATATAATACATGTTTTTTTTAATTAGAATCATGTCGAAACGTCAGAATGACGATGCCATTGCCGGGCCGAGCCGTGAGATGCCGAAAGGTCGCCTGTTGCCGTGCTATCCTTGCGTGGTAACGCCAGAAGGCACGGTACGCACACAAGGCGATCCAGTGCTGTAACAAGCGACATCAAGCGGATGCATTCGTGTAAGTACTTCGCAAAAAGACCAAGTTCTGCGTTTTTATATTTCCGTAAAAATATGGTATCCTAATGTGTTTTATTCTTTTTAGCCTTGGATACCTGCCTCTACCCCGACAATGGCATCGCCGTCATCGTTAGTTCCTGAGGCTGCGGGTGGTAAGAAAAGGTGCCGTCGCGCCCTGAAAGAAATTGCGGCAATTCTTCAGAACTCAGGCAGCGACGGTGAAAACGATGACGATGAAGAGGGCGGTGAAGGTGACATTGATATCCCGGACTTTGTTCGTCTTCGCCAAGCAGCCCGCAATTCACGAAACGTGCATGTCCGGGATCAGCGAAATATGTTTGAGGATGATGATGATGAAGATTTGGTAATGTGTGATGAAATTGATAGGAGGAGTGCCGTAGAGTGTGAAAATGACGAGAATGAAGAAGAGAATGAATGGCATGTGAATGTGCAGGAAAGAGCGAGAGAGAATGAGCATGAAGAGGCATTGATGGAAGACGAAAGAACAGAGAATGAAAGAATAGAGAATGCGAATGGTAGGATAGAAATGGGAGGAATGACAGGGAGCTCTGGAGCAGCTGCACCTGTCGATACGACTTTCTTCTGGTCAGAAGATTTTACATCTTTTACGGCTCAGAAGGAAAGAATAAATGAATATGCATGTGAAATAATCTCTCAGCTCTCCGACCCTGATATTGGTGGTAGGATTCCAAATTACTTGGATTCCTGGACCGATACCACGGTTGAAGAGCTGTATAGATATTTTGCCATGCGAACTTATTTATCTTTTTGCTATCGTTCCAAAATTCACGAGTACTGGGACACGGGGATCTTGGAAATGCCTTCATTCCGCAAAATTATGTCGCGGACTAGATTCCTGCTACTTACCAAATTTTTGCACTTTGTGAGTAATGAAAATTTGGTAAGTAGGGGATATGAACGCAAAGTGGAAAAAATTGCGCCGGTAGTGGACCACTGCAACCGAAAGTTTGCATAAATGTATACACCGTCTCAGTATATCAGCTTAGACGAGTCCTTGCTTTTATGGAAGGGTCGTTTAAGCTCGAGGCAGTGTATACGGACCAAAGCTGCTCGCTTCGGAATCAAATCCTTTGAGCTTTGTGAGGCTGAAACCAGCTACTTGCTCCAATACCGGCTGTACACAGGCAAAAATACTGCCATGTATCCCGGACCCTTACATGGCTTTAATGACAAAACCGCGAAGGTTGTCTTACAGCTCATGAGGGGTACCTGGATACAGGGCATGTTCTCGTTATGGACAATTGGTATAACCAATTGCTCTTAACGAGATATCTTAAAAGCCGGTGTACAGATGTATTGGGCACGATAAGCCGCCGGCGAAAGGGGATACCACATGCTATAAAGGATTTGAACCCGAAGCAGCTGGAGCGTGGGGTGTCTGTAGGTAGATATTGCGGTGACATCGCGTTGGTGGCGTGAAAAGACGTAAAACTTGTCACCGTTTTGTCTACCTACCACCAACATGAGATGGTACCAGGAAGACGTGCTGGATAGGCGGTCCTGAAGCCAACAGTGGTTCAGGAGTACAACCGATACATGGGAGGCGTAGACTTGAAAGATCAAAAGTTGTCTATGTTCTTATTAGAACGGAAAAGAAACCGGAAATGGTACATGAAAGTGTTTAAAAGGCTGTTAAACATCAGTCTTTTAAACGCTTTCATTATTTATTTGCGGAACCCCATGTATCGCATGTATTCCCACCGCCAGTTTAGGCTGAAGATCGCCGAAGGGCTATTGAGCCGATACCCACGCGTTTCCTCGGTGCCACCCAGAGTACCGAATCAACTGCAACGGCTTGTTCTTCGTTTGGTACCGGGGAATCACTTCCCTATTTATACGGAAGCTGATTCGAGGCCGGGAAAAAAGAATCGCAAGCAATTGCGTTGTGTTCGGTGAGCTGCTCTAAAAAAACGGGTTGTGGTCACAGTTATGTGCAAATTGTGCCAAGTCCCGTTATGTTTAGGGAAATGTTGGGAGGACTGCCACACCGTGGAAAATTTATAACTGAGAAACAACTTTCTACTAGAGACTATAAATACTAATACGAAATTTTTACATTGCAGGATGTTGTTTCTCTATACATATTTACACGGAAGAGTGATAGAACTGTGTGATTGTTGAGTGTCGTGCATGAGTAGCATCGGGTGACGGGTCGCTCACTTCTCTCTAATATGTATAAATATATGACACTTGTGCACCTTCCCTATTAGCAATTCACTGTAAGTTTTTTGCTAAATAAGGGTTGTCTGGAATAAATCGCTTCCAGAGCGATAAGACCGCCTATTATACTTTGTATATATTTATTTCATTTTGTCTCGTTCTAATGTGTATTGGTGTACAATAAAAATATATATTGATTATATTTATATTAGAGAGAAGTGAGCGACCCGTCACCCGATATATCATCATCGTCATCATCATCATTACAGCCCTTCACAAGTCCACTGCTGAACATAGACCTCCCCAAGGAATGCCACAAAGCACGTCCATAGACTTCCTGCATTTCTTACCAGGTCGTCACTCCATCTATACCTCAAAACTTGAAAACGAGACTGTACAACCAGTATGTGTTGCTGGTGATGACCTATGGAACTTAGACGTGGTCCTTCACCGGTATATAAATAATGCAAATTATAAATTGTAATTTGTAATGTAAATTGTGTAATATAATAATGTTCTGTGATTATTTCCTATTTGTAATTGTGAAAAAAATGTGTACATATTAAATTCACGCGCAAAAATAATTTTTTCCCATCAGTTTATACCCTCAATAGTGTAGTTACCCAAGAAGTGGAGACTGTTAAGGACCTAGGTGTAGTATTCGATAAAAAGCTTACTTTTATACCACAACTAAAAAGTGTAATTAAAAGATCATCTCAGTCATTAGGTTTTGTTATAAAAATAGTAAAGTATTATATACAAAAAGAAAACTATTATACTTCTCAATTGTTAGAAGTATATTAGAATATTGTAGCACAGTCTGGCGTTCCTATTATTCTACCCATAACCTTCGCCTTGAGCGCATACAGAAAAGATTATAGCATTTTGCCTTTTCAACGCGAAAAGCATATAAAAATGCATCATATGTAGAATTTAATTAATCTGTCTTAAAGACATTTAAAATTGTTTCACTGTCAAAACGCCGGGACATTCTGGATTTGCAACTTTTATATAAAATATTCAGATATAACTTAAATTGCCCTTTATTACTACGTAAATTTAATTTTCGTATCCCAAGTAGATCCAAGTAGAGAGCCATAGTAGCTCAGATGGTTAGAGCGCTCACTGTAAATTTCACAGTACGCGAGCAAACCGGGTTCGATCCCCGCCGGCAGCAATGAAATTGTTAATTGCAATTTCTAGTGCTGATTTACCAAGTGAAGGAAAACATCGTGAGGAAACCTGCATATCTGAGATATAAGAAAAAAAAATATTTCGAAGACATGTAAAGTTCGCCAACACGCATTGAGGCAGTGCGGCAGATAATCCGTGCCCTAAAACATTTTCAGAAATGACGGGGGAGGCCTGTGCTCAGCAGTGGGACGTATATAGGCTGTAACTTTACTTTTTACTTTATTTATCCCAAGTAGATATCCTCGTAAATTGATCTCCTCCTCTCTCGCCGCCTCTTCGTAGAAATGTGCTAGGATTTAATTCCTAGACTTTGCAGACTTTTAAATACCTATAATAATGTAGTAGATATTCACCACGACTCTTTTAACGTTTTTCGGCACAAAGTTAATGAAAATATTAATGTTTGTTATAAGTAATTTTTTGTTTTGTATTAATTTAATAATTTTGTTTTATTTTTTATTTTAAGTTTGTAAGGTATATTTTAGCTATTTGGTAACGGCTTGTAAGAAATGTGTGAGCACTAAGCATGCGGTGTTTACCTATTATTGAATGTGCACTGAGTTTATATAACTGTCTTAGAATTAAGCATATGTATTAATAATGTAACATTTGTTGGTTAACCAAATAAATAAATAAAAATTATATATTATTTAATTATAACTTTTTATTAGTAATCGTGAAAAATAAAAATATACTTTCAAAACTACAGTAACTTTAATTTTTACCCTATACAACTTGCATTTTGTCACTTTTATGTATGCCTAATATATATGTATTTCTATTTACTTTTTTTACTATTTATTCTGAGATTACCTTTTATAATCAAATTCTTTATATCATAATAGATGTAGATTTTTCTAGACAGTTTTATTATTTACCATTTTATCATAACATACTAAAACTGCATATCTTCTAAAAACATTCGAAAAACCTCAACATATTAGAGACACCATACAAACACTCACACTTACTTGGCACTAAAAATCTAATAACTCCGTGCAAAAATAGAACACGTTGTATACAACCGTCTTTTGATTATATACCTATCTATATAAACAAATAACCGTGTATTACACAAGCGCGCGAACATGTAATAGAGCGACGCATAAGAAAAAAGAAACATAAACTTTGTAAACGTTTTGCGATAATTTTTTGTAAGATAAGTGCAGTTGTAATTTACGTCATTGAAATCAGAATTTCATCTTCTAATTTAAATAAGAATTATTTGAGCGATAAAAATCGTTCATCATACACAAATTTCATTGAAACTAAACCTTATTGGTTTATAATGAATTATGTACCTTCTGAGACATTTAGCCTTTTTATAAATAGTTTATTGCATGTATATATATATATTCATAAGGATATCATATTATTGCTAAATGTTAAATCTATATGATTGTATAAGAAAAATAAAGGAAGACGCTATAATATATACACAAAAAGGTTTTGAAAATGAGGTAACAAAGCGCGCGCAAACTGTCTATTGTCGAATTTTTAGCAAATGTTTGCAGGTGAAAAAGTAGAATTCTTATAATTATTACATGCATAATTTTGATTCATTTAGGAAGAATATGTTGTATTGATTGTAAGGACATAAAAATAAAATAAAAACTTACGATATTTCATTCATAAAACAAAATTTGTTGTCAGTAAGTACACTTTATCAAGATCCGTTAGAAACAAAGAGCTGTACATAATAAAATAAACATTTAAATGTTATGGTTATTGTTGCTACTTATCGAAAATCTTATCAGCTTTAAATAACTGTAACTAAAACCTCTTTAAACATAAATGAAAGGTCGTGAGAAACATAAATATTTAAAACAAGTGCCGCCAGCTGAGGTGATGACAGAGGCGCCGTACAAAGCTGTTTTTTGTTATGGCGGGAGTAGTAAGGGAAAGGTTAAGCTATTTGCTAACGAATTAAAAAACCTTCTGATATAAAATCTGAATTTAGTCTAATTTTAAGAACCTATTAACTTAGCAAATAAAAACATAAATTAATAATACGCACTTTATTACTAATGCCAAATTTTAAACTAAAGAGAAAAAATGCGTCAGGACGGCACTATTGACTAATCCCCGCTCCAAGAAGTATGCTTTTTTTATATACACATTTCATTAAATGCATATACTCAGCCGTGGACCATATTATATTGGCTGTATATCAGAACATATTACCCGCTTCTTTGTGTCCGTAATCGGGTAAAGCGTGCGTGATAATTCATGGAAACTATGTACCGCAATGAGTTATATAAATCAATAATGGGAGATATGACGCAATCAATGGGGATGCCTGTGTTCAGTAGTGGACATTAAAATGCTGTAAGGGTTATTGGATAAAAGGATACTGGTTGAAAGCAGCAAGCAAAGTAATTATTTCCATATTATGTGTCCTTCATATTTCTTTTATAATGAAACCCTAAGGTGCTTGAAAATATAACGCTGACCAGAAGTAAAGTAAGACTTTTAGGATCACGATCAATTTAAGTAACTAGTTCTTAAGTGCATTGAAATAACTGTAACATAGAAAAAGGTGTGTGTATACATTTAACTAAAAATCATAGTCAGATGCAGCAGCAGCAGAATGCATGAAATTATATGTGGAAACCTAGGTCCAGCAGTAGACTGCAATAATTGGATGATAGTGATGATGATATTACTCGTAAGAAAAAATAAAACCACAAACTATTCAATAGACCGCGTGCTCCCATAGTACATCTGAAGGTATTGTACGAGTATATTCGTAGAAAAATCAAAACTGAAAAATAATTCTGACATGTGTTACATTCATTTTCAGTAACTTAGATGGTAGAAGGGAAATTTTCTGCTCAGGAGTCCATTAATGTAGTCCACACACAATCATTAAGCAAAAGAGCGTTACATAGAGCAATCAAGAGCCGTGGTATCTCAGATGGTTAACACTCGCTGTAAATATAATAGATCGCGAGTAACCCGGATTCGATCCCCGCCGGCAAATTTTAAGAGCTGATTTACCACGTGCTCGGCGGTGAAGGAAAACATTGTGAGGAAACCTGCATGTCTGAGAAATAAGGAAAAAATATTTCGAAGACGTGAAGTCCACCAACACGTATTGGGTCAGCGCGGCGGACACTTCCTTGCCCTAAAACACTCTCAGAAATGAGGGGAGGCGTGCGCCTGGCAGTGGGACGTAAATAGGTTGTAACTCTACTTTTTTACTTTTATAGAGTAACCATAGGTTGTGAGTATTTTAGTACTTGGTAGAGTACACGCTGCGGCTATATTAGGGTTGTAGCACGAATAGGTCGCCTCTACCGGAGTAGAACCACGCTTTTGTAGATTACCAATTTATTATAGAAGCATAATGCTGCTATCTTTTGTATGGCGAGTGTAGAGAACTGTAGATCTGGTTTATAGGAAACGAAGCATTACAGAGTCCCCAGACATGACAACGTTTCTGTATGTCTAAGTGCCGCAGCATCCACTTACCCTCAGATGGGCTGTGTGCTCGTTTGTCAACCTTATTTCATATAAAATTTAAGAGAAACAGAAAGAGAATTTTTTTTATTCAATGTAGATTATAACAATACTTATTGAAAGTCACTTTTACCACTGGTTCGCAAAAAAAAAACCTCTGTCCTGGGAAGAACCAACAAGAAACCCAGCCAGACTTTTTTTTTTCTAATAATAGCTTACAATCATATTTACAATAAATGACACAAGACAAATTAGAAATAGTATAATAATAACCCCTGGGAAAGGTGATCGTTACCAAGCGATCACCTTTCCCAGGGGTTATTATCATCCATAAATTCCTTAATATTATAATAACCCTTTTTATACAACCTTGTTTAATTTGTAATTGTTTATATTGCAATTGTTTAAAAACAATTTTGAACTTTGTGTATGACATGACATATTTGTATATTTTCTGGGATTTTATTGTAAAAGCGTATACATCGCCCCAAGAATGAATTACTGACTCGGTGGAGTCGAGTCGAGAGAACTTTCTTTATTCTTCAATTTTTAAGCAGATAAACGATATCTTATGTCGGTTTATTTTTCTTAAGAAAATTCATTTATTCACAACGTCTTTTCAATAGTTCTTCCGCTTAGTCTCAGTAATTATATATGTATTTTTTTCTCAAAAGACTTACAATGTGCTTGAAACTTGCGTTTTGAATATAATAATTGATACTTTTTGTGATGCAAGATTTCTGTGCAAACGTCGAATTAGATATGACATAACTGGCATTTTATAGCTCCCAACATTTTCAAGACATGTATCAGGAAAGACGTCTTATATAATCGTAAATTTTAGAACATCCATTATCAGTAAATCAACGGTGCAAAGTACCGTCTAGTGGAAAGAAATTCCGCTGCACTATATCATCCAGAGGTGTCGTTAGAGTACACCCCGGACACTCCATATAACACTCGCAAATTAATTACCTATTACTATTACATAGAAAACTTGACTTGTAGTATAAGAGCTGGACTGAACAGTTTATTTTAACTAACTTTTTTATTTTATTTAAAAACAATTTTAATTTTGGTTTTTTTTCGTAACCTAATGGCAATATTGTATAAAATTAAACGATCATTTTATACCTCCAAGAAATGGTTTCAAACGAAAATTGCATTTTACAAGAAATAACTATGAATATCAATACCGATGTGTTGATTTGGAGATCAATTTCGTCATGTCTACTAACAGTTCGTTACCTTGCAAGTTGATGTTGGAACACGTTCAACCAAACCTTAAGAACGTGAATACTTTAAATATTTATGGTATATTTAAAAAAAATCGACAGATATTGTGTCTTCTATTTTTAAATAACACAGTGTTGTATTGATAGTATTACGTACGAGTGACTACCAGTCTCAGGTTTGTCATCAGTTGGCTGCAAGAAAAAAGTCCCGCTGAGTATATGTGATCTTTTTAATCGGTTTATTTATTTCTGAGAAATAGGCAAACAAACACATACAATATACGTGACTAATATAGAATCTCCGTCCTCTTTATGTAGTTGAAAATGTTATTGTATTTTGCATAAAAGACATAAATGAAATCGCCAAATTTAGAAATAATGAAAATTAATTTGTTTACCTCGCGCTCGCATACAGCGCTATTTGAGTGCGGTTCTTGTTACCTATATTTAACTTGTTACTGCACTATGTATACGAGTACGTCCTAACCTCAGACCAACAAACTAAGAAAGAAAAAGCGCTGCATACATTTCAGGTGACACAAAAACCAAGACAAAACCATGCTTAACTTATTTTACATACAATACGCATCTGCAATCATTTGCAACCAGAAACATGGTTTAGGTGCATGTGTTGAACTTTAACTGGCTGATAAATAAAGAAAGAAGAAAATTGTATGCGTGATTGCATGTCAATAAGTTGAGCATAGTTTCGGCATCTTTAGAAACGTTCGTAGTATTCCGTTTGTCTTTCCTTGTGGGTTTCAAGGAAAACTAACATGTAAATTTTCGGTTCAAACAAAATGATTATTGAGTTACAAAATATTAAGCTTTAGAAGTATTTATTTTTTACATATATTATATTTTTTTATTATTCACAATTTAACAGTGATTTTTTTACAACGAGGTTTAAGTATTCTAACAATTTTACACGATTCCTTTCATATGTCTTTTTAAAGAATTCAGTTAACGAAAAAGGGCTGCTTTGTGCCTCTGTTTGTTTATAGTTAAAATTTTCGAACATGGCGTACGTTCAGAAATGTAATTGTGTTTTACCAATTTTTGTATGTACATGTAGGACACTCAATAAGTTTTGAGATATTCAAAAAGTATTCTAGATACTATTAATAATTATTTAACATCTTTTCAAAATATTCTCAATCGTGCTGGTAATTATATACGTCGTTTCGAAACATGTATACGATGACGACGGCATTCCAAACGAAGTACAATAGGAATCATATATGTCAGACATTCGTGTCAAAAGACAATATAGAAGTTGAAAGCGGGTATCGTGAAATGTTCACGACTGTTTCAGGTTTACTTTATGTCATTAGTTGAAGCTCATTTGTACTCGCATGTCAACAAAACTATATAGGCTATCTGTTGTTTTATTTTTGTTGTTATGTCTTCTTTTATAGACAGAATAAAAGACATAAAGAATAAAAATATGGTTACAAACAAATTTTGTTTACTTCACAATTAAGTTTACTTAGCGGAACCGGATTACTTAGCTGAAGTAGCAACCGGTGGGGCTATTTTCAGCAGTGGACTTGTGTGATTAAAAAGGTTAGGTACATGTTAACCCTTTAGGAATTTGATGATAAGTGAATAGCACTCCAAGCTTTTTTATGAGTTGCTGTGTATGTGTGAATTGTGAGATACACACTTTAGATTACAATTTTCTATAATAATGCGAATACTACACATTCAATAAAACTACTTCTACGGATTTCATCGAATTTATTTCTACTTATTTTTAATTCCCGACGTTTTGGATGTTTTTTGGCACCCATGGTCACAGGGGTCTACCGTCTCCGTTATCTTTATTATCAAGTTCTTCTTCTTAAAATAAAAGTAAATGGAGTGGTATATTCGCATGATAGCGATTTATAAGAAAAGTAGCGGCTGTTCATTAACAACTTCGTTATCTAAATGATTCTGATGGCTTAATGCCTGTATAAGCCTGACAAAGTTTCTCAGCGGTATTAAACATGAAAAACGACAGATGTTTGAATGTAGTGACCACTGATTTTATGTTTATTATAGACTAAAATATCCCTTAAAATCCAAGAATTTCTTACACGTATTTCGTTATTATAATTATGTGATGTGGGAATTTTGCAAAATGTAAGAAATGTAACAAACACGGTACCTATATACAAAATTATTAGGTGAAATTGAATTCACAAACGTTAGGTGATCAACGAAAATATAATTGGGAAGACAGGATACCAAGCAGTCATATTTATCTCAAGCACTCCGTAACTCACTAATGTGATTTGTTGGAGACTGATCATTCATCTCATGGGTATCGTTGCCAACCAACCTGATAAGCGTGTAAACTATGGAAATGATTCCATCGCCTCCCGAGAGGCCATCTGATCAACAGGCCCATTTAAAGCACTAGACTTTTAATGGGCTGCGACGAAGAATATGATGTTTTTAATGGTTGGAAAATGCTTAATAGTTACTGAATGTAGTTGTAGTTAAAAGAGTTTGTGTCGATGTCTTATAAATTTATAATATGGTTATAATAAAAATATTTGTGTCATTAGCTTCATACTTTACATTAAAACAGATATGTTCGATATATTTCACTTACAATATTTAATATACAAGAAGGATTCAAACCCGACAACTGCAGAGCCAAAAATGTGAAGCAGGATATAAAAATAACACATTACAAAACAGATTTAACAAGGAATATAAGATTGTAATGCATTCCATAAAACCACGTTCACCTTTTAAAGAGTGGCATTAGTCATACTTCAGGCGCTTCCGACATTTTTACGGCTGACTATAAATATTAAATACTGAGCAACTGGTATCAAAAAAGAGTTAAAGGCGTATTTTGTAGAAATTTCAGAGGGAATTGAAAATAGACGTGTAGATGTGTAGTCGCCAGGTCTGTTTGAGGCGATTAATATCCACTGATTAATGTTGATGGATAGGAGTCTAGTTGTATCATAAAATGGAATAGTTAGCTCACATCCTGTAACTATACGTAATGATTTGACAGCTCAGTGACGCAGTGGGTTAACAATGAGCTAAGCCGCGGATTTAAATCCCGCACGGAACAAGTATTTGTATAGCCTACTAAAAATTGTTCCAGGTGTGGATGTTGGTCCTTGTGCAATTTATGTATGATAATTGCCTTCACGATTCAGAAGAAACTCCTAGTGTGCTGTTGCCACCACAGTATATATATAGTATTTTTATAACTAAATAGTCGATGCAAGGCCTACCCAGATCGCATCAAAAAAGAACAATAATACCTGTAATATTCTGTGTGAGTGTAGCACAGCCCCGAGTGTCCAGATTATCACGTGTAGCTTTCAAATGTTATCTAAATGTAAAAAATATTTTTTATTATTTCAAAATCTCCATATTCAACAAGATCAGGCTCGCCTTCTAGCTGTTTCGACTAAGGAATCTAGCCACTGGTTACATGTTCTATCATCAAGTAATCTCGGCACAATGCTTGATGGGGAAAGCTTGCGCATCGCCGTAGGAATCCGGCTAGGAGTGGCTATAATATGTCAACCTCACCAGTGCCCCTGTGGTAGCAGCGTCGATGAGTTTGGGCTCCACGGACTTTCATGCAAAAAAAGTGCAGGTAGGTTTTCCCGTCACGGTTCTTTGAACGAAATTATCCGAAGGGCTCTTGTCTCTATTAATATCCCCTCGGTTTTAGAGCCTTGCGGGATATTTAGAGACGACGGCAAGAGACCCGACGGTATGACTTTGGTCCCTTGGGAGAGAGGTAAAGCCCTAGTGTGGGAAGCTACTTGCGTTGACACTTTGGCGGTCTCTCATCTCAAGGGTACCTGTTTTAGAGCCGGGGCGGCATCAGAGGCAGCCGAATTTAGTAAATGGCGCAAATATGAGTCTTTGAGAAATGACTACATATTTGTGCCATTTGCTGTAGAGACTATCGGTCCGTGTGGTCCACGTGCAATGAAGTTTCTAAAGAAACTGTATCCACGACTGGTCATCGCTGCTGGTGATAAGAGGGCTGGTTCTTTCCTCGCTCAAGGGCTGACTATAGCTATTCAGCGAGGAAACGCAGCCAGCGTTCTTGGCACTATACCACGGGGAGCAGGTCTTTTTGACGATTTAAATTTTTAGTTTTAGGTTTTCTCTATTATAGTTTCTTCTTTTATATTGTATATATAATTAGTTTTAATCGTAAATATAATTTTAATTATTATTTTAGTTAAGTTCTTTATTATAATGTTAAATTTAGGACAACAAATAAAAAAATATTAATCCGAAGAGGTAATGGATATCCAAATCAAAATTAAAACACCTTCACAGCATACTACGGTCATGGTGCCAGTAAACGTCACCAGTGATCTGCTGGTGTTGTGGCAGCGTAAGAGAATCTATCGCCAAATTTCACCCCGTAGGTGTCGTAAGAGGCGACTTTGAGAAATTCCTAGAAAAACAACATGGCTCCTGATAAGTGACGGTAAAACCATCTCTTTTCCTGAATCGTAAGATATCCATATTATTGACGGACAGCAGCGTTAAATTGCTCACGTGTGGTGCTGCGATCTGCAAACTTCTTGCCTAACGTAACGATTAACTACCAAGGAACAAGCTCACTTCCAATAGTGAACTTCTACAGACCGGTAAAGGAGATTACGAAAAACATCAAATATCTACTAGTGTTGACTCGTGACCGTTGTAAATATAGCGAAAGTCACCTTATTTGTGAATATGTCTTAAATTCAGGCATTATAGTTTTATTGTCCGTGTTAAAGCTGCTGCAAAAACTTTGTTGCCCGGATAAAAGACACGTAAGCTCAGGTCTTTTCATTCTTAAATGTGTGATTTTAGTTCTAATTTATATTTAAGACGAAGATGATTTCACATGGTTCAAAAGTGCGGCCACACAGACTAGATTTTTTGTAGCTATAAGAAGACGATTGTTTTGTAAAATATTTGGAGTTCAATCACTTAGTAAAGATTTTTTATAGTGGAATAATTACTAGCTATAAAATCTGGAGAGTACTCATGAAAGTATTCCAAGGCGATAGGATGATCGTAAAATAAAGCTGAATTAAGTTAAATCAAATCGAATAAAGCAGCTATAGTCCTACATAATCAAACAAAATTGCTAAAAAGTGATAAGAAACATGTCAAATCATTGATATTAAGAGGATGACACATATTTTTATTAATGTTTTCTTTTTTCTTTCCTTTTAAAGTAATCATTAATAATGTGTATTTTATTATTCTTCTCGATAGAATAGAATAGAATAATTTTTATTCAATATATTACATTCTTATTGAAAGTCATTTTTTACCTTTACCGCTAATTCAAAACAAACCTCTGTCCTGGGAAGATCCAGCAAGAAACACAGCAGGATATTTTTGAAAGCATAACATACAATATAATGTTTATACAATTTTTATGAAAACAATTAGAAACAGCATTGTAGCGATCACCTCTTTCCCAAGGGTTATTATCAGTCATGTACTTTTAGTAGTATAATGACCGTTACTAAACAATCTTTGCTTAATAAATATTATAAACCTTTTGATAGATAAGGCATGCATATTTTCTGGGCTTTTGTTGTAAAAGCATACACATTGCCCCATGGAGGAATTACTGACTCTTTGGAGTCGAGTAACTGGTATAACTAGCTGGTGCTTGTTCCTGGTACTTACTGAATGCACGCACATCACTGTTTTTACTAAAACTATTTTTGTTTTTGTGTACATACATTTAACTTTCGTAAATATGAGCCAATTTTAATATATTTATGTCTTTAAGTTTTTGCTAATGGATTCCTTCTGACCTAGGTTATAAATTTCTCTCATGGATCTTTTCTGCAAATCAAAGATAGTTTCAAAGTCAGTCATATTACCCCATAGCAAGATTCCATATAACATTATGCTATGGAAATAACTAAAATAAGCTAATCTAGCTGTTTCAATACATGTAAGGTTCTAATCTTTTTTACATCATATGTTACAGAACCAAGTTTGCTAACTAGTTAAGATATATGTGGGTCCCATTGAAGCTACATGTCAACTGTAAAGATCACAGCTCATTTTAGCCACCCGGCACCCGACCCTCACCGCCTCGCCTCGATCAGTTCATATTCTTTGTATGGATTTGTATGGGCCTGCGCTCACTACATCAACTCCGTACCATCACCGGATCGCCTCGAACGCGAGGTGACCACGTGCAGACTGCGAGTGGATGACTCGATGATAGCTCGCTGTTAGCATGCTTGCCTCGCGTGAAGCGCGAGCTGGCAACACGCGGTTCGTGCGAGTGCGATGTCTCCACCAACCCTTCATTTCGAGCCTTTCTTTTGAATGTGTCGGACGCATTGTTGTTTGTTTTTAAAATGAACAAAGAAAAATTTATAGAAGAAGTTTGGAAGTAAAATTTATTGTATGATTTAAGGGTCACTCATTGATCACGCGAGGTCCACGCGTTGACGAGGCGAGGTCCACTCGATGACCACGCGAGGTTCACTGGAGACAACGCGGCGTCCACCCGTGGTCCACCTGTCGACTACGAGTGGACGCCTGTGACGAGGCGGTGAGGGTTGGGTGCCGGGTGGCTCTAATGAGCTGTGACCTTAATTCCGATAAAAACAGTAGATTCAATATAACTCAGCTCTTCCCCGTTTAAAACACATTGGTATTCACCTGCTTCACATTGGGTGTGCTGAATTTAATACATTTCGTTTTATTACCGTTTAACGACAAATTATTGACGTTCAACGAGTTTATTACTTTTGATTCATTATATATATATTATATATATATAGATAGCATTATTAACTCCATCATATTTTAATAATAGCATTTAAAGTTGAAAGATCATCTAAGTATTATCAGCAAATAAATATCAACAAATAAATAACAATTTAGTTTCACGATACAGCTGCAGTACGATGAAGTTCGGCTGGAACTGATTACATGTTCACAGTCACGAGTCAGTTAGCAGTTAGCAGTTTCGATTGGAAATGTCCAACAGATTGTACGCTGTATTACAAAATGGTTACATGTTATGTTCTTGCTGTTAGCATAGAACAAGATCAGATTGAATCGTTGTCTTTATTATACGAGTATCATAACAATTATAACAATTTTTACAAATAAAATATAAATAACACAACGTTAAACAGATAACATGGACGATAAAATTGTAACGTTTGCCAAAACTAATAAACCACGATCACTTTTTCAAAAGTTACATTAGTCATACGCTAGGCTATTCCGCAACGCTGCGGCATTTTACATACTGAGCGGCTAGTGATAAAATATAAGTACATAATAGGTGGCTGGCATGTTGTGTTGAGAATTCAGCCTTAGCAGATGTGCGTAGCCTGTGCAACGCGAAATTGACACAGACTATTTAGTGTAAATATTTACATCAGCGGCAAAGACCGTCCATAATTGTACGTCTTATATTATTTATGTAAAAGTTTCTTTCATTTTACATTGATTCAAGTCACACTTGCATCACTTATTTTAAAATGTACACTCGTTTTAAAATGTACCCACTCAACAATCCCTAAATTGTTCAATAACAAATGCAGAGAGCGACTTTTTAAATTGTTATTTTTTTACATTTATTTATTCAATTGCATAATAATTTACCATATTAATGATATGATGTGAATTATACATGGAAAATAAAACAGTTTTTTCGAATTTTAGCCACATCTACGCAGAATAAGCTTACTGTGTCTTGAATCTCATTCTGTGTAGATGTGGATGAAATCCGTGAAAATAATTTTATTCCAACATTAAATTATACAATATTAAATTCTATAAAACCGAAAACATGAGCTAAAAACTTAAATTTATCATGCAGTTCTTACTCTCCGCGGTATAGTGAAGATATAGAACGCTGGGAGCGTTTCCTAGCTGAATGATTATCCATTATCTTTGAGGGAGAAAAGAACCAGCCCTCTTATCAACAGCAGCAATAACCAGTCGCAGTTACAGTTTAGGAACCTCACTGCACGAGGACCCACGGACTAGACCACGGAGGTTTGTACAGAAAATGGCACAAAGATTTAATCTCTCTGATGCTGCTCGGCTCTACACAAGGCACCTGTTAGATAAGAGGCTGTCCGAAATGCGCACGTAGCACACTAGCGCTTTATCTCTTTCCCAAGGTACCAAAGTAATACCATCGAGTCCCCTGCCATCATCTCTAAATATTCTGCAATACTCTAGAACAAGAGAACGTTTAATACATGAAAGTTTGTGGAGCCCGAACTTGTCGACGTCACTACCACAAGATCGCTGACGAACTTGACAGATCTCTTCTAATTGGATTCTTATGGCTATGCACAAGCATTTTTTATCAAGTAATGTGCTGAAATTACTTGATGGTAAAGCGTATGATCAGTGACTGGATTGACATATATATATTTTTTATGAAACCCAAATTTTCAACTGAACTTACATTCTGCCTGATGGTAGGTAACCACAAAATGGTGGCAAAATTTAGCAAGCATTCATCATCATCATAATCATCATCAGCCTGCGGCAGTCCACTGCTGGATATAGGCCTCTCCCAAGGCGCACTTCTTAGCCCGATCTTCGGCTACATGCATCGAGTTTCTACCAGACACTTTGCGCAGATCGCCGATCCATCTGGTCAGGCGGCGTCCCACACTACGTTTGCCTAGATGCGGTCTCCACTCCATAACACGTCTACTCCACCGGTAGTCACCTCTGCGACGGACATGACCAGCCCATTGCCACTTCAGCTTACAAACACGGAAAGCTATGTTAGTAACCTTGTTTCTCTGGCGAATTTCTTCATTACTTTGTCTACCAGAGAAACTCCGAGCATAGCGCTTTCCATTGCTCGCTGAGCGACTTTAAGCTTTTGGAGCAGACGTATTGTCAGTGTCCACGTTTCGGCATCATAAGTGAGTACGGGCAAAATGCACTAGTTGAAGACTTTTGTCTTCAGACTTTGCTGTATGGGCGACGTGAAAACCCGACGGAGCTTTCTAAATGCTGCCCAGCCCAAGCCCTTCGAGAAAGAAGGCGATCGGAGGATTCAGCCTTCTTTATCGAAGTTATTCTTACCTAGTTGCAATATCTGCCCAAGATAGGTATATTCCTGGGCAACTTCGAGAATTACACCATCAACAGTAATTGGAGCTGGCATGACGTAATGGTTGAACATAACTTTTGTCTTGTTCAGATTCATGCAAGGACCATCACGTTGAGAGGATTCATTTAGTCTGTTCAGCATATCCTGAAGTTCTTGCAGTGATTCTGCCATGACGACGATATCATCAGCAAAGCGTGAGTGTGAGATGTACTCACCGTTTACGTTATTACCGCGTCCTTTCCAGTCTAACATCTTAAAAACATCTTCCAGTGCATTTGTAAACAGTTTAGGGGATATAACATCCCCCTATCTCACTCCGTGATGCAACTGGATTGGTTTTGTTTGACTGCCCTGTACTTGGACGGACATCGTACTGGTATTGTAAAGGCATCTCAGCACTTCGATGTACCTCCAGTCAATTTGGTATGCTGCAAAGAATCTAGAATAGCCCAAGTTTCAATGGAGTCAAAGGCTTTCTCATAGTCCACAAATGCAAAACACAGGGGCTGATTATACTCTGTTGTATTCCGTATTATTTGCCGCATTGTGTGAATGTGGTCTATAGTGCCAAATTCTTCTCTAAACCTAGCCTGTTCTGCACGCTGAAAGTCGTAGAGTCTTTGCGCGAGTCGATTTGTGATGACCCTCGAAAATAACTTATAGGCGTGGCTCAGAAGCGAGATGGGTCGATAATTTTTAGCATTATCTTGTCACCTTTCTTGTGAAACAAGACTAATGCTTTTGCTCCACGCTTTTGTAGTTCTCCCATCTCGTAAGATGCAGTTAAATCTCGACAGAGCTCTTTTAGGAAGGGTTGACTCCCAGCTTTTAAAAGCTCTGTTGTAACTCCATCTTCTTCAGGGGCTTTTCCATTTTTAAGTTGACTGAGGGCCAGCTCAATCTCCCCAAGGCAGATGTCTGGCAGCTCTTCGGTATAGTGGTGGGTCAGTGTGACTCTGGGATCATCGCATTTAGGGTCAGGCTGTGGCTTATGTGAGGCATATAGTTTGCCATAATAGTGTTAGATCTCAGAGAGAACCTCAGGCTTTGACGCGAGGACTTTGCGTCTGGAGTTTTGTGATGTGACTATTTCCAAGCTCTCGAACAAAGATTTTAGATCCCTTGTTTCGCTCTATTGCCGCCTGTATAGCAATTGCACATCACAAGTCACAAGATTGGTTAGTGTCACCTGTTCCGATAGTGATGTTGTTGTTAGCTCACGCCTTCTTTACATAAGCTGAAGTGTCTCATCTGAGAACTTTGAATTTCGGCCCCCGGTATGTTGTTTGCCACAAAACCTGTTGCCCTCATCCCGTAAGATCTTAATCACGCTGTTGAGGTCTTCGTCAATATCCAAAGTGGGTCTCAGGGCATCGAATCGATTTTTAAGTTCTAGATGAAAGCGTTGGGAGCCAGTTATGGTTTGAAACAGATTTGGTCGAATCGTAGACTTCACCAATCGGGACCTTTCAAGCGTAAAATCGATATTCAGAGTGCCTCGAACAAGTCGGTGATCGCTTCCGGTATTGAATTTGTTGATCACTGAGACGTCTCTGAATATGTGCCTTTTGTCCGTCATGATGAAGTCAATCTCATTTTTGTAGTATTATCGGGACTGCGCCAGGTCCACTTCCTTTGGTGCTTCTTCGCAAAAAACGTATTCATCAGAAATAGCTCCTCTTTCTCGAGGAAGTTGACCAGCATTTGCCCCCTGTGATTCCTGCTTCCAAAACCGTGGTGTTCCAAAATCGATTCGACGCCCATGCGAGCTGCCCCAACTGTAACGTTTTTTTTATAGGAAAAGGGTGACAAGTAAGCACAGTCCACCTGATGGTAAGTGGTTGCTGGGACCCATAGACATCTACATCTATCCTCGTTTGCGAGTCAAAATGAAGATGCGTTGTCAGCCTTGGGGACTAAAATGAAATGCCTCTTTTCCAGTAAAAAGGCTCTCCGGTTCTCTACACTCACCATACGAAACACAGCAGTATTAAGCTTTTTTTTTTATAGAAGAGGGGGCAAACGAGCATGCGGCTCACCTGATGTTAAGTGACTACCGCCGCCCATGATCAACCGCAACACCAGGAGAATTGCGGGTGCGTTGCCGGCCCTTTAGAAAGGAGTAAGCTCTTTTCTTGAAGGTCCCCAGGTCGTATCGGTCCGGAAAAATCGCCGGTGATAAACTATTTGAATGGTATTCTGTAGGAGCGTGGTCCTCCATCGGTCGAGCCGACCCATTCGTGCTACAACTATACAATTAATATAGCTGCATCATGGCTCTACCACGTAAAAATGTTTTGATGCACTACTACTACCATGGTAATCCGAAGCCGTACACGAATAATTATTTAAATATTATTTGATGTGGTACAGTGGCTTAGCATTAAGTAGTGGCGCTTAGGGTTACGTGTTTGATATCTGCACAAAACAGCCATTTTTATGACCTGAAAGTAATTGGGTGTGGATGTTTGTTCTTCTGCAATATATGTAAATTGAGAAGAAAATTAAAAAAAATATGTTAAAACAGTCGTATATAATTTCTAAAGTAAATTATTATAAAATTCATAACTGTACAAATGCACTAATACTTTAATTTAATTCAATTATAATCGCATGTCCAGTCTCTTTGTTTCCTCCATGTTTTTTTAAAGAATTAGGGTGACCGAAGAGCACACAGTCCACCTGATGGTAAGTGGATGCTGTGGCCTACAGACATCTACATTTCTCCTCGATTAAGAATCAAAACGCAGATGCGCACCCCTGAGGACCAAGATGGAATGCCTCGTTTCCAGTAAAAAAGGGTCTCCGCATCTCTACTCACCATACGAAACACAGCATCTTAATGCTATTTTACGCGGGTATTCTGTGAGAGCGTAGTCCTTCCCTGGTCGAGCCGGCCCATGCGTGCTACAACCATAAAGCTGCAGGCGTGGCTCTACCAACACTACAATAATTTCAAATGTCGATTATTAAAAGTGAAATGTTATTAACATACCGCACAATGCCATAATTATGTTTATCCCTCCATCCGTTACATCCTATAAGATCTCATTGCAGAACATAGCCATCACTCATACACACATGGGGGTATCTTGCCATGGTTACCATGCTTTGCAAGAGAGTTTGCAATCGCAATGTTTAAATTCGTATAATATATAACAATTTATAGTATTTTAAATGATCATAAAAATAAAGTTTTCTGATGGTAGGACTGCTTTCCTGCCTATGGGTCCGTCCGGGTAGGAACTACCCTCCTGTCTATTTCTGCCGCCAGGTAGCAGCGCCTACACAGTAGTCCGTGGACTGCAGTAGTCGCAACTTATCACAAGTTACAGTCCTTAATAATGCCCGACAATGGGCACTGAGAAGCCTCCTTTTCGTCTGTGAAGGTCACGTAGCAATAAGTCCGGCGCGTTGCTCCAGTACGTGCTATCTAATTTTACATGTTCTCAAAATATTATATTGTTTTTGAGACACGCAAACATAAATGAGCATTTAAAATACCAATCAGCAAAACAGTAATTATCTTATTGGATATTGTGGCATAGGTGGCGAATATTAGCGGATGATTACACACTCGTATTAATTACGTCCCACAGCTGCGCTAGGCCTAGCTAGTAATAACAAAGCGCTTAATAGCTGAAATATCTCCCAAATTTTCTGTTGTTTATTTTATTCGATAAGCATATCAACATGACTATTTTTTTTCTTCTTATTACTACTTTAATTATTATAAGCTAGTGCTTGAATGCTCCTCCACTTGATGTTAAGTTGTGAATTAGCTGCAGACTGTAAATCACTTTGACTAAACTTGGTGTAAGGCCTAATTACTCTTAACTGAAAGACATTTACACCGTAACTGGATGAGAAATTAGATGCCAAAAAATTATTAAAGTACGTGCATTGTTGTTGCATAGAGAATATCCCAACAACTCGTCCAGGGGCTCCAGCAGAAAGCAGCAAAAATGAAATGATATTAGGTATATTATGTTGTACGTAGAAGAGACTACGCTAAAGACGGGGAATCTTATTAGTTCTGGTGTTTCTTTACTATGTGTTACTACATTAAATAAAGTGAAAAGAGAAAGTTCAAAAATGCTGTATCAAAGTAATTACCATCAATACAATAAAGATAGCGATGTAATGGCGGCTGGCACTCGTGAGTTCGCAGATGTGTGCGAAAGCATTCTTGTGGCCCTAACTAAATACGGCGAAGGTGGATTACTATAGAATCATATGGTGCGAGTCCAACAGAACATTACCAGTGTTCATGTAAAAAAGAGGATTTATGTGTATTGGACAACCTTTACAACGACAATTTTGGCATATACGTAGTATTTTGCCATAGGTAGGTATATAATCTATAATTCTGCAGTGATTTTTCTTCTCGTGGTGTGACAAAAGAAACCTAATTAAGGGCACAATAGTCATGTCAACATGCAATTGGGT